>JACYFF010031954.1:30948935-30974536 GCA_017589665.1 Selenicereus undatus | reverse complement strand
TACACTTGGATTTGTTATCATCAAAACTTGAATATAATAACTCAACACATATGAAACCATTCGTAATTTTAAGTGCCTATGTTATGCAAAGGTAAGAAACAAGTGAAAAGACAAATTTGAAGCTTGTAGCTGAGATTAAATTTTTGTTGGTTATCCTTTTGGGAAGAAAGGGTGGAAATTGTATGACTTGAAGACTAAGGAGACTTTCATAAGTCGAGATGTTGTCTTTATGAAAATATATCTCCTTTTTTGCTACAAATAGTGAAGGAATCTTAGAAGAATAGAGGAGTTTGGAACATCATCATATGAATATGACGGATGAAGAAAAGCTAGTAGCTTGCAAGTTTGAGCAAGCTAACCCCGAGACCCAAAATCAGAGCCTAGAATAGGGCATGGGTAGAAACCAAGGAGAGTAAACAGTTGGGCCAAATCGTAGCTCAATAGGGGAGATGCAAATTGGGCTTGTACCTAGTAACAGTGTGCTGCTGGACAAGGGTATAGTGCCTTAACCTGAAATGGACACAACTACTCTTGAACGAAAGGATCATGCGAAATGGCAACCTCGATAGCTCAATGACTATGTTTGTTAAATGTTGGCTAAGAAGACCCTTTCATATCTACGTCCTCTCAACATGGCTTTTCAGGTCCTCCTCTTCTTATAGCAAATTATGTCACATGCAATAATTTTTCCCCTACTCATTAGAAATTTCTAGCTAGCTGCTATTACAAAACTCGTGGACTCTGGTGTAGATTTTAGTAGTTTTAAAAGCTTAACTTACTGTGCAAGACGATTGTAGCAGAACAACTATTTCGAGGTCGTGTCCCATGAAGAACGAAATTGACTTTTGCTTTTGTCAACTAGTTGTTAAGGAGATTAGCAACAATAACAATAATCAAGAAAACAAAATGGGAATAATAGAGAACATGTTAATCAATATGCAAAGAGAGGTCAATTTATAGAAATATTAGGATTTTGATTTCACCAAAACTCTTAATATCGAATTTCTAAATTCAATTGGGGTTTAATTAGCCTCTTCAAAACTCTTAAGGTACAAACTTAAGGTCAATAGATTAGAAAAATGAATTATAGTTATTAATAAACAAACTCAACTAGTAGGTAGCATGAATTATTCAATTTAGACATAACTTATCTAGTTTTTAATCTTGTTTAATAAGTCAATAACCAAAAATTTTAAGTGCAATTCCATTATTATTATATTAGCCAATAAGGTCTAACATGAATAAATGAGATCGCACGTTAATCAATTTTAAAACATGTATAAACAATCGAAGTATATTGTATAATAAATTAAAAGTAAATTAAATAACTCAAAATTATGTAATAAAAAGAGACAATAATGTTAACCCCAAATGAAAATAGAAAAATCAACAAATTGAGTGAAGGATCCATCTCAATCCTAAATAAACAACCTAGCCAGTCATAGGTAGAGAAAATACCATTGAAATTAGACTAGTCATATTTCAACTAATGGTATATTTCAATCTCTATAACCAAACTTTCATGTTTATGTTACAAAATACTAACACAGTGAAAGATCAAGCTCTGTCTAATTAGGCTCATAAATGAGATGAAGCAAAAGAGAAAAATAACCAAAATGACCTATCTTCTTCTAATTCTCTCAACTCAAATAATTTTTGCCTAGTATAATTTCTCTCTAATTACTAACAATGAGAGGAAGAGAACAATGAAAATGAAGAAAGAATGGGATGAATGGTGCCTGAATAATGCCCATTTGCCTCTCTATTTATAATGGAATTTGCTCCTCTTCCTTCTCCACTTTTCATACAAATCCACTAGCTTTATTCCTAAAATTGTAGCTAAATATCATCCACCTCTTCTAATTGGATGAAGTCCAGCATGATAAATCAATGAATGATTTTACATGGGCAACTAAAATCTTGCTGGGCCATTAGAATCATAGTCGGA
Source organism: Selenicereus undatus (assembly GCA_017589665.1). Classification (NCBI taxonomy): domain Eukaryota; kingdom Viridiplantae; phylum Streptophyta; class Magnoliopsida; order Caryophyllales; family Cactaceae; genus Selenicereus; species Selenicereus undatus. The sequence goes on along the minus strand of JACYFF010031954.1, from coordinate 30,972,588 downwards.
AAGAAAGACAAATGTGAGGCTGGGCCACGCCATTTACTGTGCTATAACAAAAGCTTAGGCTGGTTCTTTTTCGGTCGACTGGGCTATCACATCATGCTTGAAATTCTGAGTTTGTGCTTGAATTCTTCTTTATCTCGTTCCTTAACTTTAAAGACAAAATATGCATTATTTTTACTTGAAATATGACTCCAAGACTAAAAAAAGGTATACAATAGAGAAAAAAATTACTTATTAAAATATGAGTTATCAACTCCCTCACACCAAAACTTTGCTTGTCCTCGAGCAAAGAATGCATATATTCACTTCATCAAGTAAAACAAGATTTAAGGAAGACAATTAGCAAATGTACTATGTATATCCATTGAATCATAGAAATCAACTCATTACTAGCTGCAAACTTATTATCAAACATTTCCAATTTTAACGAAGTTAATAGGCCAACACTAAAGCAAATGAAGTACTCAATGTCTAACATGTAGCAAACCATAAGTACAAAACTTCATCCCACACAAAAAACACTATAGTATCTTTAAAATTAAGTCCCAAATGTCAAACCAATTTGTTGGTTTTCTTTTCTTTTTTTTTTAAAGCTCGCTTGGTTCCATGTGATTTTTGTTCTGGGTGTATAAAGATATGGATGAAGATGACACAAAGAGAAACCGTTAGTACATGTTCAGACAATTAAAGATATGAATAAAGATAGAACCTGAGCAGTGGTACTAAAATCAGAACTTAATTTGATTCAATTTATTTCTCAATCAACAATTTAGAAAGGCAAATTGGGAACTCAACACTTATTTCATACTCATTATGTTATTGAAAATGGGGTTCATCTTACACTCAAATTCAACAATAGTTTAAGAAGAACACAACAAAAATTTTGGGCATTAACTAGTTAAAACTAGAAATATTCTCAAATTAGCACGGGTCACACGAATCACATCAACATAACCAAGAGTTGAACACATATAATCAACCTTCTAGTCTTTTCCCAACATAAAGTTCACAAAAAGTTTTCAACTTTCCTCAAAGAAATTTTTATTTGCCTCCCTCCCCCTGCCCCAACACCTAAACCTTACATTGTCCTCAATGTAGAAAACAATTATAAAGAGAGACATGGAGAAAAGGACAATATAACCTGCTAAAATGAGAAAAGCACTTGTAAATGCATCCCAGGAGCCATCTCCAAGTGAGCCTTTGAAACCATCACTAACCACAAAAGTCAAAACGAAGTGAAGTATCACATGTAGGACATAAATGGACCTTGAACAAAATGGAAAGAAATAAAATAAAAAACGATAGAACAACTCAAATTTCCCTAAAAAGATTAGGTTGCCTTCTAATAAGTGCTAAGTTTAATGTCTTTAGCCAGACAAGGTCCCATGCATTGATCATAGTAGACTGGGTTTACTGGATTGATGGATTCAATCAAACCAGGCTCAATTTCGTTAGTCACAACAGGTTTTAGATGTTGACCATTGACAGTAAGGATACAACCATCCTAGGGGCCCAAAATTTTGACCACCCCAAAAGAAAACACCTGATGTAATACAAAAGGACCATCCCATCTAGATCTTAACTTCCTAGGGAACAGCTTGAGCTTCGAATTAAAAAGAACAACATTCTTATTAGGTGCAAAACATTTTCTAGAAATCGTCTTGTTCGGAACAGCTTTGGTTTTGGCTTTATAAATCTTTACATTTTCATAGGTATCGTTATGCAACTCATCCAATTCATTTAATTGAAGCCTACGATTATAACCTGCTTGCTTGATATCAAAATTAAAAGCTTTAGTAGCCCCAAAAGCGTAGTGTTCTAACTCCACTGGTAAATGACATGGCTTACCGAAATGCAATCGGAAAGGAGACATCTCTACAGGAGTCTTGTAAGTAGTACGATAGGCCCACAGAGCATCATTCAATCTCAAAGACCAATCTTTTCTATCGGGTCAAATCGTTTTCTCAATTATATACTTAATCTTACGATTGGACACCTCAGCTTGACCGTTAGTCTGAGAGTGCTAGGGAGTAGCTATTTTATGAGTCACAGAATATTTTCGAAGCAAAGCCTTAAAGGATCTGTGAAAAAAATGACTACCTGATAACTAATATGAGCTCTAAGGATCCCATGTCAATAAAAGATGTATTCTTTCTGAAACTTAACCATAACCTTGTGGTCATTGGTCCTAGAAGCTAGAACTTCCACCCACTCTAAGACATAATTGACAGCAACGAGTATGTCAACAACACCAAAAGATTAGGGAAAGGGACCCATGAAATCAATGCACCACACATCAAATATCTCAACAATCAGAATAAAGGAAAGGGGTATCATATGATGACAGGACAGGGCACCCCTTCATTGGCAGCGCTTACAAGCAAGATAGAAATGGTGAGCATCTCTAAATAGAGGCGACTAGAAGAACCCGCTTTCTAAGACTTTACCAGGTGTCCTACATCCTCTGAAGTGACTACCACAAGCATAAGCGTGACAAAAGGTCAAGATGTTTTAAATTTCACTCGTCAGGGAGACATCTATGAACCACTTGGTCTGAATAATGCTTGAAAAGATAAGGATCTTCCTAATAGCAATGTCTTACTTATGAGAAGAACTTATCTTTCTCTTGTTTGGACTAGTAGGGAGAAATCTTACTAGTAGCAAGGTAGTTCACAATATGAACAATCCAAGGGAGAGGGGTATGTGATGTAGCAAATAGTTGCTTATCAAGAAAATAGTTAGAAAATCCAACTAGGTCATTAGTATACTTAGTGAAGATCCTAGACAAATGTTATGCAGCCAAATTTTCAGAACCCTTCTTATCTTTAATCTCAAGGTCAAATTCCAATAGCAATAAAATCCAATTAATGAGTTTAGGTTTGGTGTCATTTTTAGCCAGTAAATGTTTTAATACAGCAAGGTCAGCAAATACAATCACTTTTCAGCAGAGAAGGTATGAATGAAATTTATCAAGTGCAAAAAGTACAGCTAGCAACTGCTTTTTAGTAGTAGAATAATTCTTTTGAGCATCAGTTAGAGTTTTACTAGCATAGGAAATGACATGAGAAATGTTATTTGCCCTTTGACCCAAAAGAACCCCAACAGCAAAATCAAGTGCATCACACATAATCTCAAAAGGCTGAGGGAAATCAGGGGGCTACAGAATAGGGCTGACACTAATAAAGGTCGAAGCTTTTGAAAAGCCCCCACACAAGCCTCATCAAAATCAAAAGAAGTATCTTTAGAACGGAGGTTAGTAAGTGGGCGAGCCACTTTCCTGAAGTCCTTAATCATCTCCTATAAAATTTAGCATGGCCAAGGAAAGATCTAATATACTTCATAGAAGTGGGAATAGGCAAATTAGCGATTAGATAAATCCTGGCTTTGTCAACCTTAGTTCCCTTCTTAGACACTCTATAACCTAATACAATCCCTTCTTGGACTATATAAAGACTCTTTTCCAAACTCACGCCAAGATTTACTTATTCACATCTTTTCAGGACAGTGGATAAAGTACCAAGACAATCATCAACAACGACAAACCAAAAATAGAGAAATCATCCATAAACACCTCCCATAAACTTATCAATGTAATCAGAAAATGCAACCATCTTTAGAATGTGGAAGGTGCATTATAGAATCCAAAGGGCATCCTCCTATAGGCAAATGTACCTAAATGGGCATGTAAATGTGATTTTCTCTTAGCGCTTAGGATAGACAGGTATTTGATCATAACCAAAATAACCACCTAAGAAACAGTAAAAATTTTATCCAACTCATTTTTCCAAAATTTGATCAATGAAGCGGAGGTGAAAATGATCTCTTTTAGTGACAGAATTCAACTTTATATAACAAATGCACATCCTCTGCCCCGTGGTCTGTCTAGTAGGAACTAGTTCACCATCAATATTTTGCACCACAGTTATGTCAAATTTCTTAGGGACTCGGGCTGGACTGATCTATTGACTAACAGAAATAGAGTAGATAATACCTGCATCTAAAAGTTTTACTACCTCTTTCTGGACAACCTCTTTCACTTGGATTCATTTTTCGTTGCATTTGCATAACAGGTTTAGCATCCTCCCCTAATTGAATTCTACGCATGCAAATAGTAGGACTAATCCTATTCAAATCAGCAACCGACCACCCAATGGCACCCTTATGTTCAGTTAACACATGAATTGACTCTCTCTCTTGATTACCGGACAAAAGAGAGGAGATGATGACACATAGGGTCTCTTTCGGTTCTAAAAACACATACTTGAGTAAGTCAAGGAGAAGTTTCAACTCAAGTTTAGGTAGGGTGACAACAAAAGGTGGTATAGGAGAACTAGGCAAAGGGGGAAACGGTTCATTATTGCACATGCAAGAGGAAGACTCAAGATGAGGTGTGAAGTCAAGATTAGAATCCAACTCACCAGTTGTACTTCCTATGTCATATAACCCCAAATCTTTATTGAAAAGACAGGTACCCAAGGGTTCTTTATTCAGAATAGTAGGTAAGGCCTCTTCAATTAGTTCATCCAGCATATCAATAAAGAAACATTTGAATTCATCTTCAAGCATAGGTTGGGAAGAAGCCTTAGAAATATTAAGCCTAAGCCTCATATTCATAATTAAGACATCCATATTGCTGACCTACGGTTAATGGTTGCATTAGCTATGGGAAGCGACGTCGTAAAATAACTGGGATCTACTTAGAGGCATGACAAGCATCCATATCCAACACAACAAAGTCAATAGGAAAAATACCTTTATCAATTTGAATCAACACATCATCTATCCACCACCTAGGGGTTCTTACTGACCCATCAACAAGCTGAAGGGTGCAGTTAGAAGGTTTCAGTTCACTCAACCCTAACTCTAAGCAAAAATAGTATGGTATTAAATTAACAGTAGAACCTAAATGTAAGAGTGTTTTTTCAATTTTATGAGTACCCATAAAACATGAAATAGTGGGAACGACAGCATCTTTCAACTTAGGAGGAGTGTCATGTTTTAAAATTAAGCTCACTTCTTCACTTAGAAAAATCTTTTAAGACTTGTCATCCTTGGATTTTATTTTAAAAGTGAACATGTCTTTATGGCATTTCACACATGTAGGGATTTGTTTTATTACTTCCAAAACGGGAAGATTCAACTTAACTTTCTTAAAGGTCTCTAGTATATCCTCTTTGTGCTTGTCTGTCTTAGAACGGAAAGATGCATCCAAAGCATGACGGTAGGGAACCCTTGGCTTGTAGTCCTAACAGTGTTAGACACATTAGAGGGAGGGGGTGAATCACTCTCAATTTCACTATCAGTCTCATTGGTCTTTGGTCTTTTCTTTTTATCATTTTTCTTCTCACTCACTTTCTTGTCTACTTCCTTACATCCCCTAAGAACCATAACAGCTTCAATTATTTAGATTGTTCGCTTTTAGGGTTCTTTATGGGGTAGCTTGGAAGTTTTCCTTCTACTACTTACAGTTATCACTAGTTGCCCCAGTTAGGTTTCTAATTCAGCTTTAGATTGTGAGTGGGAATTTACATTTACATTTTAGGCGTAATTCCTTATACCTTAGTGTTCACATTTTCGACAACAGAAGTAAGGGTACTAAGTGCAAAGACTACCTTATCTAATTATGAGCTCATACATGGAGTTGGAGTAGGTGGTTGATGGGCATACCATTTGTTCTAAAAACTAGGAGATGTAGGTCCTGTAGACTGGGCTTGCGGGTTTTCCACATTTTGAGATCTCCAAGAAACGTTAGGATGATTCTTCCAACCATGATTATAAGTGTTCAAGTAAGGATTATTAGTTGGAGTAAATCCTTGGACAACATTCACTTATTCATTTACAACATTTGATGGGCCAACAGAAGGATACCTAAAAGAAGCATGCGTGAGACGAGTAGAAATTGAACACACATCTTAGATAGAAGAGGAATTAACAATTTTGTTTATACACAATAATCGATCAAATTTCTTAGACAAAGCATCAACTTTACTAGAAAGGTCAATTCAATGTGAATCCTGATAAATCCACCCTTTACTCCCCACTTGTCTAGGCAGGTCAGAATGTGAGCAAGTAGCATGTAAACGTAAATTCTCACTCAAATGTTCCAATAATTCCCAAGCTTCTTCAGTGGTTTTATTCAAAAAATTACCACCATACGATGCATTTACCATCTGCCTATTATTTTCTTCTAAATCTGAGTAGAAACTCTAAATGGGTTGCGATTGAGAAATCTCATGATGAGGGTAACTGCGCAACAATTCTTAAATATTTCACGACTTTCTTGCAATTGTTCATTTTTATTTTATGAAAAAGTGGTTATGACACGTCTTAAAGCAGTTAATTTACCAATTGAGGAAAACTTTTTCATGAATTCCTTTTGCATTTGTTCCCAAGCGATGATATTTACTTAGTATGCAACCAAGCGTTAGCTTTTTATTTCAAAGAGAAAGGAAAAAGTGATAATTGAAAATCATTGCTACAAACATTATTTAAGAAGACAATGGAACATATCTCTTAAAAGGCATCAACGTGCTTAAAAGGATTTTCATACTCTAACTCATAAAAGGATGGGTGCATTTGGATTAGGGAATGTTTAATCTCAAATAGCCCCGTAATAGTGGGTATACAGGTACTCATAGGTGAATCATAAGTGGTAGGAGTAAAATACTCCTTAAGTTGCTTAGGTAGTAGGCTCTGTTCTTCACGCATCTTTTTCTTTGAGTCATGCTTCTTTGCTCCTATCTTACTAAGGGTATGTTCAATTTCAAGATCGTATTCCTCAAGGTCCAAAAACAAAGAGCGTCTATCAAGCATATAAAACCACAAGCAATTGAAAGAGTATTATGAAACAATACCACAATAACCACCAAACAAAGTAAGAAGAAAAGAGAGGGAGAGGGTGGAAAAATAAAACAAAATAAAAAACTAAAATTAAATAATAAACTAAAATGAAATAAAAGAAAGAACCGATCCAAAAAATATGGGATTCCATGTGGGCCCTACTTAGACATCTATGGACCAAGCTAAGCCGATTACACCCAGGTTTTATGAGGACCTAAGATCCCTACCTAAAGGCCCATTGAGGAAAACGATCCAACATCCCATTAGAGAAACGTCCTATGTGAAATCACTATTTTGCCTCTAGCTATAGAGATTATAAATACCCCCTACCTACCTCAGGAAGGGGGTGGCTTTTTGGCACATTCTCCTATATATCATAAACTCTCTTTTCTGCTCTATCTTTTCTTAAAACCCCCTATTGACTTGATTGTTAGAGAGGCATTCCCCGTAGCTCAACCTAGGGTTGCCCTTCCTACAGGTTCAACGCTCGAGGAAAGAATCGCTAGTTGTCCTTCATGTGCTCTCACATAATCAAGCTCTCGTGCCACATCATCCTCATTAAAAATCGAAAGTCCTAAAATAGATTTGGCGCTGTCTATAGGGATATAGTGGTGAACGATGGTGATGAGTGGCACAACACAGGCACATTCCAGGAGAGACAAAGCCCCCATAACAGAAGCCCTGGTAACACCCAAAGTACAAGATGCCTCAGAAAGTTTTCAGGCGAACCCTCGCTCGGTTGGATAGCGCCCACCTAAACAGAAGGCCTATGTCACTATGGGCGCGCTCAAGAACCTTATGTGCAACATGACCTACAATCCTGCAGCAAGTGACCGAGCACGTAAAGTGGGCCATGGAGGCTGTGAACACTGCGAGGCCTTTACCCATCTTTGACTATGTGCCTACCGCGGGATGTACACCATCCAACCAACAGGCACGTTCCTATTAGGTTGCATCGTCGCAGTGACAAAGTAAGAGAGATCGGTCGCTCGGAGAAGGATGACAATCTCGAGATGCAAAACACAACTCGTCCATTAGAGTGGATGCCCTGCAGGACTGTAGGGCGCGCTTGGAAGGCCGGCAAAATCAACCACGACTTCTACGCCAAACACTACTCATTCCTGACATTTTGTTTGGTTTGATGAACAGGAGCAAACCTCAAAACCTTAAGGGGAGGCCTCGGGAAGGTGATGCACTCTAGAGTGTCAATCGGCCAGATAGTGTACTCACAGCCCTTTTTTAGGAGGCGCATGGTTCCTTTCACCACGGTCGATCCTTGCATAGCCCCCCGTTGGCCGGCCTCTCCCAAAGACGCCTGTCGATAGTGGAAGTGGGACGTCACCTTGAGACTCCCGTCAAGGTATCTAGAACAGCCACCCGAACAGGGCCCATCCCCTTCTCCATTCCATTCAGTGTGGAAATAATCGACGCCCCTGCTACGGGAAGGTTAAGATGCCCACTATAGACATTTACGATGAGACCACGGACCTAGAAGAACACCTTGGGCCATATAAGGCTTAGATGTATGTCTAGGATGTTGACGATGCGGCGTACTGCCGTTGCTTCTTGGCCACCATAAAGGGGGTAGCGCAATCCTAGTTCAATGGCCTGACTTCTTAAAGTGTTTCCTGCTTTTAAGATTTGGTCGATAGATTCGTCAGTCAATTCATTGCTAGCCGCAAGAAGAGGCGGACTAGCATTCACCAATCCAAAATCAAAGCAGGGACCATAGGAGTCCCTTGCGGAGTTTGTCAAGCGTTTCCACCAGGAGGCGGTCTTGATCCCTGATTCGGAAGATGGGGTGGCATACACCTCTTTCCTGAATGGCCTAAAAAGTGGGCGATTCAAGTTCTCTTTAGCCGAACAGAAGGAAACCACCGTGGTTGAGGCTTTGGGATTTGGGAAAGCCACATATTTTATTCACGTGACAAAAATCTATGGAGAAAGCATAGACGCCTCCAAGAAACCCAATATCCCAGCAGATAGGAATGGAGGGCGAGGAGGCAGGAGGCCAAGGCTCAAAGTTATGGACTCATGCTTCACTGCGGATCCCAGAAGCATACTAATGGAGGTGAAGGAACATCCAATGCTGAAGAGACAGCAACCTATGACAACAACACCAAAACCACACAATGCATGGAAGTATTGTGAGTTTCATGAACAAAATGGGCATGCTCGTACATAATTTCCACATCCCCCTAAACTGAGGTTCTACCAGGCATGCTTGTACATAATTTTCAAGTGGGGCGAAAGGTTGTGTGTAGACGTCATCGGTGGGGATTAAGGATTCCTTCATGTGTACATTATGTTTCTATGTGATCTAGTGCTTTGGTTGCTTGAGTGATGTGGTTAACTTGAATGTGTATATATTATTCTTTGGTGTTGTATATATAAATTTTTGTGTAAAAAATAACAAAAAGATTATCGATTTTCTGTGTTTGGTTTTCTTTTATGGATTTTGTGAGTACATCTTCTGCAGACCCTCACGAGACCTTCCTTGTGCAGTAGGGGGAACCTAGGGGTTTAAAGGGCTTGTTGCATATGCAAAGTACAATCGTGATTCCTATGAAAGTGATTTAGGATTTTATTTTTTTCTAGGATTTTTTCTTTTGTTTTACTCAAGGACGAGAAAAACTTAGGTGCGGGGGTATTTGTATAACTTGAAATTATTATTTTTTATGACCTTTATAGTCTAATATTTGATCAAAATTAATGAATAGATTTGGATCTTAATATGTTTTTAATTGTTTTGTAGGAACTATGAAATTCTATTGGCCCAATTGCTGTCACTTATGCTACCCGTTGACCCAAGACCTTTCATTGCTGCTTCACCTTTTGTTTTTTCCTTAGCCATAACCGATTTCCCCCCTCTGCATTTAATCATGTCATTCATTCCGTTCATTAATCACCATTAATCTTAGTCGTTACCTTTCACTCTTATCACCACCATCATTTCGGTAGTTATAAATCTTGGGCAAGACTTCAATTCAAGATTTAATGCAGGCACTCGAGAGGTAGTGATTTTTTTTTTGGGGTTTAAAAAGGGAGGAGAATAACAACATAGAGGGGGGTAGTTTTAGGGTTTACATCAATTTTCTACTTATTCTCATTGTTGTATTTTCCCCTCTTTTTCTCAAGTTCAGATATGTTATTAGCCACTGAAAATTAGTGCAATCAACTAAGGTTTCATTTAATTCGAACAAGAATATCAATATTCGAGTTTGCCTTTGGTGGCAAGTCTTTGTTCAAATTTCAAGCTTTGTTTCCCCCCTCTGGATTATTTGAGTTTGCTTTGGCAATGGCAAGAGACATTAATGGTTTATTGATTAGCTTCCAAATCCATGTTAGTAGTATGCTACTCTGCGACTTAATTGCATAATCGATCCATGAGGACGACAACCACAAGTACGACAATGATAAACCATGTGCTTGCGGCAAATCACAACAGGGAGTTGAGGAACGCCCTTCACGAACTAGTCGACAAATGGCAGATTGACCGCTTCTTGAAAGGGGCCTTGGTTCCTTCACAAGGAACATAAGCCCGCAGGTCCAGAGCCTCAAGAGGAGGAGTGTTCCATTGAAATTGTAGCTACCATCGCTAGAGGATATACGGAGGGCATTACTCGGTCCGCCCAAAAGGCGCAACTGCGGGGGGCGCAGTAGGTTCTTACGGCTAAACAAGGGAGTTGTATTACAGTTCCCATAATGGTATTCAATGGATGCGAGGGCCCGCACTTCTCCTCGCCTCATAGTGACCTACTGGTGGTTGAGCTGAAAGTGGCCAACGCCATTATCCGACGAATCTTGACTGATACTGGAAGCTCCATAGATATTGTTGTGTGGGATTGTTTGAAGAAGCTCAAACACCCTGGAAGAGAGATCATCCCTTTGGTACACCCCATTTTGGGCTTTGGGGATAAGAAGTGAACCACGCAGGAGTGATTCGCCACCCACTTATGATTTAGCAACAAGGCCAAGGCAAGGATCCTAAAGGCAAACTTCTTGGTAGTCGACGTCCCCACGGCCCACAATGTCATTATAGGGCAGCCAACTTTGTACAAGGCTGTCATCGCCTCATACTTGCTTTCAGCATCAGTTCAGGGTAGACGATAGAAGCGTAGGCAAATTGCAAGGAGACCAATGGACAACCTCGCAAAGATACCTTATTAGTATATGGCCACTAGTGGAGCATTCAGTCGAGTGCTGACCGATAGGGCCTCTACCTTCGCATAAAAACCAGCGGACCGTGCTTCTTCCCCCCGCCAAAGCCCTAGTGATACGCACCCTAGCTGCGACCGATCCTACATGACCACGCCCTGAGACCTTCGATGACATAGAAGAGATCCCCTTGGATGAAAGGCGTCATAATCAAACAATTCAGTTGGGTGCAGAGATGGAGGTTGCAATGAGGCACTCCTTGGTTAACCTCTTGTAGGAGTATCGAGACATCTTGGACTCGAGGAGGTGCCCGATATTGACCCTGCATGAATGGAGCATCGATTGAATGTGGATCCAGCCTACAAGCCAGTGGTTCAGAAGAAACGACACATGGGTATTTGTGCCACAAATATGATCTTCTTACGATACCTTTATACATGATTTATGCTCATAAAAATTATTACTTGTAGATTTTTATTTGCTTTTATTTGATTTTGTAGGTGTTCAGTAAATTAAAAGAAAATAAGGAAAAATAAAAGAAAATCCTACACCTATCCACTGATTCCCCCTCACACCCGCCTCACATGCCTCTTACCCCCCATTTCACTTTCTCTTTCCTCTCTCTCGGTCCCCAGACCCTCGAAAACCCAAGACAGAAGCCGAGCACCCCCCTTTATCTCACGTATTCATCTCAGTTTCTCCTCTCTCTTAGTTCCTTGTCTATATTGGGTATTTTTGTTTTTCTTACGATGTTTTAGTTGTGCTTTTGTAATGGTGGTTTGTTTTTGTAAATAGGTGATTAGTGCTTTCTTTTTGTTCCATCGGTTTTTATTTTGTTTTTCTTTTGTTTCTTCTTTTAGGTGTCTTTTTGTTAGTTTAGTATTCAGTAGCTCCTTTGTTTTGCTTTCATTTTAGTGAGTGTTTTTGTTTTGGTTTGTCTTGATTCCTTCTGTTTTGACTTTGGTTTTGGGTTTTGTTGTGCTTTATTTTGTGATTTGGTTTTTGATTTTTGTGATTATGTGTATTTGATTTTGTTTTGGTTTCGGTTGTGCTTTTGATTTTTATTTTGGTGATTATTTGCAGGTTCTTCTTTTGGTTTTGGCTACTTAGTGGTTTGGTTTGGTTTAGAGGGTTTTGTTTTTGCTTTTCTTTTGTAATTTTGATTTTGGCATTCTTTTATGATTTTGATTTTTGCCTCTTGTAAATATGTGTGTTTAGTTTTGTTTGGATTTTGATGTTGATTTTGGTGATTTTGTTTTTGGTTTTGTTTTCTATTTTTGGTGTTGTCCTAGTTGTACATATGTGTGGTTTTTTGGTTGTATGGCTAATGTGATTGCTGTTTAGCACCTTAGTTGTCACAATGAGGACTTTGTGAAGCTTTGGTGCGGGGGTGAGGTGCCCATTTGTACATATTTTTCAAAAATTCAAAAAGATTTTTTATTTTTCTTTGGGATTTGTGTGCTTTCTTTGGCAATTGTGATCCGAAGTGCTAGGTCATTGAGTTATATGTAAATAGGATTTTTATGATGAGATGTCTAGTTGAGGATGTACATTCGATTTTTCTTAATCATCCTGTCTCACAGGTGTGATTGTGTGCTACCTTGCCCAGTTTTCCGTCAATTCTTAGGGTCTTGTTGTGAAGTTGGCATGTGAACATTTTCTCTATCAATGTTACCTTTTAAGCTCCTGAAAATGTGAAAAAGGGGGGAAAAAGAGAGAGAAAAAGTCTAAAAGGTGAATAAGAACTCGGATACTAATGTTCGTAGCCACTATCTTTATTTTATATCTTTAATTGACTTGAATACGTACTATTCTACTTGATTTCACATCTGTTTGGCCAATGAAATAAGTACGTTGCACAATCTAATAAAGCCCCTTTTTAGGGAAGGCCCGAATATTTGTAAGTCAAGTGGGTTTCACTCTTTGAAAAAGAAGGAAAAAAGAAAAAAAAAGGAACGAATGGAGCAAATAAGGAAATTAGGCAACAAAATAGGAATCGTGTCGATATTAGCAACTTGATTCATAAGAGTTGATACACATACACCAAAGTGTACATATCATTGAATATTGTGTGTGGGGTGACAAATGAGAGTCAGGATGCTTCCTTTGACTTGGATCTCTTCTAATTGTATAATCTATTTGTATATACTTTTGTGACCTGGTTTCGAGAGTGTTGTAGTTGCCTGAGTTGTATACACGATTTCTAAATTACTTGTATATATGTTTATATTTTGAAAAAACCAAAAAGATTTTCCTTTGCTTTCGAAATAATTTTTGTGGGTATTCACTTAAAAACTCTCACCGTACCTCATTCGTCCACTTGGAAAACCAAGGATTTTACAGGGCTTGTTGCATGCGCTAAATGCAATCATGATTCTTACAACAGTGAGTTAGGATTTTCTTTTTCTTATTTTCGATTTTTGTTTAGTTTAGTTATTTTACTTGAGAACGAGCAAAATCTTGGTATGGGGGTGTTTGTTTGTGCCAAGAATATGATCTTTTTGTGATACCTTGACACCTGCTTTATGTTAGTAATAATTGTTATTTTTAGATTTTTCTTTAATTTTATTTGATTTTGAAGGTGTTGAATAAATTAAAAGAGGACAATGAAAAATAAAAGAAAATCCTACACTTATCCATTGATTCCCCCCTAGGCGTGCCTTATATGCCTCTTACCCCCCATATCACTTTCACTTTCCTCTCTCTCGGTCCCTAGACCTCTAAAAACCCAAGATAGAGCACAACCAGCCCCCCTTCATATCACGTTCTCATCTTAGTTTCTCCTCCCTTTCTCTCTCTTCGAGCCACCAACCCCACCCCACATCCCTTCTCATCCTTATCCACCAGCGACCCCCGTAGCGTGCCAGTGCATGATCATCCTCACCAAACACGCTATCTGAAATCAGTGGTCAAGATTGAAGGCCTAGAGTATAAATTGAGGGATGCGGCACCAGAGGCAGGTAATGAGGTTTTATTTAGGTTTAGGTTGAGGTTTCTCAAGTTTTAATTTGGGTACCTTGTTAGTTTAATTTGAATTTTCAGATTTTTAGGGTTTACATTTAAGTATCGTTTTAGATTTTAGGGTTTGATTTTCATTCGTAATTGTTCTGTTTTTCATTCTTATTGTACGTGTGTTGGCTAAAAATTAGTGGACTTAGTTTTATTTTTGTTGATTTTTGAGTAATGGTTACGATTTTTTTTGGTTTTGAATTTCATGAATTTGGTTCATCTTGGAAGATGGTTATCTGCTGATGGTTCGATTTTTTGGGGTTTTGATTGAATTCAGTTGAAGTTGGCATTGTCTTCTACGTTCTTTGTTGTTGCTAAGTCTCATAGTTTTGACTGAATCTTCAGTTTCCCCATCCCCTACTCCTGGGTCGAGCTGTGTGCTAGGACACCCATGGATTCATCTTGCCCTCTTGCCCTCTTCTTCTCTGTTTCATGGTTCATTTTGTTGCTCTGATTATGCTCACTGTTGCTTCCCTATTTCTGCGCTATTTTAGTTTTGTTCTATTTCGGTTCCAATTAGTAGTCATTCCTTTTAGTTGATTAGCTAATTTTAGTAAGTAACAAGTTGGTAACATTAGTTAGTAAGTTCCACTTTTGTTTTGAGTTTACCTATTTCGCTTATTGAATCTAGTTAAATTCCTTAGGAACTCTAGCATGTAAATTTTGAATTTACACCAATTTCATGACTCTCATGTTAAATACTTTCAGTTTTGCATATTTCATTATTTAGGATAATTTAATTTTGTTCAGGCTAATTTTGTTAAACGTGACCTTACTCTCATTCTCGTCCCAGATGAGACGACCCTCAAGTACTACGACGATAGTCTATACTTGTCACATTATTTTACACTCAAAATTATCGAACACGTTTTTAGCGCCATTGCTGGGGACGACGACATGAGATTTGGGTTAGATTGTCTTTTTCTTTGTGATTTCTTATTAGCCGTAGATGATTAGTCATGCTTTGTTTATTTTATTATCAATAATGACTTAGTTTAGTTCACTTCTTTAAAAAAAACCAAAAAAATTAAAAAAGTCAAGAAAATTGAAAAAAAAATTGGAAAAACTTGAAAAGCCCTAAAAAATTGAAAAACTTTCAAAACTTTAAGAACAAATAACAATTTTCCATTTTCCCCAATATGAGCAAGAATTATTTCACTGTTATCGGGATCGTTTAAATGCATACCTTGCTCAATCTGCTTCGCATGGTTATACATATGGGAATTGGAAAATTTTACGTGTTGTTAATGAGGGTGTGAATTGTGAAACCCGTACTCTTTTAGAGTATTGGGGTTTTTATTCAAAAATTGTGGATGAAGCTTGGGACATGGTTGAATGGTTAGTTGGTGATACTTATAAGTTTGAGCAAGTTAGTTGTGCCTCCAGGGTGTGTTTTCCTAATACATGTGCTTCTCATGTAAGATCATATCGCGAGGAATAATTTGTGCAATCTTGTACCCCTTCCCCTCAATCCTTTGAATATGCCCCCCCTCTTTGTGACTTTTGTCAATTATTTGACCATGATACCAACTCTTGTCCTCATATTATGGAATCTAAACTTCAGCAACTTGAACAAGAACTGAAAAATTATAGAGAGTCCATGGAGAACATGACAAATACACTCATAGACCAATTCTCTAAGTTGGTTAAGGGTCATTTAGAGAGCCCTATGCCTATTTTTCGCATGATACTGACCTTAGGGTAGGACCTACCACTCTCGAGGGTTGTTTTGTTACGTGATTTTGAGTCATATACCCCTTTGAGTCCTAATTTCATGTTCATGCCCCTTTGTGTGACTTTGAAGGCGATGATGACAGATCTTCTCCTTCTTTTTCATACGCTTCTACCCATGACACTAGCATTTCCCTGGGCACCCCTGGGGATGTCCTGATTTCCCCTAGCCCCTTTACTCCTTTAGCTTCCTTAGGATAGCTTGAGGAAAGTGAGTAATATGAAAGTGATGCTACTGTGCATGATTATGAATGTTATAAATGGTATGATTGTAATTATGAGGAGTGTACAGTTGAGGAAACACCCTTAAGGGAGTCATGTGGGATACTTGTGCATGAGATTTCACCTGCATGTCTTGTGCTGGTTGAATATATGTCCCCTAACCCTCTTGACTTGATCCCTACGCGCCTGACTTGTTCATCACCCTCTCTTTGCCCTGAGCATCATTCTCCTAGGCCCATGGACTATCATGTGATGTGTGACCATAGTATGGATTTGGGCCATGTCAATAACTTTTTCTATATGCTTAGGGAGAATATGTTTGAGGTTATTTGGTCCCTAGGTACCTTTGGGGGCTACAATCCCTCCCTTGACCTTTTTCATGCATACTTAGTGGACTTGCCTAGAAAAATCATGTGGACCACTTTCTTTAATCACTCTCTTGATTTTTCTAAGGCTTTTGATAAGCTCAACGGAGCGTTGGATATCATGGATACAATTATGCTTGTGTTCTCTTACTTACACGCTTATGTGGTGTGTGCTCAAACATTTGATAAGCTTCTTCACGCTTTGACGACATCTGAGTGGGTGCCCTTGATCTTGATATGCAGAGGAGTGGCTGATGCTCCTTAAGCCTTGTGTGGTATCATCTTAGTGAGGCATAGTTACGATACAATCTGTATCCAACTTGGCATGATCGCTCCACCCTCCCTTCTTCTTTTTCATTTCTTTTCTTTCTTTTGTAGATAGTTGTGGATATTTAGGATCTTACTTAGTTGTGGATATTTAGGACTGTGATTATATGGGTGATCAATTTTGAGGAGCAATTTAGGACTTGTTCAGCCGTGTTGGCTATGATCACCCTTAATTGTGTTATTGTTTTGTGAATACTTGTTAGTTGCGGATATATAGGATTGTGAATAGTTGTGGATATTTAGGATTATTTTGGTTTATGTTTTAGTTGGTTTTGTTCCCTTCGTTTGCTAGTTTTGGATTTGCTTTGGCTTTGTTTTGTTTAATCTTGTATTTTTGTTTCCTTTTTAGTGTTTTAGTGGTTTTGCTTTGGTCTTGTATTTTGTTTTTCTTTTCTTTTCTTTTCTTTTGGGTCTTGTTTTGTGTTGGTAGTTCTTTGTCTATATTGGGTATTTTTGTTTGTCTTAGGATGCTTTAGTTGTGTTTTGGGTAGTGGTGGTATGTTTTTGTAAATAGGTGATTAGTGTTTTCTTTTTGTTCCATCAGTTTGTATTTTGTTTTTCTTTTGTCTTTTCTTCTAGGTTTCTTTTTGTTAGTTTCGTATTTAGTAGCTCCTTTGTTTTGTTTTCATTTTAGTGAGTGTTTTCGTTTTGGTTTGTCTTGATTTCTTTTGTTTTGATTTTGGTTTTGGGTTTTGTTTTGCATTATTTTGTGATTTGGTTTTTTGGTTTTTTGTGATTATGTGTATTTGATTTTGTTTTGGTTTCAGTTGTGCTTTGGATTTTTATTTTTGTGATTATTGTGTGTTCTTGTTTTGGTTTTGGTTACTTAGTGGTTTGGTTTGTTTTAGAGGGTTTTGTTTTCACTTTTCTCTTGTGATTTTGATTTTGGCTTTTTTTTTGTTATTTTGGTTATTGGCTTTTGTAAATATGTGTGTTTGGTTTTGCTTAGATTTTGATTTTGGTTTTGGTTTTGTTTTTGACATTTGGTGGTGTCCCACTTGTAAATACATGTGGTTTTTTGGTTATAGCTTATGTGATTGCTTTTTGGCATCTTAGTTCCTACAACGAAGACATTGTGAAGCTTTGGTGTGGGGGTGAGGTGTCCATTTGTACAAGTTTTTTGAAATTTTTTAAAAATTCAAAAAGATTTCTTATTTTTCTTTAGGATTTGTGTGCTTTCTTTGGCAATTGTGATTAGGTCATTAAGTTATATGAAATAGGGTTTGCATGATGAGATGTCTAGTTGAGGATGTATATTCGAGTTTTCATAATGATCCCGTCTCATTAGTGTTATTGTGTGCTACCTTGCCCACCTTTCTGTAAATTCTTAGGGTCTTGTTGTGAAGTTGGTATGTAAACTTTTTGTTTGTCGAAGTTACCTTTTAAGCTCTTGAAAAGATGAAAAAAAGGGGAAAAAAAGGAGAGAGAGAGAAAAAGTCTAAAAAGTGATAAGAACTCGGACACCAATGTTCATAGCCATTATCCTTATTTCAAATCTTTAATTGGCTTCAATACGTGCTATTTTATTTGATTTGCATCTGTTTGGGCAATGAAATAAGTGCATTGCACAATCTAACAAAGCCCCTTTTTAGGGAAGACCCGAATATTTGTAAGTCAAGTGGGCTTCACTCTTTGAAAAAGAAGGAAAAATGAAAAATAAAGGAAAAAAATGGAGCAACTAAGAAAATTAGGCAAGGAAACAGTGACCGTGCCAATATTAGCAACTTGATTCATAAGAGTTGATACACATTTGCACATACACCAAGGTGTACATATCATTGCATGTTGTGTCTGGGGTGACAAATGCGAGTCGGGATGCTTCCTTTGACTTGGATCTCTTCTGATTGTATAATCTATTTGTATATACTATTGTGACTTGGTTGCTAGGGTGTTGCAGTTGCCTGAGTTGTGCACATGATTTCCCAATTACTTGTATATATATTTATATTTTGAAAAAACCAAAAAGGTTTTCCTTTGCTTTTAAAATATATTTTTTGGGTAGTTTACTTAAAAACTCTCACGACACCTCACCCGTCCACTTGGAAAATCAAGGAGTTTAATGGGCTTGTTGCATACGCTAAATGCAACCATGGTTCTTACGACAGTGGGTTAGGATTTTCTTTTTCTTACTTTCCATTTCTTTTTAGCATAGTTGTTTTACTCGAGAATGAGCAAAATCATGGTGTGAGGGTATTTGTGTGTGCAAAAAAATGACCTTTTACAATACTTTTATACCTAATTTATGCTCGTAATAATTGTTATTTTTCAATTTTTATTTGATTTTATTTGATTTTGTAGATGTTGAATAAATTAAAAGAAAGCAAGGAAAAACAAAATAAAATCCTACACCTATCCATTGAATCCCCCTCATGCGCACCTCACATTCCTCCATTTCACTTTCTCTCTCCTCTCTCTCGGTCACCAGACCCCCGAAAACCCAAGACAGAACCCGACCACCCCCAATTCATCTCACGTTCTCATCTCAATTTCTCCTCCGTTTCTCTCTCTTCGAACCACCAGCACTACAACTCCAATCTCATCCTCATCCACCAATGACCTACGCAGCATGCCAGCGCATCATCATCCTTACCATGCATGCTATCTGAAATCAGCGATCGAGATCGAAGGCCTAGAGTATAAATTGAAGGATGCGGCGCCAGATTTAGGCAGTGAGGTTTTATTTAGGTTTAGGTTGATGTTTTTCAAGTTTTAATTAGGGTACCTTGTTAGTTTAATTCGTATTTTCAAATTTTTAAGGTTTACATTCAAGTATCGTTTTAGATTTTAGGGTTTGATTTTCGTTCATAATTGTTCTGTTTTTCGTTTTTAATGTACACATATTAGCCAAAAATTAGTGGACTTAGTTTTAGTTTTGTTGATTTTTGAGTAAGGGTTGTGATTTTTTTTTTGTTTCGAATTTCATGAATTTGGTTCATCTTGGAAGATGGTCATTTGCTTATGGTTCGATTTTTCTTGGTTTTGATTGAATTCTATTGAAGCTGGGATTGCCTTTTGGGTTCTCTATTGTTGTTAAGTCTGGCAGTTTTGGTTGAATCTTCAGTTTCCCTATCCCCTACTCCTGGGTCAAGCTGTGTGCTAGGACATCCATGGATTCATCTTGCCCTCTTCTTCTCTGCTTCATGGTTCAATTTGCTGCTCTGATTCTGTTCACTGCTGCTTCCCTATTTCTGCCCTATTTTAGTTTTGTTTTATTTCGGTTCCAATTAGTTGTAATTGTGCTATTACTTGATTAGTTAATTTTGGTAAGTGCTAAGTTGAACATTAGTTATTAAGTGCCATTTTAGTTTCGAGTTTACTAATTTCCCTTATTGAATCTGGTTAAATTCCTTAGGAGATTTAGCATGAATAATTTGAATTTACACTAATTTCGCCACTCTTATGTTTAAATACATTTGGTTTTGCCTATTTCATTATTTAGGATAATTTAATTTCTTTAGGCTAATTTAGTTAAACGTGACCTTAATGTCATCCTTGTCCTTGAGGAGACGACCCTCAAGTACTACGACGATAGTCGTGTACTTGCGACATTATTTTATAGTTTAAACTATCAAACAATGGGCCCCGAAAGAGCCGCTGCAGCAACCACAGAGGAGCAGAGGTTGTTGGAGGCAGGCTTCATTAGGGAGGGCCAATATCCGAAGTGGGTTTTAAACATAGTCCTCATTGCAAACCCAACGAGACCTGGTGGATGTGCATTGACCTTACAGACCTGAGAAAAGGCATGCCCCAAAGACAGTTGTCCTCTGCCGAAGATGGACAAATTGGTGGATGCCATGATAGGGCACACCCTGTTGAGCTTTATGGATGCATTTTCAGGGCACCATCGGATACCCTTATGCCCTAATGATCAAGAGAAGACTACATTTGTGACCAATCGGGGGCTACGTTGCTACAAGGTAATGCCTTTCAGGCTATAAAATGCTGGGGCTATGTACTAATGTTTGGTAAGCAAAGTTTTCAATCCTCTTATCTGGCAGACTATGGAAGTGTATGTGGACGATATGATAGTGAAAAGCATACCTGACGACGAGCACAGTAAACATTTGTGAAAGACGTTCGAGATTCTTCGGACCTATGACATGCAACTTAACCTGAAAAAGTGAGTGTTTGGAGTCCGGTCTGAAAAGTTTCTAGACTTCATGATCAGTAGTTGTGGGGTAGAGGCCAACTCGGACAAAGAAAAACAGTGTTAGACATGAAACCCTTGCAGAACATCAAGGACGTCCAATAGTTAACTAGTTGTATCGCATCTTTAGGCCACTTCATGTCAAGATCTGCCTACAAATGTTAGACTTTCTTTCGGTGTACTTCGAAGCTGCCCAACTTCGTGTGGGACAAAGAAGTGGATGATGTCTTCCAGGCGTTAAAGGCATACCAGGCTCACTTGCCTAAAATATCCAGCCTCATCCTCGTAGAGACGCTCGTACTCTATTTGGCTATCTCGGAACAGGTCGTCAGCATGGTCCTGGTGGTAAAGAGGGCCAAAGAAGAAATCCCGGTACACTACGTAAGCTATGCCCTAGCTAGGGCTGAAGTAAACTATTCGTTGATTGAGAAGTTTGCTAACACACTGGTGATGGCCAGGTGGAAACTACGACCTTATTTTGAGGCACATAAGGTGGTTGTGCTCCCTGACTAGCCTTTGAAAAATGTTATGCGAAGGTTAGACGCCATCGAAGGGCTCTTAAAATGGGCGGTAGAGCTATCTCAGTATGCCCTCGTTTTCCAGGCGCGATGAGCAATCAAGGACCAAGTCTTAGCAGATTTCTTGGCTGAAAATGCTAGCGATCCTCTCGAGGTGGCAACACCTTCCCCCTCTTGGAACCTCTATGTGGACGGCTCGTCCACTAAAGGCGGTAGTCCTACTGGCCTGACCATCGAATGCCCCCAGGGAGACAGGCACGAGCATGATTTCAAATTCATGTTCCAGGCATTTAATAAGGAGGCCGAGTATGAGGCCTTGATAGCGGGGGCAGAACAGTGTTACATGATAGTGACAAACTTAGTAAGGGTATTCTTGGACTCCCAACTCGTTGTCAGGCAGCTCAATGGGGAGTATGAAGCAAAGGATGATACCATGGCGTCCTACGTCCGATGCATATAGGAAGCCACTCGGTTATTAAAGCATTTGTAGATAACTCATATGCCGCGGTCAAAAAAATGGCAAGCAGACTCTCTAACAAAGCTGGCTAGCTATTGAAAAGATGGGAAGCCGAAAAGAATCCAGTGGGGGACCTTGATGGAATGGAGCATTCACCCTCATGACATCCTTTGATTGGACATGAGTTCCACATGGATGGGCCCCATTCATGTGTATTTGATGGGTGACACATTGCCCTCAGATTCTGAAGAGGCTGGCCAAGTGAATAGGTGGGCAAATTGGTTCATACTATACAACAGAATCGTATACAAGCGGTCCTACGACTCCGCCACTTCTATGCTACGTGACCCCAGAAATAGGGAAGAAGATCCTCGAAGAATTGCATGAAGGACTATGTAGTTCCCATATTGGCGGGCGCACCCTAGCGGTTACCGCAATACATACTAGTTACTGCTAGCCTTCTCTACGTGAGTACGCTATAAATCTGGTCCGCACCTACTACAACTGTTAGAAATTTGCCCCCATCCAACGATGACCCATCACCCCCTAACACCGCTCATCAATCCCCTACCTTTCACCACTTGGGGAGTTCCCTTCCCCAAAGCCACGGGTCAACGAAAACACCTCTTTGTTGCGATCGATTACTTCACAAAATGGGTAGAGGCTAAGGTTGTCGCTTCCGTCACCATGGTTGAAGTGTGAAAGTTTATCTGGAAAAATATCATCACCTGCTTTGGCATTCCTCGAGCAATGATCTTCGAGAATGGTCGATAGTTTGACATGGAAAAGGTCACTGATTACCTTAGTGCCTTGGGGTGTCAAGCTCGATTCACAGCGGTGGCCCATCCCCGGACAAATGGGCGAGTCAAGGCTGCAAATAAATTTATTCTGCACGACTTGCAGAAGAAACTCGATGACACTAAGGGCAAATGGCCCAATGAACAGCATGGCATCCTATGGTCAATCCGTACAACTGAAAAAACAGCCATGGGTGAAACACCATTCATACTAGCGTATGGGTCGGAAGCTGTGTTGCCCGTTGAAGTAGCATTTCATACCCATCGTCTTACCACATTTCAAGAAGAACTCAACAACGAACCCCTCTGAGACGCTATCCATCTACTACCATCTGTATTGGGTGACGCCCTCCTGAGAGACACTCTACAAACTCCGGGTTACACGACTCGATGATCGCATGGTAAAACTCTATCCCATCCGGGTCAAAGACTTGGTCCTTCGCCAACGGAAAGTTGTGCCACGTGTAGGTGACAAGTGCTCAATATGTATATCATTTTAGGGCTCTTTTGTGTCATCTTTCGGAGAATATTGTGCTTATTGTTGCAATCTATTGTCCTATGCCCAATTTATGCTTGGATATAGTTGTTTGATGTGTTTTGCACCATTTTTAGTCTTTTTACCCACCATTTACCCTTCAATGGCTGTATTTTTACCTCCCCCATGGTCATCCATGTTATATGACAATAGTAGAGCCATGAATGAGCAAAAACCCAATTCCAGCACAGACCCCGGTTGGACCGTGGTGCACCCCGCAGACCGTGGTGAGCCTGTTACTGTTGCCTCTTCATTTTCCCTCGGTTGTGTTGAGATTGACCGAACCTTTCTATATAAGGCGACGTTCCACAACATTGGAAGAAATCTAAGATCGTTCCAAGTATAGTAAAGTGCAGAGTAGCATCGATTAGTGCTTTAGTTTCCCAAATTTGGAAGCATTTAGATTGGTTTTTGTATTGGCGTGAGTCTTAAGTGTGAGAGTTTGTTCTTGAGGCGATTTTAAAGCCATTGCTTGAATGCCATCTCTGTCAATCTCCTTTTCACTCAGATTTCGTCGATCGTTTGTTAGTTTGTTATTTATATTATCATG
>JACYFF010031954.1:30902558-30925209 GCA_017589665.1 Selenicereus undatus | reverse complement strand
TAGATATATATATATATATATATGTATATATATATGTGTGTGTGTGTGTGTGTTTGTATATGTATATAGATATAGATATATGTATATGTATATGTATATGTATTTGTGTGTGTGTGTGTGTGTGTGTGTGTGTGTGTGTGTAGGTATGCATACGTATAGATTTATGTAACGTCCTAATTTTACCACTTTTAAATTTTTCTAGGCCCGTATTTGTCGTATGATTTTGAAAATTTGTTAGAGCAATTAGCCACACAAAATATAAGGTACGATAAAGAAAATTCTCGAATTTAGAAATTTATGTGATCACGACTTTTTAAAAAATTTAGTTATAAATTATTATGTAAAGGCATGTATCCATGTACAAGAATGCATACGCATATGAATAACATCGATGATGAACACACCTATTTAATTTTCTGACGACTAAGGAACTGAATTACATAATAGAAAACAAAATAAATCAAATAATAAAAATGAAATTAATTATAGCCAAATGCATGATCAAGAAATGTTCCATATGTCGATTTAGATATAGTGTTGAGATCAAATTTAATTTGATGTGACAAAAAGGAATTAAAAACAAGGAGAACAGGAAAATGGATGAATTAAGCATTAACCATTTGTATGGCCCTAAATTTAAGCTTGTGGATAAAAGTTTCGAATAAGTTTGAATTAAATTTAATAAGACAATTATTAAAAAGAAACAAAAAACATCGAAAAGGAAGAAGGGGGGTTACGCAGCCAATAAAGGGAAATGAGGAGTATTTTTTAGGCTAAGTTCAAAAAGGGGCTTGGAAATTAACTCATCTCATCTTCCCCATTACTTAGTTTTTCCACCTCTTCTTCTAAAGTCAGCGACCACCGGGAAAAACCTTGGACGCCACCTCGTTGTCGTGCTGCCATCTTATGACTCCACCACAGACCACCCTCTTCTTCTCATCTCTTCCTCTGAAGGTAACAAGTTTACCCTCCTTGCCATCAAGATTTAAATTGAATTTAAATATAAAATGCAATTAAATTCTTTGCATAACTATACTTGAAATTGATTCATGTAAATAAAGCATGCTTTCTTAAGGAGCTAAGCTTCTATATTCGTTAATTTGGGAGTAAAGTACATGATATAGAGTTTACACCCTTTGTGAAAGTGAAATCATTACAAAACCATCGATTACAAAAAATATGTAAAACCTATCGAGTGGAAATTGAACAATTGTACTATTACGATTTAATTTGACGAAATCTTAGTTGATGAAGCAATTTAAATGATTCATGATACGTAATTGCATTTTAGAAGATGGTTTGAAATGATAGTGCAAATCATGTCGAGTTATTTTGGGATCCATACAAATAGCTTAAATGAGTAAATTATGCTTGATGGTATTTGAAAGAAGAATTGATTTCCTTTTAAGTTTGGTTATTCCTAAGCTAAATAGAAAGGTGTCACTAGTTGAGTGAGTTGTTGTGTGTAAGAAGAGGGTGCTTAGTGGAGAATTTCAGTGTTTGAATGATATTCTTATGTTATAAAACAAGATACTTAAGCCAAGTGATTAAGCAGTTCAGGTGCCAAGAAATAGATTTAACTATCTAACTTGGCATTAGCATTTGAGGGTGCTAAATGATTAAAACCAACAAATTGATCGAGTTTTAACCCACTTTATGGCTGATAATTCCTTAAAGTGCACTATTTTGTGCCTATTTTGTGCCACTTGAAGGGAGAATTATGTGCTTTATGTTATAATTCATACTCTTTTTTTGATTTTATGCTCAGGTATGATTCTTTTTTGTGTTTTGTCGGTTTTTGGGCCATTTTACCCTAAAGTTGACCATAATTAAGTATAATGTGACTCCCCACGGACACCCCCAAGTCACCATGCCCGTGAGAGGAAGAAAGAACAAAAGATTACCGAGACTGAGCTCACCACAAACTATCTGTGGTGAAGGCCACAGCCCATGAAGAGGCCATAACTGCAAGCCTATTCATTTTTCTTCATCATGTGGCTAAGGTTGATCATGTTTCTCTTTAAATAGAGTAATTTTCGCAGCAGAGAAAGGACACACAATGGAGAAAGAGAACTCTTCTCTCTAGTTTTCCATTCTTTTTCCATTTTTTCTAAGTTTAGTTTAGAATTTTGGTAGTCTTCAGTTTGAGTGTTGAAGAAGTGCTTGTTGTTTTGGAGCCTTTGCAAAGTTGGAAAACCCTTGAAGGATCTCCAATTATGCTAAGTTTTATTGTCTCAAAACTCTAATTAGATTTGTTGATTTAAACATATGTGAGTAGTTTTCTCAATCTAGGGATTGTTAGCTAAGTATTGATGTTGGAATCTTTCATCTTTATTTAGTTGTACTTGTTCTTGATTGGGATTGGTTGAATTCTATCATGTGTGTGAAATTGTTGTGATTGAATTTTCACCAAATTCATTTGGCAATTCTAAACAGTTAAGTGAAGGATTGAAAGATGAACTTCCTATTTTGTTGACAAGATAGAACTTGACTTGGCAATACTCGAAAGAGATTCGCTTGTTAATAGGACCCTTTAGGGATCAAAGACATATAACTTACACCAACCAAGGACATTCGAAAGAATGACTGGTTAGTTTAGGCAATTCAGTTTATTTCAAAAGAAGATTGAATTCTAACTGCGATCACACCCCTTTCAATCCCCTATACAGATCAACTACATGATAAATTTCATTGATCCACATCTTTACAAGGTGAAACAAATCCCTAGATGTTTGTAATTGATTGAATCTTCCAAATAGGTTATAGTGTTATTCAAACTCTCTATTGAAATAGCTTGCTTAGCACTTTTATAGGAAAAAACTCAAAAGATGCAATTGGTTTTCATGGAAACGATATCTTTAGTAAACTATAACACTCGTGCACTTGGGGGCATCAAGGTCAAGTTACTGGCATCATTGTAGCGGACCAAATCTATGGATATTGAGTTACTCCTTAGAAATTGACTAAGTATTTTATCATTATTTTCTTTTCTTTATAACTTTTATTTGTGTTGGTAGTTTTGTTACCAATTTTATAGATTTGTCTTTATATGCGAAGTTCCTTTTTTTTTGAATTCGATCAAGAAATCGAAAGGAGTTTTCACTCTAGCGGGAACAAATTAAGGGTACAAGAGCAAAGACTTAGGGCGCAAGGAGTTTCTTTACCAATGGCAAGAATAGGAGCTTACCAAAGGACACTTCGGGATTTTGTTACCCCGAGAGTCTAAGGCATTTCCTTCAGCATCGCTCGGCCATACGTAGAAGTGAACAACTTTGAGCTCAAACCAGCTCTGATATCCATGGTACAGCAATCCCAGTTCGGAGGCACACCGCTAGAAGATCCAAACTTACACCTCCCAGTCTTTTTAGAGGTGTGTGATACTCTAAAGCTCAACGAAGTTTCTACCAGTGCCATCCGCTTACACGTATTTCCCTTTTTAGTTAGGGATGAGCTTACAAAAGTCTTTGTTGCTAAGTTCTTTCCTCTGAGTAAGACTGCAAGCCTGAGGAATCAAATCACTACTTTCTCTCATAAGGAGATGAGAGTCTCTATGAAGCATGGGAGCGATTCAAGGATCTTTCACGATTACGCCATTAGCATAGTCTTAAAAGATGGATGATTGGGCAAACATTTTATGATAGAGTCAACCAACCATTGAGGTCTACTATTTATGTGGCAGCTGAAGGTACCCTTATGAATAAAACAGAAGATGAAGCATACAATCTTGTAGAAGAGATAACCCTTACCAATTTCCAATGGTCATTCGAGAGAGCCCAACCTAAGCGGGTTGGAGGTAAGTTAGAATAAGATGCTATTTCTATGCTTTCTTCTAAAGTTGATGCTATGTCTCAAAAGCTACTGTGCTTGAATATTAATTATGTTAGTTCAAGTACCCCTTCCCTATCGTGTGATTTATGTGGATCAATTGATCATTTGACTGTGCATTGTTAAGTGGGTAGCCCACTTTCCCAAGATGTAAGTGATCAGGTCAATTATGTGAACAACTGTCACCCTAGAACAACAAATGACCCTTTCTCTTGCAGGAATAATCTAGGTTGGACAAATCACCCTAATTTCTCTTATAAGTCTTTTACCACACTCGTGCCCCAAATGAATTTTAGACCACCCCCTAGATTTCAAAGACCATCCTATCCTCAACAAGTACCTCAAAAATCCAACTTAGAATCTATGATGAGTACATTAAGCAATTTCCCTCTGAGGTTGATGTGCTTACTACTCCCAATAAGATGTAAGAAGCTCAAATACCTCAACAAGCTACATCTTCATCTACATCCTTAGGTAAATTTCCTACAGAGAATGAGCTTAGCTTTAAGGAACAAGGTAATGCCATGATTTTAAAAGGGGTAAAACAACTCGAGAAACCTAAGGGGGTTCTCCAAAATGAACATTCACATTATGGAAAAGATGAAGTCTTTGAGAAACAAGCACCTACTTCATCTAATGAAGATAAAGGTGATGACAGTTCTAATAAGAATCCTGATGACCTCAAGAAAACCTCCCCAAAACCCTATGTAGCACATTTACCCTTTCCCCAATGAATGACTAAGGCTAAACTTGACCAACAATTTGGGAAGTTTTTAGAAGTCCTTAAGAAACTATACATTCACATTCCACTCATTGATACCTGGTCACAAATGTTGTCTTATGCTAAATTTTTGAAGGAGATTTTGTCTAATAAAAGAAAGCTAGAAGAACATGAAACAGACCGAAGAATGTAGTGCGGTAATTCAAAATAAGCTCCTTGCTAAGCTTAAGGATCTCGGTAGTTTTCCTATCCTTTGTCTGATAGGTAATAAGCCCATAGATCGTGCCTTATGTGATCTAGGGTCTAGTGTAAGTCTAATGCCCTTCTTTCTCTATAAGAAGTTAGACCTAGGAGAAATGAGACCCACCACCATCTCTTTACAGTTGGCAGAATGTTCTGTAAAGTACCCTGTAGGTATTTTAGAAGATGTCCCCATTAAAGTAGGAGACTTATGTGTTCCTGTAGAATTTGTAATCCTTAAAATGGAAGAAGATATGTGCACCCCTATTCTTCTTGGGAGGCCACTCTTGGCCAACGCTGGATGTCATATGGATGTTAAAAATGACAAGTTGTGTTTTGATGTGCATGAAGAACATGTTGAATTCAACTTAATTAAAGCTTCTAAGTTTACTTCAATCTCCAAAGAGGGTCATCGGATTGATGTAATTGATAGTTTGGTACAAAAAACTATTTCTAATAATGATTCTCTTGATCTACTTGAGTATTGTTCATTGACTCATGGTACCACCCGAGATGAAAATCCAGAAGTAGCAATGTGTGCTCAATTCCTAGAAGCTTCTCCACCAGATAGCCCACCCTTTACCATGATGGAATCACTAGTGTATGAAGCATCCTTAATAGATGAGGAACGTGCCCCCGAAGTAACTAAAACCTCTTCCTTCCTCTTTGAGGTAGAAGTTTCTTGCCCCAAACCCTACATATCCTATGATTGCGAATGCAAGTTTAAATGCACCCCAAGTTGACTCTTCGCTTAAAATACTTAGACTGCATCCTAACGCCATGGGATATACTCTTAATGACCTTAAAAGAATTTACCCCTCTGTATGTATGCATCTTATTTTGATGGAGAATTACTTTAAACCCTCAATTAAACACCTAAGGAGATTGAACCCTAATCTACATGATGTGCTAAGGAAAAACATTTTCAAGCTGCTTAAGGCTGGCACGATCTACCCAAACCCTGATGGTGAATGGGTAAGTCCGATCCATGTTGTCCCCAAAAAGGGGGGAATGATGGTTGTAAGAAATGAAAATAATGAACTTATCCCTTCTAGGACAGTTACTGGTTGGCGTATGTGCATAGATTATAGAAAATTGAATAAAGCCATCCCAAAGGACCATTTTCCCCTACCTTTCATTGGCCAAATGCTTTAGAGACTGGTAAAGAACTTCTATTTTTGCTACTTAGATGGCTATTCGGGATTTCTTTCAAATCCCTATTCACCCTAGTGATCAAGAAAAGACTACCTTTACTTGTCAATATGGTACATTTGCCTGTAGGAGAATGTCATTAGGGCTGTGTAATGCCCAAACCATATTTCAACAATGCATGATGACTATTTTTTTTAATTTTATTGAGGATATAATGGAACTCTTTATGCACGATTTTTCTATATATGGTTTGACTTTGGCCATTGGTTGAATAATTTGTCTAAAATCTTGCAAAAGTGTGAAGATATGCAATTGGTCTTGAATTGGCAAAAGTGCCATTTCAAGGTATAGAAGGGCGTAGTTTTAGGCCATATTATTTCAAACAAGAACATTGAAGTTGACGAATGGTAGAGGTATGATACGACACTACTGCAAGCGCACAGATTTTCATAGTATAGACAAAAGATATCGTTTCTCAGGGACTACAGTAATCTATCGAGCCTAGTCTTGTCAGAATATGCTAAGCAAAACTCAATTTCGAGTGGATTCGATTAACTACTACAAATAAACTTGTATAAATCAATAAGGGAAAAACGTCGAGGAATTTTCACAGTTATGAAAGAGTTTCGCAGTTATGAAAGAGAATTGGATCAAAATGACTAAACATGTGCTATTCTCTAATTGGTTAATTTTAAGGAATTGTAATCTTGTCAAGAAACTTGATATATTCCTTCGAAATCAATCAAATTTTCCTAAACTAAGCAAACATCGTTCTTTCAAACTAATTTGACTTAATCCAAGTTTAATATATTTGATTACTTACTAGCCCTCCTAACATATAAATCTCTCTTTCGAGAAGAAGTTATGCTATGTCCATTCAAACAGTCCGACAACTAAATGTTGTCTGTCGAATGTTCCCTCGATTGTTTCAAGTGTACAAGTAAATTTTGGCCAAAAATCAACTCACAACATATCAAACACTTGACAGAACGGAATCAAACCAATCATGATAATTAGCACAATTCCTTAAAAATCAAAACATGATCCAATAACAATTCCAAAAACTACTAAATTTCTAGATTAAGAAAAACTACTCAGACATGATAAAAGATAAACTAACGAAAAAGATCTGTGAAGTCATGAGCAGAAGGGACTTGACTGAGATGGCCTTCACCAACGGCTTCAGAACCGCCTTAGGATCAAAACCCTAACACTCAAAACTCACTCAAAACTAAACAAAGAACAAAATTTGAGAGAAAACAAACTAAACTAAATTAAACTTCTCTAATCCTACTTGCTTGCTTTGGATGCACTTAGAGGTGCTTGGAGTTATCTTCCTTCACTACAGAACATCTCTATTTATAGAAAAATTCAATTGATCTCAGCCACATAGCCTGGGGAAAACGAACAGGCAACAGTTACAGGCATACCACGGCCCGTGGGTTTCACCACGATCTGACCATGGTCTGCGCTGAATCCGGATTTTTTGCTCTTTCTTTGGTCTACGGTCGTGGCATAACAAAGATGATGGTGGGGGAGGCCAAAACACAGTCATTGAAGGGCAAATGTTGGGTAAAAGGACTAAAAATTATGCAAAACACATAAAACAACTACACCCAAGCATAAATCAAGAATATGACAGCAAACAACATCATTAAGCACAAAATTCTCCTAAAAACGAGACAAAATAACTGTAAAAAGATGTACAGATTAAGTACTTATCAATCTCCCCCATGCTTAAGCTATTGTTTGCCCTCAAGTAATGCAAGGATTAAAGATATACATAGCCTTCTCAGGACAGACATAGGTAACTTTCAAATGGTAAGGATGATCCAAAGGCACCCCAAAAAGAAGCAAAAATATCATTAACAAACTGAATAGGGAATGAAATTTCAAAAACTTTTTATAGACCATGATGCAAAACTTGAACCAATCATCCCCCAAATTATCAAATACAACCATTCTAGCATATGAAACGAGTAAGACTGGTAAGGCCGGTACAACCCCACTATAGTTATGTGGCACTCAGCACTCATGTATTTAACAATGTATATGTATGAAGGTTCTCTCAATTTTCATTCCTTGGACACAAATCTACCATAGGCTTGACAAGATTCTCAAATTCGTCACCACTAAAATACAAATGCACTAGACAATCATAAGGACTTTCAAAGGGATGTAATGGGGCTTAGGGTAATGGTGAGAGAGGAACAAATATTTTGGGAGATAAGGAGCTAAAAGCCATAGACTAACAGCTTAAACAATTCCAATGCATCAGACTACATCCTTCGCGCACCTTATCAACTCATCAACAAAATAAATCACAAATGAAAAGAGATAGAGTCAAAACTCACAAATATCTTACATTCCCACCAAGGCAAATCACTTTCTTTGATTTTTTTTTCTCTGTTTTTTTTTTTGTTCAATACTTTTTTTTTAAAAAAAATTTCTCTTATTTTCAAAGAGGAATAGCCAAGGGAATCCCATAACGAACTTTAAAATCAAACTCTTCTCTAAACTTTGTACAATAAAACAAGTGATTAATCAAATGTTTGCATCCCTGTACCAAATAGCCAAAATTCACTAAAGAGAACAACAATCTCCCTTGCTAACGCCCTATCAAACTTGACGCAAACGAATGCAACGCTCATCTAGCCTTGGCTTAAGGGTAAGACAAATATTTGGCCATGGGCTAAAAATAGGAGATTCAGATTAAGAAAAACGATTATAAGTTGAAAGGAGCTAACAAGGGTGCAATACACAACAAGGGTGGCTATTTGGTAGTGGGTTCAAATAAATCAAAGAAAGAAAAATGCCTCAATCATATTGCCTAAATGCATATGCAAAATCTGACCTTGAATGAGAATCAAGGCAAGTTCTAGAGAAATGATGCCAAGTAAGAGTCCCACATGAAAGAAAATATGAGACTAATAATGATGAACAGTCTCTAAAGACTCAAAGTCTCACAGGACATCTACCACAGTCAAAACTAGCTTACTAGCACACATGCCAAAATTTCATATAAAGACTCATAGGGAAAAATCAATTCGCAATCAGCATGTGGTCAAAACATGAAATTCAGTTCGAAAATTCATTCGCAAACTTTTATGCACAATCTAGGCAAATCAAAGCATCAAACTAACCAAAGAAAACTTACCAAATTTATAAAGATCATCATCGGAGGATTTTTTTTTTGTTGTTTTGTTTTTTTTGTGCTCCTACAAACAATGCAAGCTAAAATGTAAAAGAAACTAACAAAAGAAAGAAACTAAAACACAACCTAGAAGAAAACTAAATGCACTACTAAAAAAAACTAATACAAAAACTACAAAAACTATCACTAAAAATATATACAAAGAAAAAATAAAGACACCAAACAAAAACAGGCATCAACGCCAAATATAATAACTAACTCCCCCATGCTTGAATCATACATTGCCCTCAATGTGGGCACATCATAATAAACAGGGAAGGACAGTATTAGAAATCAAAATCAGAAAGGATGAGGTGGAGGAGGATGTGGTCAGAAAGTACCTGAAAATTTTGCTGCACTTACCCTTTCTTCTATGGCAAAACAGGATCAGTTATCATATGATCATTGACTTTTTCAATTAGTAGTCTCGCTAGATATAGCTTCAATCACTGTTCATTGACTGTGAAAGCTCTGGTAGACTCACTCCATATCCCCACTTCTCCACTGGGCTGATCGTTGGTAATAGTAAATGGTCCCGACCGTCGGGATTTCAGTTTAGCCAGAAACAATCTCAACCTTGAGTTGAATAGGAGGACTATATCACCTTTTTCAAAATGCTTCGTCACAATGTGTTTGTGATTTTATTTCTTAGTTCACTCTTTGTAAGGATGTGAATTTTCATAAGCCTCCAACCTTAGTCATCGAGCTTGTTTAGTTGCAGGAATCTTTGTTCTCCGACAACTTTAAGATCAAAATTGAGCGTCCTTATAGCCTAATAAGCCTTATGCTCCATTTCCACTGGCAAGTGACAAGATTTTCCAGATACTAACCGGTAGGGAGTGGTGCCTAAAGTAGTCTTACAAGCGGTTCAGTATGCCCAAAGAGCGTAATCAAGCTTCAAGGACCAATCCTTGCGAGACCGATTCACCATTTTTCCCAAAATGCTTTTCAATTCTCTATTCAAGATTTCCACCTGCCAACTTGCTTGGGGAAGACAAGGCGTAGCAACCTTATGAAATATCCCATATTTTTTTAAGAGTGACTCAAGAGGCTTGTTGTAAAAATGTGTGACTTTGTCACTTAGAAGAGCTCTTGGTGTGCCAAATCGTGTGAAAATATTATTCTTTAGAAATTTAAAGAAATCTTTGGAATCATTTGTCGGGGATGCAATCGCTTCCACCAACTGAGAAACACAGTTAACCACCACATGGATATAAAGGTTGCTATAGGAAGGAGGAAAAGGAGCCATGAAGTTGATCCCCATACATCAAATAACTCTACTTCGGGAATGCCACTTTGAAGCATTTCATGCCTCTTAGAAATGTTCCCTATTCACTGACATCTATCACATGTCATGTCAAATTTTCTTGTGTCCTTAATGAGTGTGGGCCTATACAAACGTGCTTGGAGTACTTTCGCAATAGTTTTATCTGGTCCAAAGTGACCGCCATATGTTAAAGCATGGCAATGGTGTAAGACACTACGGACCTCTTCTTCATGCAAGCATCTTCTATAAATCTTATCTTCGTATAGCTTATAGAGGAAAGGGTCTTCCCACACATAGTATTTGGCATCTGTAAAGAACTTTTTTCTTTTTCGGTAGGACAATCTTGGAGGTAACACGCCGCATACTTTGAAGTTCACCATATCAGCATACCATAGAGCAGCTTGTTCGGCTATAACTAATAACTGCTCATCAGGAAAAAAATCATCAATGGGAAGCTCTTCACTAGGAGTCGACCGTAGGCCTAAACGAGATAGATGATCGGCAACCACATTTGCTAATCCTACCTTGTCTTTCATTTCCAAGTCAAACTCTTGAGGGAAGAGGACCCATCGGATGAGTCGAGGTTTGGAATCATATTTCTTCATTAAATATTTCTAAGTAGTCTGATCAGTGAAAACAATGACCTTGGAATTCATCAAGTAGGATCGAAAATTTTCCAAGGCAACGACAACTGCTAAGAACTCCTTTTCGGTAGTGGCATAATTGACTTAAGCCTCGTAAAGAGTGCGGCTTGCATAGTATATAGCATATGGTTTATTGTCCTTTCACTAACCAAAAACAGCCCCTACAACATAGTCACTTGCATTGCACATTATTTCGAAAGGTAGCTCCCAGTATGCAACTTGCATTACGAGGGCGGTGGTTAACGCCTATTATAATATGTGAAAAGCACTTAAGCATTCTTCCTTAAACTCAAAAGGCGCATCCTTGACAAGCAATTGGGTGAGAGGTTTTGCAATCTTTGGAAAATCTTTTTCGAACCATCAGTAAAAACTGACATGTCCAAGAAAACTTCTCCCTCCTTTTACAAAAGTTGGTGGGGCCAATTTCTTAATTACCTCTACCTTTGCTTTGTCAGCTTCATTGCGTCTATTAGAAACAACACGGCCAAGGACAACTCCCTCTTACACCATAAAATGACATTTCTCCTAATTCAGGACCAAATTCACATCTTCATATCTTTGCAAAACTTTGGATAAGTTATTCAAGCAATGGTCATAACTTGTACCATACACAGAAAAACCATCTATAACGACTTCCATTATGTCCTTAATAAAATATGGAAAGACAACCATCATGCAATGTTGAAATGTGGTAGGGGCATTACATAACCCAAATGGCATTCGTCCATAAGCATACGTGCCATATGGTCATGTAAAGGTAGTCTTTTCTTGGTCATTTGGGTGAATAGGGATTTGAAAGAATCCTAAATATCCATCTAAGTAGCAAAAAATAAGTTCTTGGCCGATCGTTCAAGTATTTGGTCAATAAAAAGTAGGGAAAATGGTCTTTACGGGTAGCTTTATTCAATTTTCGATAATCGATACACATACGTCACCCTGTAACAGTCCTAGTAGGGATTAGCTCATTGTTCTCATTTTTTACGACAGTCATCCCTCCTTTCTTAGGTACAGCATGGACCGGGCTTACCCACGCAACTTCAAAATGTCCTTTCTAACCACTTCTTGCATGCCAGGGTTTTATCTCCTTTGGCGTTCAATTGACAGCTTATGATTGTCCTCTATCAAGATTCAATGCATACACAAGGAAGGATGAATCTCTCTTAAGTCATCTAGGGTGTATCCTATGGCTTTACGATGCTTCCGAAGCACTCTAAGAAATGAGTCAACCTAGGTACCATTCAAATTTGTATTCACAATCACAAGATATGTAGATTTTGGTCCAAGGAATTCATATCTCAGTGATGAAGGGAGAGACTTTAACTCTACCTCGACAGCTTTTACCCAATCAGACAAGGGCTTACTTTCATCTTTTAATAATTCCACCTTAGCAGAGGAAGGCGAAATTCAAAGAGAGGCTTCTAACAGTTGAGCACATTCGTCTACGTCGAGATTTTCACCCTCAGTAGTACTATTATTCAACATCAACTGCTCAAGTGGATCATTAGAATTAATGTTAGATGTGATTTCTCGTATTAAACTATCAACCACATCAATCTTATGACATTCATCAAAAATTGAAGGAAACTTAGCAGCTTTTAGTAAATGAAACTCCACATGAACATCACCCACATCAAAAGTTAGTGTACCATTTTTACATCGATGCGGCATCCTGCAGTTGCCAAACATGGCCTCCCTAGAATGATTAGGGTCCATGTATCCTCTTCCATTTCCATAATCACAAAGTCTACTAGTACGTATAAATCCCCTACTTTTATTGGGAAATCCTCCAATATACCCACAGGGTATTTTACAGAACGGTTTGCTAATTGCAAGCCGATAGTAGTTGGCCTTAACGCTCCTAATTCTAGTTTTTTACACAGAGAAAAGGGCATCAAGTTTACGCTTCATCCTAGATTACACAAAGCATGGTTTATAGGCACATTCCCTATTAAGCAACGAATTGAAAAAGTGTCAGGATCCTTTAACTTAACTAGAAGCTTATTTTGAATAGCTGCACTGCACTCTTCAGTCAAAGCTACCGTTTCATGTTCTTCTAGCTTTCTTTTATTAGATAGAATTTCGTTCAGGAATTTAGCATATGAAGGTATTTGGATCAAGGCTTCAGTAAACGGTATGTTTACGTAGACTTTCTTAAGGATGTCTAAAAACTTTCCAAATTGCATATCAAGTTTTGCCTCAGCCATTCTTTGAGGAAATGGTAAAGGTGGTATGTAGGCCTTTAGAGAAATGGTCTTAGGTCTTTAGGATCCTCGTCGGGCTTATGTGCTACATCATCAATTATTTCCTTAGAAGGCGAAGATAGTTCTTTCTCAACATTCTCTACATGCTTATTCTTATCTTGCGAAGATTCATCATTGGTAATTTACTTAGGTCCCTCTGGTTGCTTGCCTCCTCATAGAAGCATTGCATTGCATTGGTCCCTTGGGTAAAGCTTAGGTTCACTAGGTAGTCTATCTGAGGGCGTCGAGCAAAAAGTAGCTTTCTGGGCAATTTGGGCCTCTAACATCCTATTATGAGCTGTAAGCACTTCAACCTTTGAGGCTAATTGCTTAATGTACTCATCTTGTTTATGTTATGCCATAAGCATGTTTTCCATCATTAGCTCAAAATTTGATTTTTGGAGCATCTGAGAAGGCAGTGGGGGTCTTTGAAAACTAGGGGGTACTCTAGCATTCGTAGGGGGCATATTCATATTGTCTGGATTCGACCTATTAGAGATATTTGGGTGATTCTTCCAACCTGGATTATAGGTAGTAGAGTCAGGATCATTAGTCCATCGCGAGTTCAAATTTTGAACATAACTAACTTCATTAAGGTCGTGGGAAAAAGGACTCCCAATGACAGTTCAAAGATATATGCTCAGTTAAACCACAAATCTCACAATGGAAAGGGGCACTAAAGTTTACAATATTAACATTCAGTTGGTCTAGTCTTTTAGTCATAGCATCTAGTTTGGCAAAAAGTAAAGTAAAAGCATCAACTTCAAGCTTACCTCCAACCCGCCAGGGTTGGGCTCATTCAGTTGACTATTGAAAGTTATTAATCATCATCTTCTCAATAAGGTTGTAGGCTTCATCCTCGGTCTTGCTCATTAAAATTCCTCTTGCCGCCGCATCAATAGTGGACCTCACAGCTTAGGTCACACCATTATAAAAGGTCTGGATAATCATCCAGCATTGAAGACCATTATGGGGGCACAAATGC
This sequence comes from Selenicereus undatus, assembly GCA_017589665.1. Lineage (NCBI taxonomy): Eukaryota > Viridiplantae > Streptophyta > Magnoliopsida > Caryophyllales > Cactaceae > Selenicereus > Selenicereus undatus. The sequence goes on along the minus strand of JACYFF010031954.1, from coordinate 30,910,942 downwards.
AATAAATCTTTAAAACGCTCCCAAGCTTCATAGAGCGTCTTATCCTCTTTTTGCAGAAAGTTGGTTATTTGATTTCTTTGGCTCGTTGTCATACTTGGAGGGAAGAATTTGGCTAGGAATGCTCTGGTCAACTTGTCCCAAGTAGTTATGCAACCAAACGGCAAAGAGTGCAACCAAGCCCTGGCTTTATCCCTCAATGAGAAAAGGAATAAGCACAGGCAAATCGCATCACTGGAGACTCCGTTTAACATTAGCGTATCGCACACCTCTAAGAAGACCAAGAGTTGTAGATTCAGGTCTTCCAAAGGAGTTCCACCGAACTGAGATTGTTGCTCCATGGAAATCAGTGCTAGCTTGAGTTCAAAGTTGTTGGGATCTATAGCAGGTCGAGCCATGCTTGAGGTAATCCCTTGGACTCCAGGAGTAAGGGAATCTTGAAGGGTCCTTCTTTCTTCACCCACCATGTTTGAATTCCTTCTTGCCTTGCGTTTTTGTCCTTCGATCCTGTGCTTTTTCCTCCTTAAGCGAAAAGTCCCCTCAATCTCTGGATCGGGCTCGTACAAAATCAAACTTCGCATAAACTAGGAAAAATTCCTACAGGCACTTTCACCAACACTACCAATGCAATTAAATAGGAAAAAGAAAAATAACAAGAAAACAAAACAAAATAAAATAATAAAAATGCTTAGTCACATTCGTAAGACAATACTCTATAGTTAGCAATTTAGTCCCCCACAACTTCGCCAAAAACTTGATACGACACTGCCGCAAGCACACGGTGTTCTTAGTATACATAAAAGATATCAGTCCTTAGGGACTAAAGCAATCTATTGGGCCTAGTCTTGTCAGAACATGCTAAACAAAATTTAATTTCAGGTGGATTCGATTAACTACTGCAAATAAACTTATCTAAATCAATAAGGAAAAAACGTCTAGGAATTTTCGTGGCTATGGAAGAGAATTGGATCAAAATGAATAAACTTGTGCTATTCTCTAATTGGTTAATTCCGAGGAATTGTAATCTTCTCAAGAAACTTGATATATTCTTTCGAAATCAATCAAATTTGCCTAAACTAAGCAAGCGCCGTTCTTTCAAACTAATGTCACTTAATCCAAGTTTAATATATTCGATTACTTACTAGCCCTCCTAACATATATATCTCTCTTTCAAGATGAAGTTATGCCATGTCTATTCAAGCAGTACAACAACCAAATGTTGTCTTTCGAATGTTCACTCGATTGTTTCAAGTGTGCAAATAAATTTTGGCCAAAAATCAACTCAGAATATATCAAACACTTGACAGAACAGAACCAAACCAATGATGAAAATAAGCACAATTCCTTAAAAATCAAAACATGATCCAATAACAATTAAAAAAACTACTAAATTCCTAGACTAACAAAAGCTACTCAGACATGACAAAAGATAAACTAACCAAAAAGATTGCCGAAATCTTGAGCGAAAGGGACTCGATTGGGATGGCCTTCACCAAGGGCTTCATAATCGCTTCAGGAGCAAAAATTTTACACTCAAAGCTCACTCAAAACTAAACAAACCACAAAATTCGAGAGAAAACAAACTAAACTAAACTAAGCTTCTCCAATCGTACTTGCTTCCTTTGGAAGCTCTTTGAGGTGCTCGGAGTTCTCTTCCTTCGCTGCAAAACGTCTCTATTGATAGAAAACGTCGATTGATCTCAGCCACACAACCGAGGGAAAACGAAGAGGCAACAGTTACAGGCATACCATGGTCCGTGGGGTTCAACACGGTCTGACTGTGGTCTGTGCTGGATCCGGATGTTTTGCTTTTTCTTTGCTCTACGGTTGTGGCATAACACGGATTACCATAGGGGAGGCCAAAATACAGCCATTGAAGGGAAAATGCTGGGTAAAAGGACTAAAACTCCTGCAAAACACGTAAAGCAACTACACCAAAGCATAAATCCAGAATAAGAGAGTAAATAGCATCATTAAGCACAAAATTCTCCTAAAAACGAGGAAAAATAACTCTGAAAAGATGTACATACTAAGCACTTATCAAGGTAATTGAGAAATTACCACCACCACCTTCTACAAAGGGTGTGAGGAGTTTTCTTGGATATGTTGGTTTCTACCGATGGTTTATAAAAGATTTTTCAAAAATTACAAAACCTCTCACCCATTTTCTTGTCAAAGATGTGCCCTTCGAATTTAATGAAGAGTGTTTAAGTGCATTTCACAGGTTAAAGAAAGCTTTGATTTTTTCCCCAGCTATGCAGGCCCCAGATTGGGAGTTAGCTTTTGAGGTTACGTGCGATGCCAGTGCCTAGGTAGTGGGAGCAGTTTTAGGACAAAGCAAAGGCAATAAGCCTTATGTTATCTATTATGCAAGCTGAACTTTTGATGATGCTCAAATAAAATAAGCCCCAACTGAGAAAGAATTTCTAGTTGTTGTGTTCGCCTTAAATAAATTCCATTCGTATTTGATAAATTCTAAGGTGATTATTTTTACTGATCATGACGCAATGAAACATCTCTTGAAATATTCCAACTCTACGCCCGTCTCATTCACTGGGTGCTTCTTCTCCCAGAATTTGATTGGAAAATTTAGGATAAAGCCTGTTGTGAAAATGTAGTTGCTGACCACTTATCCAGCTTAGATCTCCAGGCCACACCAATAGAGGAGCTTCCCATAGACAACTCCTTCCTAGATGACCACCTCTTTGTAATATCTCATAGGGCGATGCCATGGTATGCTGGTTTGGTGAATTTTAAAGTATGTGGAGTTATGTCGACTGAGTTATCTTATCAACAACAGAAGAGATTCCTTTCTAATGCGAAATATTATGTATGGGACGAGCCTCTACTTTACAAACTATGTGGAGATAGAATGTATAGAATGTATTCTCCTAAAGATGAGGTTCCTTATGTCCTCCATCATTGGTATGCCTCAACTTATGGTGGACACTTTGGACCTGACAAGACTGTAGCTAAGGTGCTTCAAGCTAGTTTCTGTTGGTCCACTCTCTTTAAAGATGTCAGAACTTTCATTATGGGTTGCGACAGATGCCAATGGACAAAGAATATTTCCGTGAGGCATGAGATGCCTCAAACGGGATCCTTGAGGTAGAACTTTTTGATGTTTGGGGAATTGACTTTATGGGACCATTTCCTCCTTCCCACAATAATCTTTATATCCTTATGCTGATTCATTATGTTTCCAAATGGGTAGAAGCTATTGCATCTCCTACTAATGATTAAAAGGTGGTAATTAAGTTTCTTAAAAAGTACATATTTACAAGTTTTGGCACACCAAGAGCTTTCTTGAGTGATAATGGGACTCATTTTTGCAACAAGCCACTTGAGTTATCTAATCGAGAGTTGAAAAGCATTTTGCCAAAAACTGTCGATCGGTCTAGAAAAGATTGGTCGAAAATGCTTAACGATGCACTTTACGCTAACCAGACTGCTTATAGAACACCTCTCGGTGCTACTCCGTACCGCTTAGTTTTCAAAAAAACTTTTCTCTGGTTGGGTTAGAACACAAGGCATATTGGGCAGTTACAAATCTAAACTTTGATCTTAATGCGGCTGGTGAGAAGAGGCTTAATGAGATAGATGAGTTACGTCTGGACGCTTATGAAAGCACAGGAATTTAGAAGGAAAGGACCAAGCACTGGCATGGCAAGCATATTATGAAGAAAAGATTTGAGGTGGGTGACCCCGTCTTGTTGTTCAACTCTAAGTTGACATTATATCCAGGCAAGTTGAGATCTTGGTGGTTGAACCTGATTAAAGTTACAAAAGTCTTCCCGCATGGAGTAATGGAAGTCTGGAGCAAGATAATTGGAACGTTTAAGGTAAATGGGCAACATATTAAACCTTACTATGTGAGGGAATCTATTAACAATGCTACCATTTATCATCTCCCCTGCTCCTCCCTTTTAGAGTTTTATACTTGCATTGAGGACAATGCATTGTCCAAGCATGGGGGAGTTGTTCTAGTTTTTCTATCTGTATTGTGGATGTGTGATAAATTGTGTTTTTAGGTTTAGTTTGCATTTTTAGGTTGATCATTTAGTTTTCTAGGTTTCTTTCTTCGTTTTAGTTTTGTTTAGAAACCTTTTAGTTTTTAGTTGCATTTTAGGCTTAGCGGGAAAAAAAAACAAAAACAAAAAAAGACCCCAAAAGAAAAAAAAAGAGTATATAAATCCTCCGATAATGAGTCATTAGATTAAGTGCCTTTCTTTTGCCTATTTTAACCTTTTTTGTTAGGCCCATTTGTGAATAAAATGTTTGTTCTTCATATTTTCACCTTCACGTTAGATATAAGTTGCTTGCTTAATGATTCTAGGCATGAATATTTGGCATATGAAATTCCAAGAGCTAGATGAGCCTTACCCTAGGAGATTTTGAGCCTAAATAGACTACATCAATTTAGTCTCGTGTTTCTTTTCATGTGTGACTCCTCCTAGATTGCAAGTCTCTAAAACTTTCTTTGACTCTTGTTCAAGACCACATTTAGCATGGCCATTTAGGCAACATGATTGAGGCATTCTTTGACTTTATGAGCTACATTGACCAAATAGCCATCCTTATGTGAATAATTTATCCCTTGCTACCCCTTTGGGCCTTTACCGTGTTTAATGATGAGAACCTGTATTATTATCTTCTGCCAAACACATATGTTTTACCCTTTTAGCCAAGAATATAGAGTTTTCACTATTAATTAGGAGTAGTTTGTGGATAATAACCTTTTATGGATATTGTGGTTTGGTTAGATATGATAAGGGAACCATGTTTTACTTTTCCCTTCAAAGTCAATTGGGTTATGTTTTGTGAGTTGCAAGAAAATTATTGAAAATGCATAGTTTCGTTTGCCATTATCCTCCTTGTAGAGGGGAAAAAAAAGAAAAGAAAGAGAAAAGAAAACCAAGCACACCAGAGGTGTGTAAAAAAAATGTGTATATATTGAAAAAAAAAGAAAAAAAGAGAACAAAAACAAAGAAAAAAATGCAATAAGAGGATTTGGCATTGGTTTTGTATTTTTAGGCACTCTTTCTTGTGATGTCACTTGGGGATGTTTTTGATATCTTAAGGAGTATGTTTTAGTTGGAGGATGATGATTTATGATCTTAGTCTTCGGCTTTTAGCTCCACAAATCTGAAAATGTTTGTTCCCTCCCTGCCTTTACCTGTTTGCCCCGTTACAATCCTTAAAAGTCCTCATGATTGCCTTGTGTGTTTTCTATTCTAGTGGAGGCGAGTTAGAGATTCTTATTAAGCTTATAATTAATTTGGTTCTACAGAATGAGATTTGAGAGAACCGCATTTTAATTGTAAACACATGAGTGATGACTGCCTCATCCCTAAAGTGAGGTTCTACTGGTTCTTCTAGGCTCTACATATTGTAATATGTTAGTATGATTGTTCAAGTTGATTTGAATAATTGCTTTAATATTTTGATGTGATGGTTCTTACCCTTTTTCGAAAATTTCCTTCTCCTATCTATTTGTAAATTTTTCATCACTTTTGGGCTAAACTTCTTGGGTTGATTAGATTATTGATGCTGCTACTAATGTCTTCCTGAAGAGGTTATTTATATCTCTAGCCTCAGTTTCACGATTGCTTGGGGACAAGCAATGGTTTAAGCATGGGGGAATTTGATAAGTCCTTAAAGTGCACACTATTTTGAGGTCATTTTATGCCATTTTTAGCGAGAATTATGTGCCTTATGTTACAATTTATGTTCCTTTTTTGGTTTAACGCTCGGGTATGGTTCTCTTGTTTGTTTTGTAGGTTTTTGGACCATTTCACCACAAAGGTGACCATAATTGAGTATAACTTGACTCCCCATGGACACCCCCAAGTCACCATGCTTGTGGAAGGAAGAAAGAACAAAAGATCACCGAGATTGACCTCACCACGGACTATCTATAGTGAAGGCCAAGGTTCGTGGTAAGGCCATAGCTGTAAGCCTATTCCTTTTCCTTCATCATGTGGTTGAGTTTGATGGTGTTCCACTTTAAATAGAGTCATTTTCACAGTAGAGAAAGGACACACTGCAAAGAAAGAGAACTCTTCTCTATAGTTTTCCATTCCTTTTTCATTTTTTCTAAGTTTAGTTTAGATTTTTAATAGTCTTTTGTGTGACTATTGAAGAAGTGCTTCCTGTTTTGGAGCTCTTGCAAAGTTAGGAAACCCTTGAACGATCTCCAATTGTGCTAAGTTTTCTTCTCTCAAAACTCTATTTAGTTTTATTGATTTAAACATGTGTGAGTAGTTTTCTCAATCAAGGGATTAGGTATTGATGTTGGAATCTTTCATTTTTATTTAGTTGTATTTGTTGTTGATTGGGATTGGTTGAATTCTATCCTGTGTGTCAAATTGTTGTGATTGAATTTTGACCAAATTCATTTGTTAATTCTAAATAGTTAAGTGAAGGACTGAAAGGTGAAACTTGCCATTTGATTAATAAGATAGAACTTGACTTAGCAATACTTGAAAGAGACTCGCTTGTTAAGAGGACCCTTTGGCAACCAAAGATCTATATCTTAGACTAAACAAGGACATTTTAAAGAATGACTGGTTAGTTTTGGCAATTCAGTTTATTTTGAAAGAAGATTGAATTCTAAATACGATTGCACCCCTTTCAATCCCCCATTATAGATCAAGTACATAATATATTTCACTAATCCACATCTTTACAAGGTGAAACAAATCCCTAAATGTTTTTAATTGATTGAATCTTCCGAATAGGTTAGAGTGTAATTCAAACTCTCTATTGAAATTGGTTGGTTAGCACTTTTATAGGACAAAACTCAATAGTTTACAATTAGTCCTTGTGGGAACGATATCTTTACTAAACTACAACAACTCTGCGCTTGCGGGCATCAAGGTCAATGGCCAATTTATGGAGTTAGTATAAAGTGGTTAAGACATAAAAGGTTTATTGATGGAATATAACAGGTGCTTGGTGTTTTGTTGGTTAAGGGAGTCTTTAAGTATGAGTTAGTAGGCCTTATATGCTTAGTATCAAATATATTTGTCTAAATGTATTCACGAGGATGAGTTGATGCATAAAATATAAAATAAGGAATTTTAAGCTTCAAAAAGGTAAAGTAAGGTCTAGATGGACCTAGTTCCAGTTGTTGCATTAACTATATTGAAGTAAAAGGGTTTATTAGACCTTGGAGAAAGCCAAGTAAAGGACAATAAGCATGGGAATAAAGTCTCTAACGGTTTTACAACATATGTGATAATCTTACCAATTTTGGGGATTGCATAGGACTAATAGCATAACAAAGTGTCAAATGACACTTGACATTAGGGATTGGAGTTTGCTTGAGTTATTGAAATGGGTCAATCAACAAAGGAAAGGTTTTTTGTTAAGTTGAACCTCAAAAAGGAAACTGATAATTATAATAACTTACAGGTGTCCTGAAGACTTATAAGTTAATGAGGTGCCTACTTTGTAAGAACAGAGCTTTAAAAGTGATTTTCATGAACAAAGAGCCTATATCGAAGTTTTGCAGAAAGAGGGTCCATGGCTTAGGAGGAAATATTTTATTTCTTTAGATACATTGGTACTTATCCCCTTTATTAAAGATAATTTTCCAACTAAAATTGAAGGGATACATATAATACTTTTCTTGTATACATTACAATGGAACTATCTATTATTAGTTTGCTACAACATATCGTTTAACATTCTCGACTCACAAAGCACAGTAGTCACATTTCAAAGTTAATATGCCACAGTACTTGGCAAACAAGCAAATGAATTACATATAAAATGATACATAATTCTGGCAACAGGTAGAAGAATCAAAGTACATATCTTAAAAGAGTTTCGGTGATAGGAAAAAAAATACAAGTCCAGATACTACAGAGTTATATCAATAGACAAAAAAACCATAGTTCATATGTTAAAGTTCATGGGTTACAGAACTCCATCAATCGGCGGAGGAACCAAAGTTCATAGTTCTACCAGCAAGCAGAGAAATAAATTAAATTTCAATGCTATAGAACTTTGCCAACCGATCGACGAGCAAAAGTTTATAGCTATGCTAACATGCAAAGAAATCGAAGTCTGTAAACCATATCAGTCCACTAGTAAGAAGAACTAATTTTCATGTTATATGGCCTACAAGATGCCAGGGAAGGCAAAGATCATATGTCATAGAGATATGCTAGTCGCACTGAAAATTAGAGTTTAACTATGCTTTATAAAATTCAATCTTTTGACGGAACATCTAAAGAGGAAATGTCATGAGGGCCTATCATAAGCTTACAAGAAATTACATGCTATATTTTACATGTTTGAATTTATGGTTTACAATTCAATGCATTTATATACATACATACATATGCATATATATGTATATGAATGTGTGTGTGTGCATG
>JACYFF010031954.1:30858945-30902158 GCA_017589665.1 Selenicereus undatus | reverse complement strand
TTTGTTGCAGCTAGTTAAACTAAAGGGTTAAAGCTCTTTGCTCTTTTCTTTTTTTTTTCCAGTTTGATCTTAGGGATGTCTCTTTTGTATTAAAGGGAAAAAAAGAAACATTTGGGCCCTTGCTTTACCCTTGTTTAGTTTACTTCTCTTAAGGTAATAAATCAATTTTCTTATTTTCTATGATATGATCGATTTAAAATGAGTGTGCATGATAAAGTCAAATTTTAACTAAAAAATATTTCTCAAATTTTCACATTTGTTTTTTATTTTCATTAATGAATAACTTGGTAATGTTCCCAACTTTAAAATCTTCTACTACGAAATATGTGCCTAACTAGCCTTTTAGATATTAGTTAAGTATTTAGGAGTTGAGGCATTACAGATGGTATTACAGCAACAGTTTGGAATACCAACAGCCAATAATTCCTTTGGGGATCATATATAAACAGGTTGCCTATATGTCATCTATACTTAGATACACAAATAATGCCCATAAATGCCATAAGATATCATGGTTGGCTAAATGTTTAGTAGAAAATGAGAGTCTAGTGTGATGTTTAAACCTAAAAAGATAAAGAATTAATTGATTAATGAACACATATGTGCTTTTCATTTGAAAAATAATTTACAATGCAGCCAAACCAGCTCGTTGACATAGGGTAACCCATGTAAAGCTCATCGATCATACATTGCCAGTAAGACATTAAGATGGTAAACTCATGTGCCTATCTTTTATGGTGTATGGTAATGGATAGACGGTCATAGTCATGTTAAGATCCATACACTAAACTCTACTGGGAATTATACAAAATTTTCGTATGGGTACGTGAATCTTAATTTAATGGAGTTTATCCTTGAAATAAAGAGATGATCATTCAGCATAATGCAGAGGAAGTTATCGAATATTAAATGTTAATCATAGTGCCACAACCAAAAAAAACATGATAGACGAATTGAAGACTTTAAATATACTTGCTTTATAATCAAAGGCAAGCTATGAAAGACAAGGGAAAATTCGGCTTCTAATAAGAGAATTTTTTCGGAGGAAGCCATCGAAGATTATGGGAAGAAACGGATGCATGAACCAAGAAGGTTATCATATGCATCGAAGACTTGAAATACATTATAAAGGGGATTCAAAGATTTGATGACAAAGGGAGCTAAGCCCACGATTCACTAGGCCTTGTGACATTATTAACAAATTAACCATCTTGGGTACCAACTGGCCTTATCGCACAGACTTCAACATGAACATGATGTGTTTCATCCTTTGCAACCCCAAAAATATGTTTACGATATGACTGGTACCATAATGCATGAACCTTTAGAAGCTAAGACTGAAGGGTTGACCTATGAAGAACAACCCATACTAATCATAGTTCAAAAAAGTTGAATAATTGCACAATAAAGCTACACTATAAATGAATGCCATATGGACCTAGTATGAGGACTTTCGAGGTCACATGGGAGATGGAGGATAATGTAAAAAAAGCATTACTCGCATACTTTTCAAAGGAAAGCCCAACCTGGTTTCAAGGAAGAAACTTTTTAAAAGGGGAGGATGTAACACCCTGTTATTTAATCATATCAAACTTTGCTAATCTTGCATTTGTTACATGATTATCAACATTTATCATTGTATTGGGCCACACAAAATTTCAAGTACCATAAAGGAAATGCCCAAATCGAGAAATTTATGTGATCGCGACTTTTTAAAAACAAAATTTAATTGCAAACAAAATATATAAAGATATAGATCTGCATACAAGAAGACATATGCACCTAACAAAACCAAGAAATGAACAAAGTCAATTTAATTTCTTAATGATTGCAGAAGTGAATTATATACTATAAAATAAAATAAATTATAATCCAATTAATGATAATGCAATTAATAATCCAATTTAAGCATGTGGATAAAATTTGCGGATAAGTTTGAATTAAACTGAATAAATTAAAAATTAGAAAGCAGCAAAAAACAAAGAAAAGGAATAATAGGGGCTACGTGGCTAATAAAGGGAAAGGAGTTTTTTTAAGGCTATGTTCATAAAGAGGCTTGCAAATTAGCTCATCTCATCTCCACTATTACTTACTTTTCTCACCTCTTCCTCTAAAGTCAGCCACCGCTAGCACCAACCCTGGGCGAGTGGGCGTTGCATCACCGTTGTCTGCCGGCGCTACCACAAACCACCCTTGCTCTTCTTCTCATCTCTTCCTCTCAAGACAACAAGTGTAACACATTTTCCATTAAGATTTAAATTTAATTTAACATCAAATGCAATTAAATTATTTGGGTGATTATATTTTAAATTGATTAATGTAAACAAAGCATGTGCCATTGACGAACTGAGTTTCTATAGTGACTAATTTGACAGTAAAGTGCATGATATAGAGTTTACACCCTTTGTGAAACTGAATTCATTAAAAAAACCTTTGAGTACAACAAAAATGTAAACCAATTGATTGGAGATTGAACAATTGTACTATTGGAATTTAATTTGGTGGAATCTTAGTTGATGAAACAAATTAAATGATTAATGATTTGCAATCACATTTAGAAGAAGGTTTGAAATGGTAGTGCAAATCAAGTTGAGTTAATTTACGATGCAACCAAATATCTTGAACAGGTAAATTATGCATGAGGGCATTTGGATGAAGAATTGACTTTTTTTTAAAAGTTTGGTTATCGCTAGGCCAAGTAGAAATAGCTCGCTACTTGAGTGAGATGGGTGTGTAAGACGATGGTACGTAGTGCAGAATTTTAGTGAATAAATGAAATTCTTGTGTTATAAATAAGAAAGTTAGGCCAGGTGACTAAGTCGTTCAGGTGTCAAGAAAGATGTTTAACTATCTAACTTGGCATTCAAGAGGCATTTGAGAGTGTTAAATGATTAATACCAACTAACTGATGGAGTTTTAACCCAATCAATGACCAATTTGTGGAGTTAGTCTTAAGAGGTTAAAACATAATAAATTTATTCCAGGAGTATAATGGTTACTTGCTATTTCATTGGTTAAGACAGTCGTCAAGTATGAGTCAATAGACATTATATATTTATCTCCAAATATATTTAACTAAATGTATTCACGAGGAAGAGTTGATGGATAAAATATAGAATAAGGGATTTTAAGCATGAAAGAGACAAAGTTAGGTCTTGATGGACCTAGTTCAATTTGTATTAAATTAGATGTATTGAGGTAAAAAGGTTTATTGGGCTTTGGGGAGAGCTAAGTTAAGGAGAACAAGCATAAGAGTTAAGTCTCTAACGGTTTTACTAAATATGTGAGAGTTTAACCAATTTTGGGGATTATACAGAACTAATAGCATCACAAAGTAGCAAACAATACTTGATGCTATGGATTGGAGTTTGCTTGAGTTGTTGAAATGGGTTAATAAACAAAGGAAAGGCTTTTGATCAAGTCAAACCTCACAAAGGAAGCATATAATTATAACTTACTAGTGCCCCAAAGGACTTATCAGTTCATAAAGTGCCTACTATGCAACAATAGAGCTTTAAAAGTAATTTTGATGAACAAAGAAGTTATATCAAAGTTTTCAAAATAGAGGTCCCTGGCTTAGGGGGAAATATTTTATTTCTTTAGATGTATTGGTACTTATGCCCTTTATTGAAGATCATTGTTCAACCACATTTGAAGTGCCATGGATAATACTTTTGTCATATATATTATGATGATACTATCTATTGAATAATTCACTATAGCGTATCAGTTAGGATTTCCGACATAGAAAGTACAGTAGTCATATTTCAAGGTTTATATGTCACAGTACTCAGCAAACGAACAAATGAATTACATGTCAAATTTTTTGTTCTTCCAACAAGCTGAAGAATTAAAGCTTATATGTTACATAGTTCTGCCAATAGGTAGAAGAATTAAAACTCATGTTACATAGTTCTACCAATAGGCAGAAAAATCAAAGTTCATGTGGTGCATAACTATGTCAATAGGCAGAAAACCAAACTTCATATGTTGCAAAGCTGTGACAACAGGCAGAAAAATCAAAGTTCATATGTTCAAGTTCATACGTTATTGAGTTCTGCTAACAGACAGAAAAAAAAAATTAAAGTTCACATGTTCCCTTGTTCTATCAATAAGCAGAAAAACAAAAGTTCATACGTCAAAGTTCATAGGTTACAAAACTCTATAAATAAACGGAGGACCCAAAGTTCATAGCCCTGCCAACAAGTAGAGAAATCAAAGTTCATATGTTGGAAAACTCCACCAATAGGCAAAGGAACCAAATTTCATAATTCTGCTAGCAAGCAGAGAAATTAAGGTTCATATGTTACAGAATTCTGTTAATAGATGAAGAATCAAAGTTCATAACTCTATCAACAGGCAGAGAAATCAATGTTCATAAACTACATCAGTCTACGAGTAAGAAGAGGAACTAAATTTCTTATGTTACATCGCTCCATCAAAAGGTAGAGAAGGAAAAAGATCTTATGTCAGATAGATCTCCTAGTCGCAGGGAAAATCACTGTTGATGTTATGTTTTATAGAATTCCATCTTTTGATAGAATATCTAAAGCACAAAGGTCATATGGGCCTACCATATGTTTGCAAAATTACATGTTATGGTTTATACACAATTTAGTTCATTTGTGTGTGTGTGTGTGCGCGCGCGCATGTGTTTGTATAAGGTGCGGGTGTAGGTGTGGGTGTATATGTGGAGTGTTAATGCTTGTCATGATTCAATTTGGCAGAATTCCAATGTCATTGAACTGAACTTTGGAAAACTGTGGACACAAACAGCAATTTGAGCTGACTTTGGTATGAAAATTAATTATCAGAGTAACAAGGATATGACTTTAGTAAAGGCAATGCCACACTAAGCCTAAAGGCTCACCAATACGTTCATTAAAGGTGCGGCGACCCTCAACCTCTGGGAAGGATCCACTCAACTCTCCACCAAGAAAAATTGGATAAGAAAGAGAGATTTTTGAAGTCAAGAAAGTTGTTTTTCTTACATTCACTTCAACTTTCGATGCTATACTCAATGACTTACAAGACTTGAAATTTGTAGAGAAAAAGGGTCTAACTCCTAGACAAATGAAAAGACTAAGCATTAAACTAGTATACTTAACTTCAATTATTAAAGCTAAAACATACAAAAAATTAAAGAAGAAACATAAAAATACTAGTCTTTATTGAGTGCTAGTTCAACCCATTCGATGCTTCATCTTTTCCCATTAAATGCATGCTTATGCTTGGGCTTCCTAAGTGAGGAGGACTTGGAAAGACTTGGATGTCTTAAGTTACAACTCTAGAGTGATAAATCCTGTGGATCATTAATAGAGGAAATCAATACTTGATTTGTGCCCAATTTTAAGGCCTTAGAGATCACCACGGAGGAGGTAGGGAAGAATGCTTGAAAAGTGCCACGCTTCGTTAATTTCGAACAGTAGACATGATGGCCACAGAGTCCTCCATAGTGTTTGGGCTTAAGTTCGGCAATAGCATCATAGATAGAGTGAACCCTTTGGGATTGGACCAAGTCAAGGAATGGGGACACCCTCCAAATTCTCGTTACCTGTACACATTCAAATAATGCATGTAGTAGTGAGCACAACCGGGTACCCCCTGCAATTTCATGGAGTCAATCCCGACCCCGATTGAACCGGACCCAAGAATTTTGGAACCGGTCCCAGTCCCAGTTGGACCGGCTCCAAAATTTTGGGACCCAAACCCTGTCGGGACTGGCTCCAACACCGGGTAGCCAGTAGTTTGTTTAGATACTTTTTTCCAGATTTGAAAACAAAGCAAGGCCAAAACCCAAAAATATCAATTGAATTCAACTAAATTAAAATCGAATGCACTAATTTAGGAGTCTAAAGAAACTGAATTTCTACTGAACCAAAATTACCAATTGAATTTAACTAAATTAAAATAGAATGCACTAATTTCAGAGTCTAAAGACAGCGAATCGAGGTACTGGCCGGAGTAGTTAGAGAAGATAGAGAAGATACTTACTGTCGGGATTGCTAGAGAAGACCGAGAGAAGGAGGAGCGTGAAGTCGCCGACCGAAGAACACGAAGGCGTGTGAAGTCAGTAACTGGAGAACACGAAGGCGTGTGGAGACTGGAGAGGCGAAGCAGAAGACCGATAAAGTTACTGGCCAGAGCAATGTCACATTCGTCACTGAAGAGACAGAGAGAGAGAGGGAGAGAGAGAGAGAGAGAGAGAGTGTGTGTGTGTGTGCAGATTGACGAGAGAGGCCACAACTGAGGGGACAAAAGAAGCGGTTATCGGTTAGGGTTTTTGAGTGCCAAAGACTAGAGAGGAATGAGAGATCATATATCCCATATATTTTTTTTTCCAAATAGCAGACTGATCAGGTAACGGGACGGGGTCCAAGTCCTAAATTTCAATACCTAGAACCGGAACTGGTTGTAACCGGGTGCTGATTGTTGGAACCAGTCCCAGGGCCAGTTCAATCAGTTCCGGGTCTGGACCCGACGGGTCCAAACATGGTCCGAGTTTGGAACCACGTATCCCTTTTTTTTTCACAGCCCTAAATGCATGGACTTTAGATTCATGCAACTCGTCATAAAAATCACATTTACCATTGAGATTATTGATTCTCTTAATAAGCGCATCCCTAGAGGGTAGGGAATTCGAACACCTTGAAAACATTTTCATTCCAAGCGGAACCTCCAAATGCCAAATATTCTTCCAGATGGTCACTGAGTATTAGAGCTACATTCTCTAGAGGACAAATTCTTGGCTTGCGTAACTGGGTGATAAGCCTATTTAGCTGTAAGTTCTCTAGAAGTAGAGAAATACAACGCAAGTTTATCCATAAGGCAAGAAAGACAAAGAGGAATGCTAAGGATGGCCTCCACAACAACCGGAACAAAGATATATTTAATCATTAAAGCATTCCATTCCTATTTTTCCCAATCGATCATGTCTCCTGTATAAAAGAGACGAGCATAATGGTTCATAGGGGTAGGCACTTTGAAAGTCTAAGATAGTGGTAGCAATTTAGAAGCCTAGACATTAAAGACCAGCCATTACCCACAAGCCATCTAGATCTTATGTTAACAATACACTTAGTAAGGAAGAGACTCATGTAAGTGAAACTTGGTCTTTTGCTCAATTCAACATCAAGGATGCCACATTGGGGAAAATATTTCGCCTTGATGATTTGGAAAGCAAGGGACTGTTTCGAGTGTTGCAAATGCCAGACTTGTTTGGCGAGCAAAACTAGGCTGAAAGCCTCCAAGTTTGAAAACCAAGACCCTCCTTCTAATTTTCTTGCATAGATTTTATACTTGGAAACCCAGGGAACCTTACACTTTATATCATTTAGACCCCAACCATAATTTGTGATGAATGACTATATACTCTTCATAAAATGATTTGCGAAGTAGAAAACACTCATTGCATAGATAGGGATGACCTGAGCAACCGCCTTTATGAGCACCATCCTTCCAACCCATGAGAGCTTTCTTTCAACCCACCCATTAACTATCTTATAGAGGTGATCCTTAATGGGCATGAAGACCTTTTTCTTTGACTTACCAATTCTCATAGGGAGACCAAGGTATTTATCATAAGAGAGGACCTTCTGAATGTCAAGGGTGACAAGGGCATCATCTTTTATCTTGCTGGGGAACAGCCTGATCGAAAACGATGTTGGATTTAGAAAGATTAACCTACTTATTAGAGGCTTGTTCATAAGCACACAAAAGGGATTTCAAAGCAAGAGCATTATTTTTTTTTACCCATAAAAAATAATGGAATCATCTGCAAAGAGTAAATGTGACACCAAGGGAGCTTCAGGGAAAATACGACACTAGTGATATCATTACGCGACACAGCATCGAGAATCAGGTATGTAATCCTTCAGCACAAAAAGGAAATACGTGTGGAGAGATAAGGTCCTCTTGCCTAATGCTCCTACTAGGTTTCACGTAACCTCTAGGCTCACTATTGATAATAAAAGAGGGGGCCGATTCCACACATTTAATCACCATGTTAACCCAATAAACACAAAAACCCAATTTTGCAGAATAGGATGCAGAAAAGACCACTCAAACAAATCAAAAGCCTTAGCCATATCAAGCGTTATAGCCATAGCCCCATTAACTCTAGATTGAGCATTCATGCCATGAAAAATTTCAAAGGCCACAAGAATAATGTTTGTAATCATCAGACCTAGGATAAATGCACTTTGATTAATGAAAGTCATTCAAGGGAGCCTGCCTTTAAGCCGATTTACAATAACTTTAGTTACTAACCTGTAGACAACAATACAAAGGCTCATGGCCCGGAAGTCACAACTATTGTTCAGGTTTTGCTTTTGGGGAATAGGACCATGTGAGTGTAACTAAACAAAGAGGGGAAAGTACCTCTATTAAGGATGCTGAGCACAACCTATATGGCATCATCCTCCACCATTAGTCAAAACTTCTGAAAAAAGTACTGGTTCACTACACCTGGTCCAGGTGCCTTCTTAGGATGCATTTGTTTAAGAGCCTAGAGGACTTCATCTGTGCCATAGGGCTTTGTTAGGCATTCATTAATGACAGAAGTGACTCGAGGGTGAACTTTGTCTAGAACAACAAAGATTAGTGGGATATCCCATGCAGAAAAGGTCCTCGCAGTAATTTGTGACAATACATTCGAGGTCTTCAGGCTCAGTATACAACTTTCCATTTGAATCCTTCAAACTCGCTATATGATTGTTGCGTCTCCTTACATTTGCTTTGCTATGAAACCAAGAAGAATTAAAATTGCCCAATTTACTGTCCGGGCCCTTTGCCACCAATAAATCTCTTTTTTCTTCCTCAGCTCACTAATTTCACCAAATAGGGACTTTCTAGCCGTAATGGCAGAGGTTGCTTTAGCTTGTCTTGCCAATGCCTAACCTATTTTTGGATATCACTAAGAATGTCACGATTTCACGTTGAAAGCTCGTCCATGCAACGCTTAATTTTTTTAGCACAACATTAGGCTGTGACATAACTATGCATCGGACATAATATCTTTGCAATGCTCATCATGACCTGATAATTCTCCAATGCTTATACCTTTTCTTCTTACACTGATAGTGGCCAAGCACTATGTTGAGAAGGATTGGTAGGTGGTCTGAGAAGTCATCATCAATATGGGTAACCCTTGCATTCAAGAATAGAGTAATGCACTCCGACTCTGATCAAAACCTCTCTAGTCTTTCTTTTAATGAGTCATCTCTGGCTTGCCCATTCCACCAAGTAAACTTGTAGCCTAAGTAGCCTAAGTGGCCTAAATCAAAGAGGTCAAATGATAGGAAGAATTTTAGTTTTAAATTTGTAATCTCAAGTGCAAGGTTTATTACCAAATACTTGAGGTGTCATCCATTGGGAGTTGGGTTTCAACTACCAAGGTTAACTCGAGTTTTTCAAGCTAGGCTAAGTGAAAAAAAGAATGAAAGATAAGCTAATTAAAGGTAATAAATACAAAGGAAAGAACTAGGATTATGATTTAAACAATCGATTAACTAAATGATCAAGGCAAGCCCCAACCTCCCTAACCTATACCTACAAATAGAGAGTGTCGGTTGCACCATTGAAGACCACCCAAGCCCTCTCTCAAGGGTCATGGGCTAGTCTAGTTAGTCTAACCATCTATTTTTATTGGATTAACCTAATTAGACCACGAGATTAGCAACCCTAGGACCCAGCTAGGATTGACTATTTTCATGTTCATTCCCAGCTATTCTATCCGGTACACTAGCTAGTTAACTCCAGCTCTCGACATAAGTCAACCGCCAAAAAATATGGATGAAATCTCTTTCAAGCATTTCATCGAACACTTCGCGAGTATGAGAGAAAACTCTAAGCTAAAAGCATAGACTAGTTAGCCATCATGAGGCCAATCACAATCCAAGCCAACAAAAAACTGGTTAATAATAATCACAAGAAAACCATAAAATCTAACTACACCTAAACTAGCAAATATGTAAAAAAGCATGGAGTAGAGAGCAAAGAGAATGAAACTAATCTAATCTAGTAAGCTAATTAAATATGGATTAAAATAAAAATTAAACATTGAACCAAACAAAATCAAACACTACTACTAAACTAACATAATCTAAACAAGAACTAAATATACAATACAGATAGAAAGAGAAGAGAAAACTTAGTCTTGAATCCTTGAATAGACTTGAAGATCCACCAACTTAAACCCAAAACAATCAAAATAGAATCTAATCTACCTAGTTTATTACCCCATAATGGGGTTTTTTTGTGGCTAACCTAAACTAAAACCTAGCTCTCATACCTCCTCAAAAGGCTCTCTTCAAAAGGTCCCAATAGGTCCCCTTAAATAGAAATTGAGCCAAGCAAAAAGGGGCGAGAAGAACACGGGGTGCCCATTGCCACCCCCCACTGGCCATCAGCAGGGCCTTGGCTAGCCGTCGCCAGTGCCTGCCTCCTGTAGTGATGGCGATGGTTGGGAGTGGTGGCCATGACTGCCCATCGCCCCCTCTTGCTTTGCGATATTCATGCTTTTCTTGTTCCTTCATTACTCCTTTTTTGCGACATTTGCTCGATTGAATTTACTACCACAGAAGTAGACAAAACAAGTAAAATTCTAAAAATTATATTGTTATACAAGCTAAAATTAGGCGTGATAGACATGAAAAATGCAACAATTTAGTACCAAACAAATAGCCCAACCTATCTATTTCTCTTCCTCAAGAAAAACAAAAGAAAAACTAACCTAGGCACCTAACTCACTTTCTTAGAAGTCACGGCTTCATTTTTTATATGCAACACGTCCTTTAAATCCCTTGGGTCCCCAAAGTGGACGAGTGAGGTCTCATGAGGGTTTGCAGAAGATATAACCCACAAAATCTTTGAAATATTTTATGAATTTTTTCAAAATCAAAGCATATATATATGGCAAAGAGGAAAATATGTACACATCTAGCTCGATTCTATCACCCTAACAACCTAACTACTAAGTCATATACAAGCAAAACATACATTCAAGACACACACATGTCATAAATGCATCCTGACTTTCATTTTTCACCCTACACAACACAATGACACAATTTGTACACCTTAGTACTCAATGCAAAGTGTAAGGACTCTTAATGCTAGGCCAAAATCGGGGTAAAAGATGATTTTCACTTGGCTAGTGGACTTTCCTTTATTAGGTCTCATTTTTGCTCCTTTTTTTTTTCACTTTCCTCCTTATGCTCCTTCACCTAGGTGGGGAGTTCTTGGCTTATTAGGCCTTAAACTCCCGAATGAATAACTTAGTACATACTTGGATTTTTTCCCTAATTAGAGGTTTTATTTGAATCTGCAAAGCACCTATTCAAACCTAAATAGAGGTACTAGAGTTAAGCTTGCTTTCATATCGTGCTTTTCTCTTCTTTTTTTTTCTAGTGACAAAGCTGAAAATCAATTAACCAAGTAGAATGTCCCTAAACCCAAGTTTTAACAACACCAAAAGTCAATTGTCAGGTGTACAAGTTAGGCACAACACCACCATGTGAAATGGGGTCATTATGAGAAATAAAAAATTATATTGTAGACAAGTGTTCCATCATACATATTCGACCTATATACAAGCTAGCAACCAAACCATTAAAGATCAAAAACCAATCACACGGGCATAAAAGTCCCCCAAAGTTAAGAAGAAAAACTATACAAAAATTGTAAAAGAAATCAAAAAATTTTC
The DNA here is from genome assembly GCA_017589665.1 of Selenicereus undatus. Taxonomy (NCBI): domain Eukaryota; kingdom Viridiplantae; phylum Streptophyta; class Magnoliopsida; order Caryophyllales; family Cactaceae; genus Selenicereus; species Selenicereus undatus. The sequence goes on along the minus strand of JACYFF010031954.1, from coordinate 30,890,454 downwards.
ATAAACATATGCTCAAAGGCCATATGACTTCCCCACCTACACACCTAAATCTCACAATGTCCTAGTAGGGAACTGAGGAGTCCCCACCAACCACAAAAAACACATAACACAAAACAAAACAAAACACACAAGAATTCTTAACAAACACAAATATACACAAGCTAAGATACTCACTCAAAACCTCACCTAATCAACAATAGGACCACACATATATACAAAACTAACACCACCAATGACGAATATATACAAATCCAAGAATGCCACCAATTATAAAACATAACTATGCACAAAAGACACACAAAAGTGATCAAAGAAATCAATTGGCTTCATAGCATCCCAACTTTCTCGTCAATATTGTTCCCAACAAAAACACAACCTAACATCCACAACTAAACAAAAGGAAAAAGAAAGAAAATAAAAATAGGGGAGAAGAGTTGGAACAATTATACCATATTGGGTATTGATTGTACCCAAACTACGCCTCCCTAAGATGGAGCTATGGAGGTTTGAGGGCGTCAGCCACTCGTCCTCGTCCCTCACGATGCATCTCCTCAACTCAGATGACCTCAACGCTCTTCAGAACTTATCATGTGTCATTGTATGCAATTCAAAATGATGTGAATAAGAGAACACTAATAAGATCATACCAAAGATAGTCAGTGCCCTCTTAGACTTAGCAAATGCCATAGAAAAATCAAAAACATGATCAAAGAAAGTACTCCATATGATCTTCCTAGGCACTTCCTCTAGGTATGCACAATAAAGGTAAAAGGGGGAAGTATACCCTCTAATGTTATTTAGGGCCTTCTGAAATGCATACAAATTAGAAGGGTGGTAAGAAGCAAAGAGGATGAATGAGGGCTAACTCAAGTGACTCAGTCCAAATGGGGTCTATATGCTCAATGCTAGGAGTGGCATCAACCACCCCAACATCACCACATGACTCCTCAAAAGGAGCCTTATCAAGAAATGGCTCAACCAAAGTAGGTTCGTCCTACCAATAAAGCAAATCATCCTTAACCAAACTAGCATCACCCTTAGAAGACTCAACCATCTCTAACCCCGCGCACTGAGCTAAAAGGAGGGGAGAAGCAAGTAAGGCCAAGTCACCAGTGATAGTGTCTATAGGTGTACTAGACAAGGATGGGGCAATAAAGGGTAAAGAGATTGAGGAGGATCAATCACTCCATCTAGGTCGGTCGAAGGTGTGTATGCCATAAATCGGGCTATAAGGGAAAAGAAGACTCATAATCATCATAGAGACTAACCTCTAGTGAAAGGGAACATAGACTATGGTCGATCTCATGCAATATGTCACATTCCCTTATCTCACTAGCAAAGTGCGTATGTCACTCATTCAATGTGTCTATCATGGCATTAAGTCGAGGATAACATTTATCGAAAATATCATAATGGGGACAAGAATTTACATCATGGTCAAAAGATTGGAAATAAGAACACACTACATGAAAACAAGAGGAAAGGTGATGAAATGAATCCCAAAATTGATCTACATATAGGGATTGAGATTGCAAACCATAGCAAAATTGATCTACATATAGGGATTGAGATTGCAAACCATAGCAAAAGGGGGAAGGGCACACAAAACACTCAGTAGCATTCTCATGTTGACATTGATACCAAACTAAAGATTCAAACAAATCTCACATGTCACCAACATTTAAAGAGTACATACCACCATAACACATGGACTTAAGGGTGGCTCAAGTCTCATGTGCTATCCCCTCAAACACAACGGTGCATATTTCCCACTTTTTGTATGTGAAATACACGCATTGAGCACGATAATCGTTCAATTTAGACAAATGTTGTCAAAAAGGCTCACGCTCAAATTGAAGTAAATGGAAAATAGCCATTTTGATTTTATTTTTTCAAAATTTTTGAATTTTTCAAATTTTTTTTTAATTTCTTTAAAAGCCTAGACTCGAATGCTCAAGCAAACCCTGATAACGACATGCGTCAACTCCCCGGCAATTGCGCCAAAAACTTGATAGCAATAATATAAGTTTTAAGTTTGTAACCTCAAGTGCAAGGCTTCTCACTGAGTACCTGGGGTATCGTTCACTGGGAGTTGGGTTTCAAGTATCAAGGTTAACTCAAGTGTTTCAAGCTATGATAAGTGAACAAAAAAGAATGCAAGACAAGCTAATTAAAGTTGATTAATATAAAGGAAAGGCTTAGGATTCTAATTTGATTAATTGACGAAAGCAAATTATTAAAGTAAGCCGTAACCTACCTAACGTATATCGGCAACTAGAGATGGTAAATCACATCATCGAAGATCACCCAAGCCTCTCTCAATGGTCATGGGCTAGTCTACTAAGTCTAACCAACTATTTTTATGATTTTAGCCTAATCAGACCACGAGATTAGCAATCCTCATACCAATTTAGGATCGACTATTTTCATATCTAAGTCCCAGCTATTCTCTCTCCTGCACTAGCTAGTAAACTTCACCTCTTGGCATAAGTCAACAGCCTAAAAATATGGGTGAAAGTTATTTCAAGCATTTCATCGAACATTGGATGGGCATGAGAGAAAACTCTAGGTTGAAAGCATAAATTAGGTGTGCTTAGGCCTAATCTAAGACTAGTTAGCTAAAAAGATGCTAATCATAATCCGAGCCAACAAAAACTAATTACTAATCATCAAATCTAACTACATTTAAACTAGCAAATACGTAAACAAACATCAGCTAGAAAGTAGAGGGAACGAAACTAATCTAATCTAGCAAGCAAATTAAACATGAATTAACTATAAAAACCAAACATTTAAGCCCAACAAAATCAAACACTAGCACTACACTAAAACCATTTACACAAGAACAAAATATGAAATAGAGAAAGAAAGAGAAGAGAAAACTAGCGTTGATTTCTTGAACAGACTTGAAGATCCATACACTTGAATCCAAAACAATCAAAATAGAATCTAATTTCCCTAGTTTACTACCCCCTCTTGGGGTTTTTAGTGGCTAACCTAAACTAAAATCTAGCTCTCAAACCTCCCCAAAAGGCTCTCTTCAAAAGGGCCTAACAGGTCCCCTTAAATAGAAATCGAACAGGACAAAAAAGGGCAAGAAGAACATGAGGTGGCCACGGGTCACTCCCAATGGCTGTTGGCAGGGCAACGGCTAGACGTTGCCAACCCCTACCTCCTGCAATGGTGGCGATGGTTGGGAGGTGGTGGCCACGACTACCCGTCGCCCCTTCTTGCTTTGTGATCTTCATGCTTTTGTTGTTCCTTCTTTACTTCCTTTGGTGGAATTTGTTCGACTGAACTTATTACCTATAAGAATAAATAAAACAAGTAAAAATCATTAAGATTGTATTGTTATATGAGCTAAAATTAGGTGAGAGAGGGGTGAAAAATGCGACAATTTAGTACCGAACATCAAACGCTTCCAGAGTATTTTGGAAAGCATACAAAATAGTTTGAGACTTGAGAGGGCCGACATTCTTTTCAGAATTGAAAACGATTTCATTGGTGTCTCCTCGATTTAGCCAAGGTAGAGTAGATTGATCGCTGAGGTCTAGGAGTAACTCACAAGCCATATGTTTACTCTAAGTTTCTGGGTGTCCATAAAGCCCCGTAAATCTCTACTTATGGTCATCCGGCTACCACTTAACTGAGGTATCAATATGGTTAGAGGAACATTAGTAAAGGAAACTGAGAGTTGTTTTTCCAAAGTGTGGCAAAGCCACCCGAGCGATGCATGCAATAAACAAAAGTCCGAGAAAAAGTCATCTAACTGTTCTACTAGAATTTTCATTTTAGCACATGACAGTGTGGTCCTAGAGAGGAAGACCAAACTAGGCTTACATCCTCCGATGATGCGGTGGAGTTTTTTAACTGCCTAGGGTTTGCCAAGACCTCGACAATTGACACAAAGTAGACTCATTTGCCTATGCAAGGCTTTTTAACAACCGCCACCTCATAAGATTGGGAGTTGTTTTAAGGGCGAGTTCCATAACCGCCCTAACTTTGGAGTCTTAGGCATTTGCGCCACCAGCGTCATCATTTTTAAGTTTAGAGATTTTCCCACTAACTTGAATGTGTATATAATCAATATTCATAGTTATGGCGATAGGCTTTTCAACATCAAGTCTAGCATAGGCCTTACTCCTTCCGTTGTTGTCTCTTAGGTCGAGAAGCCCATGTTTCTCTTGAAGGATTTCTTTCTCATCTTTCTTGGATTTTTTCTTAACTGGAGAGGCACGAATCCATAAGGTATACCGAAGGTCAAATTCTAGTATAGTGGGATCATAAAAGAGACAGTGAGACACTGTCGATTAACTTGGCCGAGTAGTCCACATGCAAAGCAAAACTCAGGAAGCATTATATATTTCATCTTAAACCAGGTGCCCCTCTTCGAGCACGTAATCTTTATCCCCATAAGAGAAGAATTGAAAGACAAATAGATTAACGTGGTCAAGAACCATAATCACTAGCCCCTGAGATAGGCGCCAGACATTCCTCATTGTCTACTTTAGGCCTTCTACGTTGAAGGGATTTTTTTGTGCTAAACTTACTACGGCACAAGGAAACTTGCGCATTAACATCTTCTTGATCGGATTCAAAATCAATAACGCCATCCTCATCAGCTGTCAGACTCTAAGGATTCCAATCCATGGCTAACTCATCCGCCATATTCAATAACCACAAGCCAAAACAGAGACACGTTCTCAAGCCTACCAATGTTTGCAAAACTGGGCAAAAAACACTGGTAAACCAAGCTCACAACAAGGAGCAGACACAGTTGACCAAAAACCCCAAGCCAAAGACGAGGTGCAGATGGTTTCATGGCGGTGGTAGCGTTTAAGGAAATCCTACGCATAGCCCGCCATGGATAGGAAAAAACAATGATATTTTAACATACTTACTAACTTAACATCTTCGATATATAAATGTTTCACTTACTCAATTGTGCAAAATATTATCCAGCTTGCCAAGCCTCTTTCTTAGTTTTAACTTTTCAAAAGGAAATATGTATTAAACTTAATTAATCTTACTGACATTGCTTATATATTGTCGTTTTTTTTCTTCGTTTTTCCAGATGATGCATTGATGTGTATAACAAGTAACCACCGTGACTAACCCTATCTTTGCCAGTGATGACCAAGATTTCTCATTCACAAGCATAACTCATGTGATGATAAATACACGCAACTTTGTACTCTATCCCCGGATGTTACCATTTGACAAAAATATTCTTCCCTATTAGTGAGGCCAATTACCACTCACCACCTCTTCGGTTTACCATTAATTGTGGTGCATCATATTCTCCTTGTTTGGCAGTTCTAAATTATTAAAGAGATTTCAAGCTTTCATTTACAGTTAATTTCAATGCTTTCCAAGTAAAAAAGGATGGCGTAAAATTGGCTGAAATTATTCTAGCTAATTTCATTTTTTGTTATGTTAGGAATTAGAGCAAATTAATAGCGGAAGCATTAGGATGAATAATAATAATAATAATAATAATAATAATAATAATAATAATAATAATAATAATAATCAAAAGGAAACAACGATAACAAGAATAACAAAGAACACTAAGATTTACGTGAAAACCCAGTACGGAAAAAAAACCACGGACGGCGAGGAGCATAAACAATCCACTACGAGAAGGAGTGAGTACAATGCGGTCATAATCACAACACGTAATTTGATCAAGCAACAAGATTACAATCTCTCTTATAATCTCTCTCTCACAACTCTAGTAAAGTGGAAACAAAGTACTCTGCAGGTATTTCTTGTTGGTGTGCCTTGAATGGGGAGAGGCGAGCCCTTTATAAAGGGTTAAGATGAGCAAGAATTCCGCAAACCATAACTGTCATAGCCGCAGGAATTCCGCAAAACCCTAACCTCCTTGTTTGGCCACGGTTGCTTCTTTGTTGGGCTGTCAAGGTAAAATTGGGCCATAACAGAACAATCTCCACCTTGGACCAATTTGTAACACCAACTCTCGAACACCGCCAAAGCACCCCGAAGGGTGATGCCCCTAAGGGCAGAGCCTCGGAGGGCAATCAAATGCTATGAACACCAACTAACTCCAAGCAATGCTCGAACTTAGCTATAGGGAGAGGCTTAGTAAGCATATCTGCAGGATTCTCCGAAGTATGAACCTTCCTCACAACAATCTCTCCTGCAGCAACTGTATCTCTAACATAGTGATACTTAATGCTTATATGCTTGGTCTTGGAATGATAAGCATCGTTCTTAGTCAAGTTAATAGCACTCTGACTATCCGAAAACACCACAGTAGTACCCTATGGAACTCCAAGATCAGTAACAAGGCCCCTCAACCAGGTAGCTTCCTTCGCACCTTCTGTAGCAGCAAAATACTCAGCCTCCGTAGTAGAAAGAGCTACAATAGACTGAAGTGATTTTTTCTATGAGATAGCATATACACACATAGTGAAGATATACCCTGAAATGGACCTCCTCATGTCAAGATCAGCAGTATAGTCATAATCAACAAAGCCTGCAACATCCCATATAGCAGCTTTGATCCTGTCAAATACCAAACCTCTATCAATAGAACCCTTCACATACCTAACGATCCACTTCACAGCCTCCTAATGATCCCTACCAAGGTTATGCATATAACGACTTACTACACTCACGATATATGACAAGTCAGGCCCAGTGCACACCATAGTATACATCAAACTGCCAACTGCACTAGAATAAGGAACATGAGACATCCTCTCAATGTCCTCCTCAGATCATGGATAAGACTCAGCATACAATTTAAAGTGAGCTGCAAAAGGTGTAGAAACTGTCTTGCAATTAACCATACTAAATCTGTCAAGTACTTTCTCAAAATATCAACTCTGAGGCAAGTACAGCTTACCGGCCTTTTGATCCCTCTGAATCTCCATGCCTAGTATCTTCTTTGCAGCACCCAAGTCCTTCTTCTCAAACTCCCTACTGAGTTGAGATTTCAACTTGTTGATCAAGGACTTATCCTTGGACACTATCAATATGTCATCAATATATAACAACAAGTAAACAAGAGAACCATTAGAGTATTGCTTGAAATACACACAATTATCATAACAACTATGTGTGTATCGTTGCCCAATCATAAAGGTATCAAACCTTTTATACCACTGCCTAGGGGCCTGCTTAAATCCATACAAGGACTTCTTCAACTAACATACACATTATTCCTTCCCGGGAACAACAAAACCCTCAGGTTGCTTCATGTAAATCTCCTCCTCCAACTCACCATGGAGGAATGCAGTTTTTACATCAAGCTACTCTAACTCCATATCAAACAGGGCAACAAAAGCAAAAAGCACTCTAACAGAGGTATAAAGAACAAGAAGAGAGAATACCTCATTATAGTCAATACCTTCCTTTTGGTTGCATCCCTGAACAACCAGGCATGCTTTCCACCTTGCTTCTTCAACCTCAGGTATGCCTTCCTTTCTTTTATAAATCCACTTGGAAGTTAAGGCTCTCCAACCTTTAGGTAGCTCACATGGATCCCAAGTTTGATTCTTTTGCAAACTCTCCATTTCTTCTTGCATGGCCAAGACCCACTTAGACGAACACGGGTAGGAGATAGCTTCAGCATAGGTTGAAAGCTCAACACCTTCAGGAATCTCCTCTACAACTATAATAGCATAAGCTACAAGTCCCTCACTATCAGTATACTGAGCGGGCTTCCTGATGTCGCTTCTTGGAAGATCACGGGCTATGGAATAATCATCCTCCACCTGAGGCTGATTAATACTAGAACTGGGTTTAGTAGCCTGAACCTCCCTGCTAGAATGATCAGCAGCTCCACCTTGAGCTGCAACAGTTTCCGTATCTATCTCCATTGTCCTACTAGCATCCTCTCGATCACCTATACCAGCTAAAGAAACAACATATTCCTTCCTAGAAGATAACATTGCATTTTCATTGAAAGTTATGTCTCTCAATCTTATAGTTAGGACACCACATTCGATATCCCTTACACTCAGATGCATAACCAACGGACATGCATTTAACAGCCCATGGAGCTAACTTCCCATCATTTAGATGGGCAAGCACAGGACATCCAAATATTCTTAACATAGAATAATAACAAGATTACCTGCCCAAACTTCTTCTAGAATCTAAAAATCAATAGAAGTATGTGGAGACCGACTCACAAGATAACAAGCTGTTGAAACAGCTTCAGCCTAGAAAGCTCTGCGATCCCAAAGCCCTCCAATAGAAAGCATATAGCAGGCTTTCTCTAGTAGAGTTCGATTGATGCGTTCTGCAACTCCGTTCTATTGGGGCTTACCAACTAACGTCTTGTGCTTAGTGTTAGGTGATAAATTGTCGTATTTTACGTGTCTCTTTCACCCACTTTTAGCTCGTATAATAACTTCATCTTTTGGATTTTACTTGTTTTATTTATGTTTTGTAGGAAATAAGTTCAAACGGAGCAAGTACCACGAAAAAGAGCGAAGACAGACAAAAACAACGAAAGCAGGCAAAAGGAACGACGAGGGGGCCGAACCACCGCGCCAGAAAAATGGCAAGATGGGGCTACACCATGTGGCACGGTCATGCCCCCCTGGCCGTTGTTTGGTCGCGCAATTCTATTTAATACTCCTTCGGGCGTTTTGTTCGGGAATCGCTTGGGGTCGCTTGGGCTTCTCTCAGCCGATTTTTAGGTTAGGTTTTAGGTTAGTTTATCAAATAAAAACCTCAATAGGAGGATTAAATTAGGATTGAAGATTGTAGTCTTGGATTCAAGCTTTGGATTTCAAGTTCTTTCTATCAAATCAAGACTAAGTTTTCTTCCCTTTTCTGCCTCTTTTTCATATGTTGTTCATGTTTATATTTTGCTAGTTTAATTCTTGTATTTGAACTGTTTAGTTTATATGTTTTGTTTTCATTGTTAATTCATGTTTAGTTAGTTTGATTAGATTGGATTGATTTCATTCTCTTCCTTCTCTCATTCATGTTTGCCTTCTTCTTTGCTAGTTTAGGTTTACTTTGAGTTTTTGTGTTTTGTTAATGATTGATGATTGATTTTGTGTTGGATTGGATTGTGGCTAGCCCTTGATGGCTAATTAGTCTTGTTTAGGCCCCAACCCTACCTTGTTTGTGCCTAGAATTTAGATTTTTCTTTCGCGCCAGCTAGGTGTTCGAAGAAATGCTTCAAAAAGCTTTCATCGGTGTTTTGGGGTAATTGACTTATGCTGAGAGGTGAGGTCGATTGTCTAGTATGAGTAGAGAGAATAGTTGGGATTGGGACATGAAAATACTCTCGTCACTAGCTAGGTCAAGGGTTGTCGATCTTCTAGTTTAGTTGAACTAATCCCATGAAAATAAGAGGTTAGAACAATTAGACTAGCTCATGACCCTTGAGAGAGGGCTTGGGTGGTTTTAATTATGCAACCGACCATCTCTTAATACTAGCGTAACTTGGGAAGGTGAGGGCTTGACTTGATCACTTGGTTTATCTTAGGTCTAATCATAGTCCTTTTGTTTTCCCTTTAGTAGTTTAGTTCTATTTTCTATCCCCTTTGATTTGCCTAGCTCGAGACACTTTTGTTAGTTCCGGTAGTTGGAAACACAACTCCTTGCGGACGACACCCCAAGTACTCAACGATACACCTTGCTCTTGGGGTTTGTAAATATTAAAACTCTTTTTTTCCCATTGACAGCACATAACTCAGTGAACTCTGACTCACAAAACTCAAGACCGTTACCGGTCCTGAGCTTCTTGATCTTTCTCCCGGTCTGGTTCTTTATAAGAGCCTTGAGCTTCTTGAATGTGGAAAACATCTCATTTTTCTGTCTCAAGAAGTAAACCCAAACCTTTCATGAGAAATCATCAATAAATGTTAGCATATAGCGCTTACTTCCAAATGAAGGAACCCTCGAAGGACCCCCAAAATTCGAATGGATGTAATCAAGGATCGCCTGCATACAGTTTTTAGCTGTAGAGAAACTGACCCTCTTCTGTTTCCCAAACACACAATGATCACAGAACTCTAGCTTACTCGTACATGTGCTACCCAGACAACCTTTCTTACTCGTAATGGCCATCCCCTTCTCACTCATATGGCCCAATTGTATGTGCTATAACTTTATAGTACCAACATTTGTCGATGTTATACAAACTACTGCTGAACCTGTAACTATTGTGCCCTGCAGAAGACAAAGACTTCCCTGCCTGAGTCACTTCATCAGCACCATGGCGCCCCTCATCACCTTCAGGACACCATTCTCAGCTGAGTACCTGCAACCATTAGCCTCAATAGTACCCAAAGATATGAGATTATGTGTCATATTAGGAATATAACGAACCTTAGACAAGGTCCTAACTACACCATCATGGGTTTTAATCTGCACTGTACCTATTCCTGCAACCTTACACTCGATGTTGTTGCCCATAAGTACAATCACAGTATCAAAAGGCTCATAGGTAGCAAATCAGTCCCTATGAGGACACATATGATACGTACAACCATAATCTAAAACCAATAATCATCTACCCCCTTTCTAGAGGTAGTGGCAACTAACACGTCACCATCAAACTCAGACTCAACAACACAATCAGTTATAGCAGGCCTTTTGGACTAATTCTTCTCTTCTTTCTCTTTCTTATTTTTCAGTTTCCAACAGTTCGTAACAATATGAGCCAATTTACCATAGTAATTGCAGGTCTTACCATCACGAGGATTTCTAGACTTAGAATGGTTCTTTCTCCTGTTACCGTTCCCCTTTTTAGTTGTTCTACCCCTTACTACTAATCCCTCAGCAGAATCAACATGTATGTCATGATCAAACTTCTCCTTAGACAATAGGTTTGACTTAACATCCTCAAATCATATAGTATCAGAATTACTATATAGCATGATCTCCTTAAAGTGTTTATATAAAGGGGGTAAGATATAACCAACAAAATAGCCTTATCTTCATCCTCAATTTTAACATCTATACTTTCAAGATCAACAATAATTGAATTGAAATCATTTAGATGTTTTTGAACAGGAATACCTTCTGCCAATCTAAAAGTGCATAACTTTTCCTTCAATCGAATCTTGTTGGCAAGACTCTTCGCCTTTTAGAGTTTCTCCAGCCGAACCAAAAGACCCACTGCAACTGTCTTATCAAGCACCTCTAGCAAGACATGTGGTGCCAATCACAGTTGTATACAGTAAGTGTCTTTAGCTCCAGTTCCTCCCATTCGTCATTTGTCAAAGAACCATGCTTCTTCTTTTGCTGTTGCGCCCATTGTTCATCTGTCATCATGCTAGGTTCCATGTGAGGTCCTGAGAGAACCTTCCCCAACACATGTTGAATGAGAACTGCTTTCATTTGCACCTTCCAGAGATTAAAACTAATCTCTCCATCAAGCTTCTAAATATCAACCTTCATGATTGAAGACATCGTAAGCCTAGTAGCTCTCACACCATTTCTTAGGAATTAGAGCAAACTAATGGCAGCAGCGTTAGGATGAATAATAATAATGAAAAGTAAACAACGATAACAAGAACAATAAAGAACACCAAGATTTACATGGAAACCCAATACGAGAAAAAAAAAAACAACGGACGGCGAGGAGCATAAACAACCCACTATGAGAAGGAGTGAGTACGATGGCGATCATAATCACAGTGAGTGATTTGATCAAGCAATAAGATTACAATCTCTCTTATAATCTCTCTCTCATAACTCTACGAAAGTGGAAACAAAATACTCTATAGGTATTTCTTGCTAGTGTGTCTTGAAAGGGGAGAAGTGAGTTCTTTATAAAGGGTTAGGATGAGTGAGAATTCTACAAACCCTAACTGTCGTAGCCGCAGGAACTCCGCAAAACCCGAACCGCCTTGTTTGGCCGTGATTGCTTTATCGCGGGGCCGTCGAGGTAAAACTGGGCCATAACCCAACATATTACTATTTGCATTTTTGGGGAGGGGGGACCTTATTGTTTGTTCCATCCTATTGATCTCAATTAAAAGAAAGGATTGATCTCAATTAGAAGACATGATGAAAATGTTCAGCTTTTGTACAACAAGAAAATAGCATTAAAATTTTAAAAACATATAGTTTCATAATATAATTTTCGTAATTCATTTAACTTTTTACTACCAATAAGGTGTTGACCTGATTGTTAAAATTGAGATCTTGTGTAAATTAAGTCCTAATTCCAATTCCCCCTCCTTTTTGTATTATAATTGCCTTATTATGCTGCTCGCAACTTGTAATAGCCCAACTCTAAAATTATTTAATTATGTTTATTTATTTAATTACCTCATGTTCATAATTTTTTCCCTTTTTCTTCTCTCATATTCATTTATTTCATTTCTTCATCCCAGTGGAAAAAGTTTATTTGCACCCTCACTTGGTAATTCGAATTTAATTGTTTATTTATTTGATTAACGAAAACTTTGAAAGAATTGATAGTAGGCCCCAACAAGTTTAATCTAAGTAATCTATTTTCTTCCCCTTAATATTACAAAGCTTTAATTTTTAGTTTCGTAAAAACGTTATGGTTACAAAGCATTTCATTCCCGAACCCACCTTATTTCGGCAAATTTGAAGGCAACAAGTTTGCTTATTAATCTAAGTAATTGCCATAGTTAAACCTAACAATGGTTGGCCTAAAAAGGCTACTTTTCTAGTTAAAAACTCAGCCAAGCCATTAGATAAGTCAAACAAATACAACTTAACTCACAAACTCCATTTTCTTTCTCCTCTCCCTCTCCAAACATCCAGCAACTCCAGCCACTGTTTATGGTGGTTTCTAGCCATTTTTCGACCAGTGCTAGTGGCCTCCGACCCCCCCTGCAACATCCTAGTACCGCTGACCACCATCCTCAATCATCAAAAACACTAAACATCACCTCTATCTCTACTAATCTTCAAGCAAAGTGAGTAATCTTGAGTTTGATCTTGTTGGACTTGATTTTTATCTTAATTTTGATTGTTGTTTTGATATTTTTGATTGTTGATCATGATGTTTTGGTAAGAAATAAGAGTTATTTTGATGTTGATCATGGTGGGGTTGAGGTTGGATCATGCTAGGTTAGGGTTAATCTTTGATCATGCAAGCTTAATGTTAAAGTGTTGAATTTTCATTGCTTTATCTTTGATTTGGTCATCTTCTAATCTATTGGTGTTGGTGATGATGTTTTTAGTGATTTGAAATGAGTTGTAGTGAGTCCAAGTTGGCCATAAGTTAGAGTTTTGGCAAATAATGTATGGTTTGGATTAAATTAGCATTAAGCTTGGTTTGTGTGTGTATTTGATTGAAAAATGATCTTCATTGGATATGATTATGAAGTGAAAGTGAGTGTGGTGGTTTTGTATGATGTTAGGATGGACCAAAGTTTGTTTACATGCTTTTAAAGAATGGGTAAGTTGAAAATTTGTGTGAAAAGAGAGGAAAAAGCTAAAATAGTGAGGGTTGAAAATTTCAGGAAAATAGGACAGAATTTGGCAATAAACTGGTAATGCATGGCCCAACCAAAAATTACGATTTTTGGTAGGTACATAGCTTATTGTGTTAGCTTTCAAAGGGCTCTTGAAGCGCCTTAATCTGAGGTCTGTAGAAAACGTAATGGTTGTTTTACCCAAAATGTGCAAAATGGACCAAAACTGATATGCTTGTGTTCTAGCCTCATTTTGGAAATTCTATTGTGGGAATCGAGCTTGGTGGTTTAAATGAAATTTTTTTGGGACTTCATAATATTTCTATATTGGGGTTTTGAGTCACAATTAGAGGTCAGATTACTATGTTATGAGTTATTCTTTCTAAGTCATATTATGCTTTTACTTTTCTTTTACTAAATTTTTTGCAATGAAATAAATATTTTTGCTAACCGTATGTTCCTACAATGATAATTTTGCACAGAATCAAGGCCTAATATATCATTCCTTCCACTTTTGAGCATAATATTATTCAGTGAGCTTACATTTAAAAATTTCAGGTACGTTCATTGCCCGTATCTTCATAAATGAGCACGTATTTATCAAAATTATAATATTTTGATGAGTACATCAATGAATCAGTTTAATCAGTAATTTATCATATAATTAGCGATCCCATCAGTTATCAGTTACATGGCATAGCCATTTAGTTACCCACACGGCTTCAAGCTAAGTCCCGATTGGCTTAGCAGGTGTACACCTACCTTCATATCATAACAGTTACGAGGGGTTTATTATCATATAAGAATTGACAATGCAGTTTCATATTTATCCCGTTCCTTGTGTTTAATTTAAAAATGAATTGCAATACGGGTCTAACCACTTTTTGTTCCATGAATGTTTAACAATACAGGAATGCATGTACTAAGCTTCGACTCATATTTCGAAATGATTTCATGTTTTGTTTTAGGAAAGTGTTAGGTGAATCGCCCTCAGGTAGGCAAGACAGCTGAAGATGATAAGTGAGTCGGGAAATCTTTATGGAATAGGGGTGTATTATTGTTGAGATGTCTATAATACCGTATTGTGATATTTTGGTGTTGAGATTGTATATTTTATCAGAATTCTATATTTTGGTGTAATCCTTGAGATGTTTGAATGGTTTTGATGTTAGAACAATTTCTATATTTATCTAAAGGATCTGATGGGTTGTGATGGTGTGAATGTCTTTATTGGTAAACATTCATTATTTATCATGTACAAGCAAAGCCTTATCCTTGTTGGATGGGGATGATGCCTAATCATTTGTATTATCATTTCTAACTGGGGTTATTAATGAAAGAAATGCAAAAAGTGATTTATATACATTTGGGGCGTTACAAATTTGGTATCAGAGCTAGGTTGAGATTTTCTTTGTGGAATGTGGAATTAGAAATAAGAGGGTGAGAATCGTTGATAGTGAGGGCCTTCGCATACTGCTATAATGGTATTAGAAGTGTAGTAACGATAGTAGGAATGCAGGTTGCTTACATTTGCATGTTCTTTAATTATGGTTATGTATGCCTCCCATATATGTCTTTTCTTTGTTAGATGGAATCTTATGGTGTTAACATGATGTCGGGTGCATCTATGGCTGCTCACATTACACTGCTGTATGATAGTATAGAGGTCCATGCGCAGGACCCTTTCTCTGAGTTTCACAGTGTTACGGTCCGTGGACATAGACTGTTGTGGTCCTTACCGGCAGTTCATCCGTGGGTGGAGTTTGGGCTTCATTATCATCACTATTTAGTAACACGGAACCCAGGTTAGGATGGGCCTAGGTTTCAGGGCCAGGGGGCTTGGACTACTATCGCTACAGAGTTGTTATTGAGGAAGGAGTTTGAGCAGAGGGGGATTACCATGGAGACTCTACTGCATGTCTTTTCGTTACATCAAGCACATCCCCCACCTGCAACCCCAGCACTAGCACAGGGACCACCCTCCCCACCCATACCAGGTACATCACTAATGCCTGACAGTCTTGGGGAGGCCCATGTAGTGATAGATATCCCCAATACACCCGAGATAGTGGTGGTTAGTTCCGGGGATGAGGGCCATCCAGAGGAGGAGGATGATCTCGAGGAGGATCAGGACACTGATGAGGCGGTGGTATAGCAACAGTGGGATTGGGAGATTGATGAGATGACAGTGGAGTAACAAGTTGAGCAGCAGCCACAGGTTGAGCATGAGATTGATGATGCCGAGTCAGAGGCATCAACTAGCAGCTTCGATTCAGACGAAGACCCTGATGATGAGCCTGACCCAAATTACGATCCATATAGGGATCATTAGGTGGTTCTAGGGGTTGGTGTTAGTAGTTTTCTTTTTGAGCCCTATTTGTTTATATCATGGTCAGTTTTGGATGGATGTAATTTGTGTAGGATATGACATTGTATATAGTTAGTTAGATTCTCTCCGATCGTGATAACATGGTCCGTATCACTTTTTGGTCATGTGACGGACCTAGTATCTTGGGGCTAATTAGTATTTGGGGTTGAGTTAGGAGTTAAAACTGACTTTGTCTAGTGAGTTAGATGTAGTATGTTTTGCTGATCATGTGTATAAACAGGCAGTTATGTTTGTAAATAAGCAGTTATGAAATGATATAATGAAGTTTTAGGTTTGTTTTCAATAATCTTTGTGTTATATTAAATGTATTTGTTGGGCATGCTTGTCTTATATATTTGAGTATTTCAATGATTGAATTGTCTCGTTTAATGTATGATCAGAATGTCAAAATCAGTGCACAACAACGAATAGGTTCATATAGAGGAAATCTCGAACCATGGCCAGGGTGGTGATCAACCCGTCCACATGGGCCACCAAATTTTGCTCAAATGCCAATGATTCCTTCTGAGTCAGCTAACAATATTGGGGACCCAAACTACTAGCCGATCTTAGTAGCTAAATTGATGAAGCGGATTCCCCAGGTACCTACTGAAATCCCTCCTAAAGAGGATAAATTAGCGGATAGGATAGCACGATGCAACCCTAAAGTTTATAATGGATCTTCTGATCCAGTAGTATTCGAAGAATGGATAAGGGGAATGGAGAAAATCTTTATAGTGGTTGAAGTCCCAGAACAAAAGAAAGTAAACATTGGGACGTATTATTTGACAAATGAAGCTGACATTTGGTGGAATACTGTTAAGAATAAACTCATAGGGCCTGAATTCACGATTAGTAAATTCCTGAGTGAGTTGAGGGCGAAATTTTACCTAGTTGTGGTCCAAAGGCGAAAGGAGAAAGAGTTTATGAAGTTGAAGATAAGTGGCACCATGACTGTGATGCAGTACACCAGTAAGTTCACAGAATTATCTAGATTTTTTCCTAAGTTTGTACCATCTGAAGGGTTGAAGATAAGAAGGTTTGAAGAGGGCTTGGCCTTCTATATTGGAATCAATTAGCTAGGCAACCAATTTGACTTACCAAGAACTATATGAGCGAGCGGTTGAAGTGGCGCGAGTAAAAACAGGGTTGAGAACACTGAATCCAACCAACCAAAAGAGAAAGGGGTTTGATCAAGGAACTCCGAGTGAGAGTGTGAACCAGAAGAAACCCTTTCTTGGTCCTCCCAAGAGCAGTCCTGCAGGCTCGACAACGCCTTGCTCAAAATGCGGAAGGACAAATCACACCACCCCGAATACCAAGTAGGAACTAATAAGTGCATGCGGTGCGGAAGCCCTGAACACCTGATTGCTGCATGCCCCCGAAGGATGAAGGTTGTAGACAAAGGGGCAGCAAAACCCTTGGCCCTAGCTCGCCTTGGGGCGCCACCACCAAGGCCTGCAGCAATATGACGGGTGTATGTAATGAGTAAGAAGGAAGCTGCCACCTCTGGTGTGGTAGTCATTGGAACTCTCTTTTTAAATCCAAAGCCATTTTGTGTATTATTTGATTCGAGTGCTACTCATTCATTTATATCCACACAATCTGCCATCCAATTAAACCTGGAAGATAGGAGGATAGAAACCAATTATAGGATCAAGCTACCCAATGATTCGGTGATTGAGTGCCCTATCTCCTACAAATATGTTCCCATTACCATTGGTGGAACCACTTTTCCTGTGGATCTGATTCAATTTGATTTGTCTGATTTTGATATCATTTTGGGAATGAATTGGTTGTGCACGTATGGAGCTAAGATTAACTATGAAGATCTTAAAGTTATTTTAAAGGAAGAAAAAGGGAGGAAAGTGTGTTTCTATGGGCAAAGAGAGGAAGAATCTTGTCCCTTGATTTCGGCTATGAAAGCAAGCAAGCTGTTATGTTAAGGGTGTATTAGATATTGGTGTTATGCTATTGACACCCAAACAAAATAAGAGAAAGCGAAAAATATTCCTATCATTTGTCAGTTTAAGGATGTTCTTCCTGACGAATTATCGGGATTACCCCCGTAGCGGGAAATTGATTTTGGAATTGAATTAATCCTAGGTGCCCAACCCATCTCCAAAGCTCCATATCACATGGCCCCAACTGAACTTAAGGAACTGAAGATTCAGTTAGATGAGCTATTGCAGAAGGGCTTTATTAGGCTAAGTGTGTCACCATGGGGTGCCCCAGTGTTGTTCGTAAAGAAAAAGAATGGAACCTTAAGGTTGTGTATTGACTACAGGGAGTTGAACAAGATCACCATCAAAAATAAATATCCTTTGTCATGGATAGATGACCTGTTTGATCAATTACAAGGAACAGGAGTCTTCTCTAAGATTCATTTGAGGTCAGGGTACCATCAACTCAGGATTAAACCTAAAGACACTCCTAAGACTGCGTTTAGGACCAGGTATGGTTATTACGAGTTTACAATAACGTTGTTTGGCCTTACCAATGCCCCTACAGCTTTCATGGCTCTTATGAACAGAGTCTTCAAACCCTACTTAGACAAGTTTGTGGTGGTGTTCATAGATGACATTCTTATTTATTCTAGGGGCAGAGATGAACATGTTGATCATTTAAGGATGGTGTTGCAAACCCTGAGGGAGCATCAACTCTACCGTAAATTAAAGAAGTGTGAATTTTGGTTGGAAGAAGTGGTATTCTTAGGATATGTAGTTACCAAAGACGGAATCAAAGTTGACCCCCAAAAGGTGAAGGCCGTCATAGAATGGTCAAGGCCTACTAACGTCACAGAGATCAGAAGCTATTTGGGTTTAGTAGGCTATTATCGGAGGTTCGTTAAGGACTTTTCGAAAATAGCTTCACCCCTAACTAATCTCCTGAGGAAGGCGAATAAATTTGAGTGGACAGAGAAGTGTGAAAGAGCCTTTCAGGAATTAAGGCAGTGACTAACTACTGCCCCAATCCTAACTCTACGAATGGAGGGTAAGGAGTATACCATCTATAGTGATGCTTCAAATAATGGTTTGGGGTGTGTTCTGATGTAGGAAGATAAGGTAGTAGCTTATGCTTCTTGACAGCTCAAGCCTTACGAGAAAAATTACCCCACCCATGACCTAGAGTTAGCAGCCATGGCCTTTGCACTGAAATTTTGGAGACACTACTTATATGGAGTACCATGCAAGATTTATATTGACCATCAAAGTTTAAAGTACATCTTTATCCAAAAGGAGCTCAATTTGAGGCAACAACATTAGCTTGAGTTGCTTAAAGATTATGATTTGCAAATTCAATATCATCCAGGAAAAGCAAATGTTTTAGCAGATGCCCTGAGTAGAAAAGTGCAACATAACTTAAATACGGTGGTGGTTACTTAGTTGAGTCTCTTGAAAGAGCTTGAAGACTTGGGAATTCAACTAGTGTCCTCTGGGCAAGCACATGTTCAATTATCAGCACATGTTCAATTATCAACACTTACCTTACAGGCTTCCATAGTGAAGGAAATTCGAGTGAACCAGGAAACTGACCTTAAACTCTAAACAATAAAGCAAAATTTAGAGAAAGGAAAGTTTCCTGGGTTTGTAGTACATGAGCATGGGACCCTATGATTCCAGAATCGCCTCTGTGTAACCCAAATTGAGGAATTAAGGAAACAGATCCCAGAGGAGGCCCACAATACAAGCTACTCGGTGCATCCAGGAGTCACCAAGATGTACAGAGATTTAAGGCAATACTTTTGGTGGAATAATATGAAAAAGGAGGTTGCAGAGTATGTAGACAAATGTTTGACCTGCCAGAAAGTTAAAGCAGAGCATCAGTGTCCCGCGAGTAAATTGCAACCCCTAGAGACTCCCACTTGGAAGTGGAATTCGATTTCAATGAACTTTGCTATGGGTTTACCCATTTCTGCCTTGAACAAGAATGCTATCTGGGTTATAGTCGATTGGCTTACAAAGTCGGCCCATTTTCTGCCAATCAGAGATACCTAGGGAGTTGAAAAACTAGCCCAGTTGTATGTCAAAGAGATAGTCCGACTACATGGAATCCCCTTAGATATAGTATCAGATAAGGATCAAAAATTTTGAGCTCATTTTTGGCAAGCACTTCAAAAGGCCTTTGGGACCAAATTGAACTTTAGCAGCTCTTATCACTCTAAGACAAATGGGCAAACTGAAAGAGTGAATCAAATTCTAGAGGACATGTTAAGAGCTTGTATATTGGAGTTCCAAGGGAAATGAGAAGATGATTTACCTTTGGTGGAGCTCTCTTATAACAATAGCTATCAGTTCACCATCAAAATGGCCCCGTTTGAAGCTCTATATGGGAGAAAATGTAGAACCCCACTGTGCTGGAGTGATTTGGATGAAGCGTTGATTTTAGGCCCTGAAATGATCCAGGAAATTGTGGAAACAAAAAGAAGGATTCGAGAGCATATTAAGGTTGTCCGGAGTCGACAAAAGAGTTATGCGGGCAAAAGAAGTAGGCCCTTGGAGTTTCAAATAGGCGATAAAGTTTTTCTGAAAGTATCACCAACTAAGGGTATCAAAAGGTTCAGGGCATGAGGCAAATTGAGTCCACGCTATATTGGACCATATTAAATAATTGAAAAGCTGAATCCTGTAGCCTATCATCTGGATCTGCCTAGAGAATTAGGACACGTGCATAACGTGTTTCACATCTCTCAGCAAAGAAAGTGTACCCCGGATCCAAACCACGCCATTGTATCTAAACCTATTGAAATCACTACAGATTTAGTATATGAAGAGCAACCAATCCAAATACTAGACCGTAGGATTAAGCACTTGTGCAACAAGTAGATACTCTGGTCAAAGTGCTATGGTCAAATCATACCTCCTAAGAAGGTACTTGGGATACTGAAAAGGAAATGAAAGCCAAATATCCACAATTATTTGAGGTAATCTTGCATTACATGGAAAAGTCATAAATTTCGAGGACGGAACTCTTTAAGGGTGGAAGGCTATAATATCCCAACCCTAAAATTATTTAATTATGTTTATTTATTTAATTACCTCATGTTCAGAACTTTTTTTCTTTTTCTTCTCTCATATTAATTTATTTCATTTATTCATTCCGGCTGAAAATTTTTATTTAGGCCCTCACTTGGCAATTCGTATTTTAATTGTTTATTTATTTGATTAACGAAAACTTTGGAAGAATTGATAGTAGGTCTTAACAAGTTTAATCTAAGTAATTTATTTTGTTCTCCGTAACATTACCAAGCTTTAATTTTTAGTTTAAAAATGTTATCGTTACGAAACGTTTCATTCTCGAACCCAACTTATTTCGGCCAATTTGAAGCCAACAAGTTTGCTTATTAATCTAACTAATTAACATAGTTAAACCTAACCATGGTTAGCCCAAAAAGGCTACTTTTCTAGTTAAAAACTCAGCCAAGCCATTAGATAAGTCAAACAAATACAACTCAACTCACAAACTCCATTTTCTCTCTCATCTCTCTCTCTAAACGTCTAGCAGCTCCAACCATTGTTTGTGGTGGTTTCCGGCCAGCCCTGGTGGCCTCCGACCCCCGACTTCCTAGTACCACTAGCCACCGTCCTCCATCATCAAAGCCACTAAACATCACCTCTATCTTTACTTATCTTCAAGCAAAGTGAGTAATCTTGAGCTTGATCTTGTTGGATTTGATTTTTATCTTAGTTTTGATTCTTGTTTTGATGTTTTTGAGTGTTGATCATGATGTTTTGATGAAAAATAAGAGTTATTTTGATGTTAATCATGGTGGTGTTGAGGTTGGATCATGCTAGGTTAGAGTTAATCTGTGATCATGCAAGCTTAAAGTTAAAGTGTTAGATTTTGATTGTTTTATCTTTGATTGGGTCATCTTCTAATCTATTGGTGTTGATGATGATGTTTCTAGTGATTTGAAATGAGTTGGAGTGAGTTCAAGTTGACCATAAGCTAGGGTTTTGGCAATTAATGTATGGTTTGGATTAAATTAGCATTAAGCTTGGTTTGTGTGTGTATTTGATTGAAAAATTATCTTTATTGGATATGGTTATGAAGTGAAAGTGATTTTTGTTGTTTTGTATGATGTTGGGATGGACCAAAGTTTGTTTACATACTTTTAAAGAATGGCTAAGTTGAGAATTCGTCTGAAAAGAGAGGGAAAAGCTAAAACAGTAAGGCCTGAAAATTTCAGGAAAACAGGGCACACTTTGGCAATAAACTGGTAATGCACAGCCCAACCAAAAATTTTGATTTTTGGTGGATAGATATTTCCGTGTGTTATCTTTCAAAGGGCTCTTGAATCGCCTTAATCCAAGGTCTGTGGAAAAATTTATAGTCCTTTTGCCGAAACTATGCAGAATGGACCAAAACTGATATGCTTGTGTTCTGGCCTTATTTTGGGAATTTTTGGGACTTCATAATATTTCTATATTTGGGTTTTGAGCCACAATCAGAAGTCATATGACTAAGTTATGAGTTATTCTTTCTAAGTCATGTTATGCTTTTACTTTTTTTTCACTAAATTTCTAGCTATCAAATAAATATTTTTGCTAACCGTATGCTCCTACAACAATAGTTTTGCATAGAATTAGGGCCTAATCTATCATTTCTTCCACTTTTGTGCATAATATTATTCAGTGAGCTTACATTTAAAAATTCTAGTTACGTTCATTGCCTGTATCTTTAGAAATCAGCACGTATTTATCAAAATTATAATGATTTGATAAGTACATCAATGAATCAGTTTAATTAGTGATTTATCACATAGTTAGTGATCCCATCAGTTACCAGTTACATGGCATAGCCCTTCAGTTACCTGCGCGGCTTCAGGCCTGGTCCCCCGATCGGATTGGCAAGTGTACACCTATCTTCATATCGTAACAGTTACCGGGGGTTCATTATCAGATAATAATTGACAACACAGTTTCATATTTATACCGTATGTTTAATTTAATAATGAATTGCAATATGGGCTCAACCAGTTTTTGTTCCATGAATGTTTAACAATACAGGAATGCATGTACTGAGCTTCGACTCACATTTCGAAATGTTTTCATGTTTTATTTTAGGAAAGTGTTTAATGAATTGCCCTTAGGCAGGCAAGACGGCTGAAGATGATAAGTGAGTCGTGAAATCTTTATGGAATAGGGGTGTGTTATCATTGAGATATTTATAATACCGTATAATGATATTTTGGTGTTGAGACTATATATTTTATCAGAATTCTATAGTTTGGTGTAATCCTTGAGATGTTTGAATGGTTTTAATGTTAGAACAATTTCTATATTTATCTAAAGGATCTGATGGGTTGTGATGGTGTGAATGTCTTTAATGGTAAACTTTAATTATTTATCATGTACATCCAAAGCCTTGTCCTTGTTGGATGGCAGTAATGCCTAATCATTTGGGTTATCATTTCTAACTGGAGTTATTAATGAAAGAAAAGCAAACAGTGATTTATGTACATTTGGGGCATTACACAACCCGTTCAAACTTCCTTTAGCATATAAGTGTTTTAATTGATTTGACAAAAATTGACATTATATTCTGAAACTACAAAAGTAATGAGGGCGGATGGTCGGAGGTTCTGCAAGGACTGTAAGGTGATTCCTAATGAATATCAAGGAACTCAACATAGGTTGCTAGTGTTGGATATGGAATTCAAATGTTCAAAGTGGAAGAAGAGAAGAGTCAGGGACCCTAGAGTTAAGTGGTGGACCCTCACAAAGGAGAACGCCATGTTTTTATCAGAAAGGGTTACTACCTGGAGGCGGGTAGAGGATGCAGATACAATGTGGAAGGCTATGATAGATTGTATTCGAAGGTCGGCTAAAGAAATCTTAGGTACTTCTAGAAGGGGTGGTAACAAAATGACGGGTGCCTGGTGGTGGAATGAGGAGGTAAAGGAGAAAGTCAGGGACAAAAAAGAGGCATATGCTGATTTCATGAACAGTGGAGTGGATGGAGAGAGAGATATTAGAAGAGCTAGATATAAGGCTAGTTAGAAGGTAGCCAAGAAAGCTATTACGGTAGCTAAGAGCTTGGCTTATGATAGGTTATATCATAGAATGGCGACCAAGGAAGGGGAGAAGGAAGTTTTTAAGCTGGCGAGGGCTAGGGAAAGAAGAACAAGGGATTTAGGTATTGGGAGGTGCATCAAGGATGAAAATGGTAAGGTGTTATTTGAGAATGCAGTAATTAAGGAGAGATGGCAAAGATACTTTTCCAATCTCCTCAATGGTGAAGAGACGGAAGATTCCCGAAGCAGGGAACGAGAGCGTGGTGTGAGGAGGATTGACCTGCGAGAGTGTGGTCATATCAGCAAGGATGAGATTAAAGAGGCCTGAGGAAGATGCCCAACGGGAAAGCAGAGGGTCCAGATCAAATACCTGTGGAAGTGTGGAAGTGTTTGGGTGAGGAAGGATTAGAGTGGCTAACGGAGCTTTTCAATGTTATTTTTAGGACCGCTAAGATGTCCGAAGAATGAAAGTCTAGTACAGTAATCCCTTTGTACAAGAACAATGGTGATATTCAGGATTGTAATAATTTTAGGGGTATAAAGTTGCTCAGTCACACTATGAAGTTATGGGAAAGGGTGATTAAGAGAAGGTTGCAGAAGGATGTATCGATTTCTGAGAACCATTTTGGTTTTATGCCAGGCAGGTCGACTATAGAGGTGATTTACCTCCTTAGAAAACTCATGGGTTTGTATAAAAATAGAAAGGTGGATCTCCACATGGTGTTCATTGATCTGGAAAAACCATATGATAGAGTTTCGCGTGAAGTGTTATGGAGATGCTTGGAGGTGAAAGGACTGCTACCCTTGTATACTCGAGTTATTAAGGATATGTACGAGGGAGGTAGGACGAGTGTTAGGACACCAGTAGGGGTCACTAATGACTTCTCCATTGGTATGGGCCTGCATCAGCGTTCCGCCTTAAACCCTTTTCTTTTCACATTAGTTATGGATGAACTTACAAGAGGGATTCAAGATGAGTTACCTTGGAGTATATTTTTTGCAGATGACATTATTCTTATTGATGAGACCAGACAAGGAGTTAATGACAAGTTGGAGCGATGGAGGCTTACTGTGGAATCTAGAGGTTTTAGAGTAAGTAGATCGAAGACGGAGTACCTTCATTGTTGTTTCAGTAGAATGGTAGATGCGGGGGTAGAAGTCACCCTGGATGAGAGGCTGATACCTAAGGTCGATAAGTTTAAGTATTTAGGCTCGATCATTCAGCAGAATGGGAATATTAACAGAGACATTAACCAGCGAATAAAAGTAGGCTGGCAAAAATGGAAGTATACCTCAGGCATGCTGTGTGATAAGAGGGTGCCACTTGGCTTGAAAGGCAAATTCTATCGCATGGTAGTTAAACCGGCCGTTCTTTATGGATCGGAGTGTTGGCCTCTAAAAAAGACGCAAGTTCAAAGGCTAACGGTAGCAGAAATGAGGATGATAAGATAGATGTGTGGTTATACGAGGATAGACAGAATTAGGAATGGAGTTATCAGGGACTTAGTTAAAGTATCTCCCATCGAAGATAAGATGAGAGAAGCAAGACTCCGATGGTTTGGTCATGTGAAAAGGAGGAGTGTGGACGCTCCAGTGAGGAGATGTGAGAGGATCAACATCTCCGAAGGCAAAAGATGGAGGAGACGGCCAAAGAAGAGCTTAGACGAGGTGATTAGAGAGGACTTGAGGGTTGTCGATTTGACGGAAGACCTAGCTCAGGATAGGAAGTTGTGGCGGGATAGGATTAAGATCTCAGATCGCTGAGAGTCGATCCCGTAGTTATCTGTGGGTTGTTGTGGCATAGTGCAGGTAGAGTTATCTGTGGGTTTTAGTTTGTTGTGTTTGTATACAGGTTGTCCTGTCTTCTTAGAAGAGTTCGTGTTTGCTTACCGCTGGTTATTCAGGTATATTACCTTCCTCCAATAATGTATCCTTTTATTTCATAGCTTCAACTACCGATCTTTTATATTTCTCCCTTGCTATAGAATCTCTCTTCTATAAAATGTTTTCCCATTTAGTGTTTTCACAACATCTTTCTTCGACAAAATATTTTCACAAAATCATTTTTTTATGGATCTCTTGGAACCAACCTCTCTACGGGTAGGAATACCGGTAGAGGTAAGGTTGCTTACAGCTGGATCTCCCCAGACCTCGCGAAAGCAGGACCCACACTGAGAGTTGTTGTTATTGTAAATGTAAAATTGTAGAGGAGTTCGCGCAATGCATGGATTTAAACTAGTCTTCCATATAGTAATTAATATAAATAGAAATTTGATAAATGATCAATCGGTGGCAAATATAAGGCAGTTAATGCATTACCAAGTTTTGGTCGATATTAGGATTCAATTACAGAAATCTCTAAAAATTGTTATTAAAAAAAATTAGACTTGAATCTTAGTTTTATTAGCTCTTATGTCTTCTTATGGATGGGGGGGGGGGGAAACTATCTGGTTAATATTGGATTTAGATAGGTATAAATATAGTCTAGTGATTCAATTGTTAATATTTGTTTTGAGTCTTATCTTTTTTCTTTTTTTTTTCCTTTTTGTTTTTTTGGAGGAAATCATGGATGAGGTCTAAGAGAATAGCGAACGAATAAAAAGAATGAAGCACATAAAGCATAGTAACGGAACAGGCATGGATAAACGATGAAGTGTCCCGCTCTGCTTGACCGTTAACAGGGCGTTTTGGTCGAAGTAGCAAATCTTCCGTGGAAGTGCACAAAGCTGCCGAGCATTCATCAGCACACGGACAACTCAGTGGATGACTTTTTTTTTTTTTTAAAAAAAAACCTATAAATTTGGAAGGGAAAAAGGCACTTTTCTCCACAGTCTCGGCAGGAGATTGTTTAGCATATGCTTCATTCATACAGATGATTTGGCAGGCGTGGTGTGAGAGATACTTGAAGTGGTCCGAGCTTCATATTTGACAATCCAGAACTCTCAGTCATATCAATTGGTGCATCTGTAGAGAACTCAAAAGCATGCAGAAGACTAGCCAGAGTCAAATGCACAACTTGAAGAGCAAAAGCTGCCCCTGGGCATCCTCTACGACCAGCGCTAAACGGGATCAACTCGTAGTGCTGACCCTTGACATCGACGTTCGTATGAGTCGTCAAGAACCGCTCAGGCCGAAACTCAGAAGGCTGAGAGTGCCACACCCTTGGATCGCGTTGTATCTTGTGCATGTTCACCACCACGCGGCTACCTTTCTCCACATGGTAGCCGCCTATGGTGCAGTCCTCGACTGCTAGGTGTTGAGCAGAGAGGGGGGATGGCGGGTATAGCCTTAGGGCTTCCTTGACTATAGCTTGGAGGTAGGGTAGGTTAAGGATGTCAGGTTCAGTGACCAGGCGATCCTTGCCGATGTGGAGGTCTAGTTCGGCTTGAGCCTCCTTTATACAGTTCGGGTTGTTTACAAGGAGGGACATTGTCCATGTTAGAGTTGTTGCTGTTGTGTCACTCCCTCCTGCAATCAAATTCTGCAACCATTGCAGCAAACGAAGTGAATGCCCTCATTAATACATTTTTTTCATTAGTTTGAACAAACCATAAAATTATAAACACAATGGGTGAGGAAGGATTCAAATCTAGGACATGTTGTACTTAAGGTCTCTGTCTTGACCATTACACCAAGACCACGTTGGCCACTGTCATCATGTATGTTGATTTCATGTTACTCATTACCCAAAAGAATGTTTTGTGCTCCAGCATTTATGGAGCCACATACGGCAACAGCTGGCTAGGGCCGTCAATTACGCTGTTGATACTTAGATTATATATAGAATTTGATTACTTTGGCCTTGTTCTTTTCATGGTATAATGAACTCATCCTACTCCTTACTTTCACCCACTTCTTCTGCCCGCTTTTCCACATCTTCCCACACTTTAAAAAAAATACTATTCCTTCTCATTCTCTCCCACTCCTTCCCACTGTTACATATAACTATTATTTTTCATATTTTAAAAACTTTTATAATTTATGCCATTATTTGTACGAATAGTCTGATAATAACTATGAAAAGTTTTACTTATTTTTCGAAGATAACGGAAATATTTATTAGTCGTGGTAGAAATTGTAGATTGCATAATTTTTGTTATAAATATTGAGGAAATAATAATTTTTTTCTATGTTGTTAAGCAAATGTTAGTTATTTGTGACTGGTAGATATTTTGGGTTTGATTCTGTTTATGGAAGCTATGTTTTTTTTTTTGCGTTGGTTACGAAATATGTATTATAGGTTACCAGAGCGTGGATGATTGTTGTTATATGTGTAATAGATTTATTCTTTGTTCATCGTAATTCGTGACAGAAATTGCAGATGTTTTTTTCCGGCATAATGAAGGAATGTGAATTTTTTTAGCGTTGTTTGTAATTCGTGACAAGAAATGCAGATGTATTGCACGTATATTTTGAACAGATATTTTTTTCCGTTTGCGTTAGTAACAAAATATTGGAAGTTCTCTACACAAATTGCAGATGATTGTTTTCCGTATACAAAGGGTATGTTCTTCTTGTTATGAAATATGGGTTGAGAAATAAGTAAAGTCATTGGTAGAAGTAGGTTGAAGTAAGTTAAAGCGGGTATTTTTTTGTTGAAGTGGATTAAAGTGAGTTGGAGTTGATTGAAATTGGTAGAAGTAGGTTAAAGTGGGCTGAAGCTGGTAAAACTGGGTTTAATTTTTTTTTGTACGATAGGTTGAAGTTGGTTAAAATAGAGGGAAGTTCGTTGAAGTTGGTTGAAGTTAGTATTTTTTTATTAAAATGCGTGATATGGGTTAAAGTTAGTTGAAGTAGGTCAAAGTAGGTAGAAATTGCTTGGCATGGGTTGATTTATTTTTATTTTTTTTGTATGATGTGTAAAAGATGGTTAAAGAAGCAGGAAGTTGGTTAAAGTTGGTTGAATTTGGTTGAAGTGGGTCAAAATTGATATGTTTTATTGAAACTCGTGAAATGGGTTGAAGTGAGTTGATGTGGGTCGAAGTTGGTCGAGGTTTGTCAATTTAGATTTACCAACGAAAAAAACTTCTAAACATATGTGTATTTTTTCTGTTGTTCGTATTTGGTTAATATATATGACAAAAACAATACATTCGTAATTTATCTTATGAATAACTGAAATTACAATTTTTTTGTGGTAACAATGGCCATGAAACAATATTTCATACTCAACTCTAGGGATGGGAGTTGTACCCGAACCCGAAAAACCCGCCCCGAACCCGCCCCACTTATAGCGGGTATGGGTACGAAAACTTGTAAAAAAATGAGTATGGGTATTGCATTTGAAAATGGGTATGGGTATGGGTATGGATTCTTAAAACTCGTACCCGTTTGTGTACCCGATTTGCTCGTAAAAGGCGACCAAAATATGTTAAAATCCAAAAATAAATGTTTGGCATAAAACTCTAAGTGTATACTATTTATTTATTTAGAAATGGAAAATTAATTTTTTTTACATTTTTAACTTCCGTAAGTTTATCCGACATGAATTTTATTAGCGTCGTCTGAAATTGCTAATCAAATATACCGTGTGTGCACATATGGGTTGAATATGTATGACACTTTGCGCACGCTATATATACCTGAATAAAGCCCGTAAACCCGAATAACCCGATGGGTATGGGTATGGGTACAACCATCCAAAATCCAATGGGTATGGGTATGGGTATGGATATAAGTATGACTTTTGACAATGAGTATGGGTGTGGGTATAGCTCAACCCGTCCCGAACCCGCCCCATGCCCATCCCTACTCAAGTCAATGTAGAAAAATGCTTTTCCAGTCCTAAAAAATTTTATCATCGATAATTATTATTAAAAGAAAAGATTACATTAAAACATAAAATACGTAACTTACATCAACTCTACTACTTCATTAAACTCTTTCCCACTCCTTTCCACTTCTTCCTAGTCCTTCCCACTTCTAAATATAATATATCCCTCCTATCCACTCTCACACACTTCTTCCCCCCTTTTTTCTTGCCACTCATTCCTCACCTGTAATTTTCTAACGAAAAGAAGAGGGTGTATGAGAAATAATCTCTTTAGTCGCAAGGTACTTATCAAATATATTTGGTACAATCAGTGGGTTATTGCCACTAATCGTCAGTATTGAAGCTGAGCTTTCAGTAGTCGTGACTTTCTATTTGTAAGGAGATTGGCGGATTTATGGGTCAAGGACTTTATATTTGATTAGTAGGCTTGTTAATTGTTATTGCTCCTCTGTTGAACTTAGACTTCGTAAATGAGTCATTCGGATCAGGTACAGGTCGGGTCTTAGTTTGATTCGGATCATTTTCAGGTCAATTATGTTCGGGTCGGGTTCGGGTAAAGTTCGGGTTTGGGTCACTTTAGGGTAAACTATGTTCGGGTCGGGTGAAGTTTAGCTTGGGTGAAGTTCAGGTTCAGGTCACTTACGGGTACCATGTCCGTGTTGATACGGGTTCTATTCGTGTAGAGTTCGGGCCGGGTCTATTTCGGGTTGTCTACAACGTCCCAGTTCGAATTGGGTATTGGTCAAGTGTAATTTGAGTCGGGTGGGATTCAATTCAATGTTTGGCTCAATATCGGGTTAGGTGTAAATCAAATTGAGTATAAATCAAGTTGGCTTAATTTCGAATCATTGTATATTTTTAATGTGACTATCTTTAGTGCCTTACTCTTAACTTTCATTTAAAAGATAAAAACTGTTTAACTAGACAAACCCATTTATTCTATATTTTTCTTTTAACTCATACATTAATGATTAATTGATTTTATATATATACATATATATATATATATATATATATATATATATATATGTATACTTACTAAGAAACTTAGTAAATTACAAATACAAGTATTCATAACCCTATATCAAATGCACCGTGTAATTATACAAAGGATTATTTGTCGTTAAATTAGGTTTTAATCATCTCAATTGAGTTTATGCCACGAAAAAACAAGTGAACCAACCTAACACAAATCATTTGTCAATGGTCTCATTTGTGAGCTCTAATATCAAAATATACCTTGAAAAATGAAAAAAAAGAAAGAAAACAATGAAATTTTTATTTAGACTCCGGTATTGGTTTATAACTTCACATTTGTCATATTTAAAGTTGGTAAATAGAAACACGTTGGTTCAAGTCAACATTTTTAGTAATTGAATCAATGTTCCTTGATAGCTCGTTAAGTGATCATGCATCAACATTCAAAGATTGGTCTTTGTGAGATTAATAACTTGATCTGCATTTGCTCAATGAGTCAAAACTAAAAGGCAACAGCAAGATAAGAGTATGTATCAATTAGCATTACATTTACATGATTGTGAATACTCGTTATCGAAACTCGAGACTGGAAATTTAATTGTCCAAAACTCAAATGAGTTACATTATTATGAGATCATATGAAACAATACATACTTGAATATGATTTTCTAGAATTAAACGTGTTATGAAGATGATTTAGAATCGTAGATCTATCGTGTGAA
The DNA here is from genome assembly GCA_017589665.1 of Selenicereus undatus. Lineage (NCBI taxonomy): Eukaryota > Viridiplantae > Streptophyta > Magnoliopsida > Caryophyllales > Cactaceae > Selenicereus > Selenicereus undatus. The sequence continues at coordinate 30,859,202 of JACYFF010031954.1, read as the reverse complement.
ATTTTTAACAGTAGTCACATAATGATATTATAAATTTATAATCATAACGTGCATTGCACTAAGTTACTAAGTGAATCAAATAGTAAAATAGGATTGCTAGATTTTAACAAGTTTAATAAATTCTTAATTATACTTATCTTTTCTTAATTCCTATTGTGACAAAATATTTTTTCTCTTATATTTTTACTACATATCTATCAAATTAAAAACTTAAAACTATCAACTATTTTATTTTTCCTCTTAAGTTTTTAATTGAT
>JACYFF010031954.1:30835703-30858545 GCA_017589665.1 Selenicereus undatus | reverse complement strand
CCCCTCTCTCTCTCTCTCTCTATATGATTATGTTAATTTTAATTTGCAAATTTTTATTCTTTAGTGGAGAAATTTGATAATTCTTATGATTATGATAAATACATTATATTTAATAAAAGATAAATTGAGATTTTTTTTTTTGGTTGGTTAAAATGAGCCACAAAGACAATACAGTATAATGGGGGAGAGAATCAAACTTAAAACCTAATGTATTCAAGATGTCAATCTTAACAATTTGAATAAGATCTCACCAATAAGATAAATTAAATTTAACATAATATTTTGTAACTACCATAATAATTGATTTTTTATCAATAACTCAGTCAGGAGCTGAAAATTGAAAAGGAATTAAAGACTAAAACTTCGACATACCAACTCGTCAATATCAAGTTCTTTGTTAGGACACCGTTCTTATCATGAAACCAAATTTGCATGTACAATCTGTATTCCGGTCATAGATATGATGATCTTAAACAACTTCATTGTTTCGATTGCTAGAATCGGTTGCCTTAATATGCCATGTTTTTCCAAATTAAAAACATGTATTCAACATAAATAAGGACAAAAAATGAAAATTGAAGTTAAGTAGATAAAGAAAAGCAACTTCTCAAATGAAAATCAGTTTTTGTTCTTTTCAAATGGAAATTATTTTGCTCTTAAACTAGTCAAAAAATGTTTTATTATAAAAAAAATAATTTTTTATTCACCAACGCTGAAAAATAAAAAAAATTATTTTCCGATAAACTCATTTTTCCTTTAACGAACCTCTAACTGGATGTAACATCCACGTCTTATGATTAACAACACAAAAAAAAAAAAGGCAAAACAGCCAAAAAAGGAGCTGAATGAATTGTGGACAATATATCATAAACGGACCTACAAGTAGGTGGCAGGACAATAGGACAAGGGCTGTGTTTGGTAATAGAAGTTAAAGTAGAGGTTAATGATTTGTAGTTGCCACAATGTTATGGATCACTACTTAAAAGTTTTTCGTAAAGTAATACATGAGGTAGTGGTTAGATGTTTATGTAATGTTTTCCAAAAGCTAATTAGTTATCATTTTAGCTTTCCTCTTTTTTTCTCCGCTCAATTTCTTTCAATGAAAGCAGGACTGGTGTGAGGACTTATGTTATTTCTGATTAATCCTTTGTGCAGAATTTCTTTGATTTGTTTATTAAATTCTTCGATATCGTGGTGTACAGCATTTGTTTGGCTCAAATGATAGTGTTGAGATTTAACAAAGAAATCTTTGCAAATGTCTTATCTTTATCCCAAAAGTTTATAGGATTATTAGAGTAGATTTCTTTGCACAACTACTCTTGTTGTTCAATGATCAGCTCTTTAATAGATAACTCAAGTAGTGAAATTGTTAGTATTATCTCACTTTGTCCAGGCATCACCTTCTCACCATACTGGCTATGTGTAAGCTCAATCTTCTACCGAGTGTAACCTTTATTTAATTTGTCAATGAGAATCGAGTCACCATCAATTGTAAATATTATTTGGTTTATGTTTTGTGTGTATGGAGAATACAACATCTGAAAATTATTTTCAATAATCATATCATGAGAGGGTTTATCAGTAGCCCATAAAATTGGTATAATGCATTGGACTCCTATTTCTATGGATAACCGTTCTATGGCCTCCTTGTGGCTCATTATGTTGTTGTCAGCTATCCTTACTTGCAAAGGATTCTTGACTTTCTTCCACATGAATTCTGGAAATAAAGATCTTTTTCCAAAACAAACAGAACAACCACTATCTATGTAGGCACACACTTTATGTTTATTATATACCTCTGAACATACATTCATTGGGTTATAGATGCTATTAGGATTTGTTTGGTGACTTCATAGCATATCTCTATAGTCATTTTTTTGACTAATTCATCCTCATAGATTAGTTCGCTAATAGTTCTTGTTTTGTACCCAATGACTTTCCTATTTAGACTCATACTTTGGTGTACACTACGTCTTGTATATTCAAAACTCATTCTTTTCGTTTCACTAGTTATGCTAATTGTATCATCTTCTTTAATTTCTTCTCTAGTTAATGAAAACCCTTCTCCCCATTCTGATCTTGTGCTCATGTTTCTTAATAATTGGGGTTTAATAGTAATTATACCATTCTCATCAATTTTTCGTACATTTTTCTTATTGATTTTTTTGAGATTAGCAAAGCTAGATATCCAAGACCTATCAATTTTTGTCTCCTATGGGTTAGATTTTATCATTTGGATTTTTTCCATAGGGGTAGGACTTTCGAATTTCTCTACCTCTATCATTATTACCTTAATCTTTGGATCTATAGTACTATCTAAGTTATAGATTATTTTTCAAAATATCCTCAGTCGATAACCCCACCTTTTCATATCCATCCCAACTATTTTTATCTTAAGAGGTCGAAAGTTTTTAGCAAATTCACCTTTTAGACTCATATAATATCCAGGTTGACAGTTGAATCCTATTGATCCATTACATAAGTTAGTCTTTTTCCCTATGATAATTTGATTATTAAATTTGGTATGCTTGATATCACAGAGCAAAGCATAAAGATCAATATCTTTGTCGTAATACGATAAAACAGTAATTTAAACTTGGACACTCCCAACATGGATGGATATATCTATACTTTCTACCTTTGTTATGCTTAAGAATGTTTCCCCAATTAATGAGATTAACTTCTCCCACATCATACTCACAGTCTTTTATCTCTAAATCTTCTTCCATCATTTCACATACGTACTTATCTTTAATTGAAAGATTGATTTTTCATGAATTACGTCTTTATGAATAATAAGAAGGATCCAATCTACTTTGACTTTTTCGTTTTCATTATCTATAACAAATTCTTCTCCTTGAAGATCACCAACACTCATTGAACTATTTTCCATCATATGACTAGTTTTTTCGTAATCACTTTCTTTATATTCATCTTCCAGTATGATCTTAACAATTCCCTTGTTGTTTTTCAGGGATAGGCCTAGGGCTTCCTCTTCGCTAACTTCAAAATAGTCTAGACTTCCCAATGTCTCTATAAGCTTTTTATTCTTTTTATTTTTGCATTCATTTGCATAATGACCAGTTTCTCCGCTTGCCCAACACTTACAGTTGTTTTTCCCAGCATGACAATATGTAGCTTTTCTAAAATTTTTTGCTTTTTTAGGACTTGGTTTGTTATAATATTTTCTTTTCTTGTTAAAGCTCTTTTTCTTTTAAAATTTTTGTTTTTTTCTCATTTCTGGTTCTTCTCCCCATTGGTGAGGATTATCTTAACATGGTGGAAATTTTTTCTTCACTTTCTTTTATATCTGGAGATCGAGACATTGGTCATTGATCCATTTTCTTAGATAAGAGATTCTTAACCCAAGAATATCAATATTTGCTTTTTCAAGCCATGCAATGTACTTTTCATTGATTATAGAATTGATTGGATATGATAATTTGTCATAAAACATATCGAGATTGGTTTCATTATGCCCAATTTTATAATAATATTGACTGAATTCAGCCATATAATTCTCTAGATGCCTCATATCCCATAATTCTATATTATTAATCTTTCTTTGCCATTCTCTTGCTTTTTCTTTGGAATCAAGTTTAGCTCTGACGAATTCAGTTTCAATTTCCTTACATAAGTTTTTAAACATTACAACTGGTGTTTTCATCATTCTTAATGGTTTTTTTCCACACTCATTTAGTGAATTATACCAATCAACTACAATACTAGAAAAGTTATGCTAGATATAGTTTAGGAAATTTCCAGTAGTCTATGTAGTATTTAAGTTTAAGATACTATTCATATATATTTTTCAATGCTAAAATATTTATTCTCTATTAAACTCAATCGATGTTTAAGATACATCATGTTTGGGTAATTAGGGTAAGGTCAATCTCTTCAAAGGGCGTGGTTTTGCTTGGGACATACACAAATAAGAAATTAGTTGTACATCTTACTGGAACATATCTAGGCCCCATAAAGTGAGTATTTCTTCCAGAAGGTCACCCAACTTTTTCGGTTTAGGAACTATATTGTTGACTTGATTGGTCTCCATTTCATCTATGCTAAGTTCTTTTGCAGTCTCATTAATTTCTTCGTCACATACTATTTTTCCATATTTTTTAATCCAGTTTCCGTCTAACTTCTAAAGATACACCATAAAAATCCTTTAGTTAATTTGGTTCATCCACTGATATATTTCCTCTTCTAATTGAACATTATTTGTCTTTTCATTATCATCAGATAATAGTTTTGTTTATCCACTATTGCGCCCATATTTTTGTTTAATTCTTCCGAATTTTGTTCTTTATGAACCATATTTTGCAGTTCTTCAAGATCGAACTGCTTATATGCCACATCCTCTTTTTTCTCTGCCTTCTTAGACGATTTTTCAGTTGATTTTTCTTCTACTTCTTTTTTGATTTTTAAATAATGCGGCAGAAATGGATTTTGTTTTTTGGGTTTGGGAAATGATATTTATGCTGAAATGAAGTACTAATACTTAGATCAGATTTTCCACTATGTCTAACTTCGTTGATTAAAGAAAGATGGATTACTGAGAATTGCTTCTTTATATCCTTACCTTCCATCTTAATTTTTGCTAATTTCGCGTTTAATTCTAAAACTATATCAGTGAAATAGTTTGGTCGAGGTGCTACTGAAGCGGTTCCTTTTGGTGAGTGCACAATGTGAAAATAATTAGGAGCAGGACAAGAAGATGACGATTCAAACATTAAACATAGTTAATAGCTTAATTAACTACTAATTAATCTTAATTATCTTAATTATTTTTGGTCATGTGACTCTGATACCATATTAAAGAGGGCATCAAATAGTAGTTATGTGAAGATCATCACATGAACAAAATTAAAATTTTTGAAAGTAAGTTTTTAAGATTTGGGGCGGGGGGGTAAATTTTGAAAATTTGAAAAATTTTGGGAGTTATATAAAAAGTTCAATAGTAACTTGTCCCATAGAAATCTATTGCACAAATGGTTTAGAAAATTCAATTTCATAGTTCTGGGTTCAGAAAATTCATGTACTAGACTTCGACGGTTCACAAAGTAAATAACTCCTCCTATGTTCAAAATTAAATTACAAGGAAATTAAAAATAGTAAATAATTGTCTCAAAGCGTGGAACAAAAAAGTGTTTGGGAATCATTCTACAAACCAATAACAAGAGGGTACAATATGTTGAAAATAAGTTGTTTGAGAATCCAGATTGCAGTCACCTCAGTTCTTGGCACTTTAGACTCGTAAAACAACGAGAAAAACTCATGCTTTTCAATCAACGTTATTGGGGTAAGTATGCCCATAAAGATTGGCTAGTGAATGGTGATCTTAACTCAAGATTGTTTCATCGATATGCCACCACTAGGAAACATAAAACATCAATCTTAAGGCTTAAAAATGATGCCAGAGTCTAGATTACAAAAGGCTCATTTGTTTAACAAAAATTTATTGGTGAGTTCTCACGCCGATTTGCCTCTACAAGGAATCCAAATAATGCCTTATGTCCTCTAAATGTTCCTAGTCAAGTCTTGCTTGATGAAAATATGGATCTTATTAAACCTATCATAAAACATGAAATTAGGGAGACTGTTTTCTAGATGGCCCCTAATAAAGCCCCTCGCCTGATGGGTTTGGAGCATCCTTTTTCCAACATCATTGGACAATAATTGGTGATCAACTTGTATATTCCATTCAAGATTTCTTTAATTCTGGGAAACTTCTCAAAGAAATCAATCACATATTTATTGGTCTCATCCCTAAGGTTCTTAATCCAGAGAAAATGACTCATTCTAGACCAATTAGCCTCTGTAATATTATGTAAAAATTATTGCAAAAGAATGGTTATTTGAATGTCAATAATTTTAGAAAGGATCATACCCAAAGTGCTTTTTATTCTCGATCAAGCAATACATGATGATATTATGGTTGCTCACAAGGTGATGAATAACTTCAAGCATATGATAGGAAAGGAAAGGTGAGCAGTACTCAAATTAGACATGGAGAAAGCTTATGATAGGATGCAATGGGATTTCATCTATAGAAGTTTAGTGGAAATGGGGTTTCATCAACACCGGATTTCTTGGATACACGAATGCATCTCTATGGTTTCTTATTAAGTTATTGTCAATAATGAGGCATGTGGTTTTTTAAAACCTTCTAGAGGCTTATGCTAAAGGGACCCTTTGTCCCCTTGTCTTTTTATCGTATTGATGTCCTATCTCAAAGATTGCTTATTGCTTCCTACCATCATGGTCCGGGGATTGGGCTAAAAATTGCTCCTAAAGCTGAAAAATTCTTTGTCTACTATTTCCAAATGATGGCCTGCTTTTCTATAAGACCACACATCAGGCTTGTTATTCTCCAAAAGATATTCTAGAAACATTTTGTAGTAAATCAGGACAACTAATAAACTATGATAAATCTATTATCGTCTTCCCCAGGAATACAAATAATGGCCTGATATGTGGTAACATATAAGATGGAAAGTAGGTAACGTTACCAACATAAATTTCTGGAAAGACATTTGGTGTGGTGATACTAACATTGTTGAGTCACTTTCAATTGATCCTGCTACTTTAAAGTAACCGGAGATCAAGGTTAATGAGTTTATTTCATATAATAAGACTTTGGATATTCCAGAACGATTAGGCCTTTTACCTGATTCGACTATTAAAAAAATATGTGTTATTCTTTTATCTTACAATGATGTTATCGACTCTTTTTGCTAGGGACTCTCAAAAAGCGGCGATTTTATGACAAAGTTAGCCACATGGCTTGCACACAATAACCTTCCCCCAAATAAGCGACCTTGGAAATTCAACTGGATTTCGAAGTTGGACATAATGCCAAAATTAAAAATCTGTTTTGAAAATTATGCCATAACACATTAGCTTCTAGAGGTATTCTATTAAGATGAGGTTTTAACGTTGACCTTGGTTGTGCCTCTTGCCAAGATGATATTGAATCATCATATCATATTTTTATCGAGTGTCACGTAACATAACAGGTATGAAATTTAGCAATTTCACACCATTGGTTGTCTGCAAAGCCTTTCTTAGATACTACTTTATCTCTTAAAGATAATTTAAATAACATGCGGAACAAAAATTCAGTATAATTTACTCATATTATAACCCTTTTATGGAGTATATGAAAAAGTAGAAATTAGTTATTTTTTGACATTAGATCTTCTCCCCAATTGGTGCTTTGCTTTGAGCAAAGCATAATTGGGCAGAGTGGAAGGCTAGGAACACTCCACTCCATTCTCTTTCTCCATCCAAATCTTCCATTAATCATCAGAGCTCTTATCAGGTGGGATAGTCTAAACCATAAGGCGTATTCATTAAAGTCAACTTTGATGATTCAAAGTCTTCTACAGTTGCGGGCGCAAGGTTTGTTATCAGAGGCTGGAGGGGAAATTTTATTACAACAGGTTGTAGATTCATGAAGGGGCATCAATTATAGATATAGAAGCAACGACAATGTGGCACAGAGTAAAAGAAGCCATTGATGTGGGATTCAAGCATACTATAGTTGAATGAGACAATGAGCTAGTTATCCAATCGATTCGAGGAGAAGTCAAGGTACCATGGCAAATACAATCAATTATCCTAGATATAACGATATTCATTGAAAAACAACTTAGAATTGAGTTCCATCATATATTTTGCGTGGGCAACATGGTTGTAGATTGGGTAGTTTAATATGCATGTGCTTCTCATAAAGCTTTGGTTTTTAATGATCTGGTATGCATTTCTCTTTATTTTAGCTGATGATAACATAGGACGAACCCTTGAGAGAATGACTACCTAATGTTCAATGTACTTACCTTATCACAAAAAAAAAAAAAATGTTGTTCAAATTGGAGAAGGATGCGTGCTCAACTACTATTAACTAAGAGATTTGCATACTTGAAGCCTTCCTTAATTTTATCACATGTCGTTTTTACAAAATTTTAAGAAAATTAATAGTTTTTGCTTTTTAAAAAAATACAAATTAATTAAATACCTATGGAAAATTTTCTTTCCCAAGAAAAGGTATTTAATGTCACAAATTAATGGCATAATTTTTCAAAAATAAGGACAAAAATATTTGTCTTTCTAATATTATATTTAGGTAATATTATATTGGTGTCAATATCTCAAAAGATATTATCCCTAAGATAATATATCTAACAATTATGAAGAAGATTATGACTTAGATTATAATACATTATGTAAGGTAGTATTGTCTTTCGAAGATTATGTTAAAACAATGTTATATTGTCCTAATGTAACAAAAAATTCTATTCTTACAATATATGCAACAATAACGAAGACAACCTTACTTTTTGAAAGTCAAAAAGTTAAACAAACATTCTCCCATAATTATAAAAGCTTTTGATTGTCATAATTACAAAGACTCTCAATTGTCATAATTTTAATAAATGTTAAATCGACAAAAAAAAAATCACCCACCATAATTTAAAAGTTGCTTCTTCAACTATTCACCCTTCTTCACCATTTTTATTTAATTTACCCGATTAAATTATATTTTCTCCCATGATAGACTTTAATTCATCTAGATTTATGTCAAGAGAGAGGGGAAGATAGAGAAGATTGTTGTAAAATCATTGTCTTATCTTGAGAAGAAATGTACATGAACTATATATATACATCCATAGCTATCTTGCTAACAAACTAACTAACTAACAAACTATCAAGAACAGAATGTAACCACCAAGTATTCTTCCACATTCTGTTAGAGGTATCTTGACAATTTGTGTATTTTTATTTCAGATTCTCTCCCTCTGGATTCATAGATTCAGCAGCCGACACTTAGAGGAGAAATCAAATGGTATTGCTTTAGCACTTTTTTCTTTTACTATGTTCCTCTCCAATGAATGTTCTTAAAACATTTAATTCTTTGTTTTCCAGCGATATAACGTCGCAGCGTTTGTCTTCACCATTACCATCCGCAGTAAGTATTATCAAATATACACCATAAATATTATCGAATATGATAAACCACTCCTAGTTATCTTTTTTTAATTTTTTAATTCACTAGTTGGCAGTAAGTGTATGACCTCAGAAAAAAATACAAATAGCTTCTAATTAATCACTAGCCAATACCATGAACCTCCACTAATACCCAAAAAAAAACAAACAAGATACAAGACTGTTAAACTTAAGAACAAAACAGCCAGTGATTAAACTCAATGACCAAATGGTTACTTGTGAAGGGATTAAACATATGAAAAATCAACAAATACTAATGGTAAAGTGGTATAGATGAGATCTTTGATTGCTGACAACTTCTAGATTTTTGGCAAATTTGGTTGATTTTTGTTTCTATATATTTGATTTTAACAGGCTTAACTTTATTTAATTTTATAATTTAATGTTTGATTAGATTTGTCTTTTTGGGGAGGTCTAGCCATTCACATTACCAACTTCTTCACCGCTGTCACTTGAATTGGTTTCCTATTTAGTTATCATGAGGGCTTAACTAAATTCTTTAAGTGCTATTGATTCATTTATGATTCCGCCTTTATTCATCGTGTATGTTCATTATGATATTTAGGATTCATCTAAGTTAGTCATAATTTACTTTAGTACATACATATGAAATCTTAATTTAGTAATTTTATGTATCTTATTCCACGTGATAAATGGTACTTAAACTTGAAAACTGTTGATTCAAAACGAAAGACCTCAAGAACTAAATGATTTATTATTTTGATTGCATATTTTGTAGATGATTTATTGTTTTGTGTATATGTCTACTATTGACTAAAAACTCAAAGAACTATCTTATGTGTCACGCGGAGAAAAGAATATTAGTTAAAGTAAATAAAATTGTGCAATACATAGACATAAGACTAACTTATAGAAGATTGATTATTACAAGGAGACTTTTGGGCTTTGTGTCATTTTAGAATGGGTAGAACTCTTTTAGCACAACTCCTAAATTTACATAAAAGATCGACAAAATCCACTCTGTTAAGGGCCTCTTCTTTTCCTCAGTAAATTCTTTTCTATCAACTTCAACCAACTTCTATTAATCTCTATTAATTTCTACAAACACTAACAAAAAAAATTCTAATTCTCTCTAACTTCAGCTAACTTCAACCAACTTTTGTCAACTTCTAATAACTCTTAACAATTCTTTTTCAAAATTTCTTACAAAAAAGTCAGCACTCATTTACTATTTTTTACCTACATCCTCCAACTTCTACCAATTTCTATCAACTTTTTTTTCCAATCCCCACTAACTCATACTAATCACTCCCAAAAAAAAAAAGCGAACTTCTACTAACTTCTACCAATCTTTTACAATTTCTCTCATTTACCAACCCTATTTACCAATAGAAAGAACAAGTGCTAAATAGGTAGTCAATGACAACCCTATTTACTTACTTTATTAATATATCGTCCCTTACCCTACTCAACCTAGCATGACTTAAACCTCTATTTTGACTGTTTTTCAATCCTAGTTTGGCCCTTTTCTTCTACAATTTCTTGACTTATCTTAGCAAGAAAAGGGTGAGCTTGGCTTCTTCGGTCTATATTGCACTTACGAGTGATATTTCTTGCTTTTCAAGTGTCCTTGTCAAAAAGGCGAGAATTTTACTAGTCTTACAAAAAAGGAAGGTTGTATGAGCGAAATTTCAAGAAGCATGGAGGTTCGACGAAGCCCCGGAGACCAAGGGGAACACAAGTGACAGCTATAGAAGGCGCACGGTCGGCTGCAGGGTGTGCACAACCAAGCCTTAGAGGCAGAAGATATGCGCGGTTGCATGTACGACCGTGCGCCTAGATTGTGCTGCACCTGGAGATCCACAGTTGCTCATCCGTCGGCACACGATCGTGCGTCCCGTCGATTTGTCGGTTTTAATCTGTTTTCGGACAATTGGGGACCTACACTTTTTTTGGGAGAACTGGCAAGTGGTGATTTTTAGGGCTTTAGTTTGGAGTTATTAGAGATATTTCAACATCAAGTTCTAGAGTGCTAATATTTTATTAAAGATCAAGACTCATTGCAATCCAAGTTCGTTCCTTCTTCCTCTCTTCTTTGCTGTTATTTTTGCTCATGCGATTTGAGTTGAATGTTGAAATTGTTTTATTCAATATGATTAGAGACTAAATTTCTAATCTTGGGTTGGGATTAGCCCTAATTATGCTGAATCGAGTCATGCTATGAGTTTATGCGATCCTTGCTCATGTTTGCGAATTGGACTCTCGCTTAGCACGCGTAGGTGTTTGTTGAATTTCTGGAAACAGTTTTATTCTATGTTCTTGATTAGGGTTTAGGAAAGCAACGAAAGCTGAATCGTTCATCTAGCGCGACTTTGTGTGCAATTGATTTTCTTAATGAGAAAACAGTTAGGGTTTCAATTGGACTTTTGATTTCTCAATCTTGTGGCTTTATTAATTGTAGTTTCATGAAAATAGACAACTAGGATTAACTAGTTAGCTTAGCGACCTTTGGGAGAAGGCCTAGATGTGTTCAATTTGTAATCCATCCGTGCAATTGTTTGCATGAGCAGGTTTGCGTGTTTTAGTTCATGATTCATTAGGTATAATAGAGTGATGAACCCCAACCTGAGACCTTTTGTTATTTGTAAAGTCAATTGTAGCTATTAATTACATCAGCAGATTAGAACTGTTTTGCAGTAACCATTAGCGTAAGTTGTTTTGCCTAGATTTAATAGTAAGCTTAGTTACGGTAGTTGAATCGGGCACCCTGTGGAATTCAACCCGTACTTGCTGGTTGCTAGTTGCAGCAACACCGTGCACTTGTAGTTTTAAGACAACACTTGGTCTCCTTCCTCCAACGATGACTATTATAGACTCAAAAGTGCCCTAATGTACTTCAAATACTAGTCAAACGGTCCTATGCGGAAAGAGGCCTGAGACACATGAAAGGTACAAAGGGTGATTGCTCTTAGTTATGCAAGGGACTATGTACCAGAGCATTTTGACTAAGTTCTTAGACATGTGAACCGACCTTCTTCCTTTGCGTAACTATTCTAGAGCTAAGGTAGTCTTCAAGTATCTAGGCAGAACAAAGTGACATCATATTAATTATGCAGAATTTTTTTATGCACAGAAGGTTCTGTAACAAAGTACCGATATAGTGTGAAGCATGAACAATATATTCACAAAGTGGTAAAAAATAGATGTAGCAAAGATTTAGATTCTATACAGATTGAAAAATGGTTATAATACAACCCTGCCATCCAATAACCGAAATTTCACCTTGTAAATTTACCACTAATGGCAAAAGGTTTTACCACAAGCGGTGAAAAATTGTCCCAAAAAATTTGCCTGATGGTTGGATAATTGAGGATCATAGACTTCCCAACTAAAGAGGACTTGAATAATCTTGTAAGGATTGCTCTACAATTTGGATTTTGATCAGATATATAAAGCCGAGTCAATTATTTTTAAACCAATAAGATTTTTGTTTAATTTAAATCTGGGGGAAGTCATTCTTTCTTCACATTACCTTCAGATTGAGTAATTGATGTTTAGTTCACTCGACCTGATTTATCACATGGCATAATGTGACAATCCAATTCGGTTGGCCTGTCTCAATTAAATATGGATCCAAATCATTCTGATCGGGTAATTACATATGGATATGTACATATGGGCCTTTATTGAACCTCACCTTTCCCCTTATAACTTTTATACTTTATGGGGCTTTTTGCATCATGTCAATCAAACTATAAAAGACTATAAATGTGACAATAGGTTGTTTTTATTAATTTTTTTTTTGGGGTTAAGGATTTCTTTTGGAACTTTATCTTTTATCATTATCCCCATATTATAAAAAGATGAAAACTATGTAGAAGCCTTAGGAAAAATAATTTCCTTTCCACTTTTATAATTTTAGTTAAAAAAATCAATGTATTGAAAAAGTTCGCAAAAGTTGTAAAGAAAAGTCAACTTTGTAAAAGTAAGCAAATAAGAGGAAATGCACTTTTGCTTGTAATAAAAACGTGCATTTGCAAATTAAAGCAGCCCAATCAGGTCTAATACCTCATAGATGGGACATTTTGTTCCAGTTAGAGAGAGAATAAGCAGGAAGAGCGTTTCATGATCTTTCATTTCTAGAAAAATGAATGAAAGAGATTGAAATGTACGAGTACTGAAGTATGGCTGAAGCCTAGCTTATATACGAGGTGCTATAGCTTCTTTCCAGCTTAGCCTATAACTTTTCCGCCAAGAGTAAGCTGAGAGTCTGTTACAATGGTGCTAACAAACAATAGAGAAGAATGAAAACAGAAACCACAATAGCAAGTATAAACTCCAACACCCCCCCCCTCAAATTGGTGGGTTTAAAACTCCCAATTTGCCTAGGATCGAGTAATGTGATATGCCTGTAAGAAGCTTGGTTAGAATGTCTGCCAATTGCTGCTTAGAACTGACATGACTGAGAGAAATCAATCCCTCCCTGGGCTTTTGTCTAACATAGTGACTTTCTAGCTCAATGTGTTTTATTCTCTAGTTGGTCCCTAGCTATATAAATGGTCATTGGATTATCAAATTTGACTGGTATTGGTGTGATGCCTTCCATAGTTAATTAGTGTAGTAGTCTACTCAGCCAAGCAAGCTCATCCACCACTCTTCTCATACCCCTATATTCAGCCTCAGCAGAAGAAAGATTGACACTATGTTGTTCCTTGGATTTTTAGGATATTAGTGTTTGTCCCAAAAATATAACATAACCAATGACAAATTTCCTGCTGTGAGTACATGATGCCCAATTTGCATCATAATTTGCCGGGAGGGAGAAGGATGACTCATTCGTAAGTAAGAGACCAACTGTTGGCTAATGTTTGAGATACCTAAGCACATGGATTGCTACCTAGTAATGAGGAATTCTAGGCTCTTACATGAATTGGCTCTGTTGAATAGAGAAGGCAATATCAGGTCTGTTGTGGATAAGAAAATTCAGTTTGCCACAAATTTTCTGTACTCTATGGCGTCTTGAATAAAGGTTGCCTTCATCATGTTTCAATTTGAAATTAACCCTTGCTTTGAGTAAGAATTAGCCCTTGCTTTCACTGCAGCACTTCCAGGCCAAAAAATTAATTGACAAAACCTAGATGTTTAAGCTTCAAGGTTGCATCAAGATATGCCTTTAAGTCTTGTATCTCATATTGATCATTGCCTGTACAACAGAGCTTTCTGTTTTCTTGTAAAATAGAGAATAATCATTCTCAAAGTGCTTGCACCCTCTCTTGTACAAGACCTTAGCTAGCTTAGCATACCAGTATCTGGTGGCTTGTTTAAGGCTATAAAGGGAATTCTCAAGTTTGCAAACTGCATTGGGTATGCTAGATGTAAGCCCTTGCAGCAATTTCATATGGATGTCCTCATGAAAGTCCCCATGAAGAAAGCAATTATTTACATCTTGATGTAAACTCCATTCTTTTTTGACTGCAACTGTCGTTAAAGTCCTAATAGTGGTCATTTTAACCATTGGAGAAAAAGTCTCATCATAAACTATCCCCTCTTTTTGTGTAAAGCCTTTACTGACATGTCTAGCTTTCAATCTTTCCATTATCCCATCAGCTTTAAATTAACTTTATAAGCCCATTTGCATGTTGTGAGTTTCTTTCCTGCTATTAAGGGAACTATACCACAAGTATGATTGTCAAATAATTAAGGCTTGAAAATTCTTTGTCCATAGCCTCTTGCCACCTAGGGTATAATCCAACCTCATCATATGATGTAGGTTCAATGTGATCCAAGTTCACTAAAAGTTGCTAACTATGGGAAGAGAGGCAGAAGGATGAAATGGATGTAGGTTGTTAGCAAAGGTTAGTAGTAGTGGCTAGACATTCACCAGAACAGGTCTCAGTTGGACTGCATAGCACATAATCTTTCAAGTGGCTGAGTGGCTTATGGGATTTTTGCGGTCTACTATTATGTTCATAATCAATACTTGCAAGAACTTCAGCATATTCTATAGTTGTCTTGTCTGTGTTGATTGTCTCTAAGCTTATATAAATGGCTTAAGTCAGAGAAAAATCATGGATTGTCTCAGAATTTGGATTGGAAAAGTCTGAGAGGTGTGCGGCTGCTGTGCAAAGGAAAATACTTCTTCATGGAAGGTAACATCTTTGGAAATACGAAATTTCTTGTCAGATAGAGGCATAGCTGTATATCCCTTTTTTCCATAGAAATATCCTAGGAAAACACATGAAATTACCATGTCCTGAAACTTATCCTTCCTTGGTATGTGTTAGTCATGTAACATAGGCATCCAAAACCCCTTAATTTATCATACTGGGGTGGTTTTCCAAACAGCAACTCAAAGGGGCTTTTCTATTGTAATAGGGTGTTAGGCTTTCTATTGATCAAGTAAGTGACAGTGAACAAGCAATCTCCCAAAATTTTGTTGGTAAGTGTGACTAAAATAGAAGAGCCCTACTGACTTCAAGTAAATGCTTATGCTTTCTCTCTACCACTCTATTTTGTTGAGGACTTTGAGTGTAACGTGTTTGATGCAAAATGCCAGTTAAGGCAAAGAAATCCAAAGCATAATTGCTCAGCCCAAGTTCTAGGGCATTATAACTTCTTATAATCCTTATATTTCCATTAAATTGTGTTTTAGCCATCACTACAAATGACTTTATCAAATGAAAACCTCGCCTCATCTGTCACCGTCAGATAGGTCCATGTCGACCTTGTATAGACATCCACTAAGTTTAAAAATATATGTGGCCATTAAGTGTTTTGGTATGATATGGGCCCTAAGTGTCGACATGAACCAAATCAAAGGGTTTTGTAGAAGAAATAGAGTTGTTGTGAAATTGGTAGTCTATGTTGTTTTGCACGAGGACCAATATCATAAGGAACTTGACAAACATCTTTTTGATATTTGAAGTATAATCATTTAATACAAAGATTTACTTCACCTTACTAAAAGAAATGTGACCCATCCTTCTATGCCAAAGATCTAAAGGTTTACAAACGTTATTACAAGCAAGAGAATACCCATCCTTACTACCCAAAATGAAAGAACTAGACTTAGATACATAACTCTGCATTTTAATTGCTCACTTAGCCTTTTGACTGAAAGAAGATTAAACTAAAAAATGGCACAAACACAATAAGATGCAGTATCAAACTATTTCCAATCTTCATATCACCAAACTGAGATACTCTAACCTTATTATCATTTAGCATGTAATAAGTATAGGGACTCTGAGTGGTCTAATGTTCTGTAGAAGGGCTTTATCAAAAACCATATGGTCACTTGCACTTGAGTTTGCAATCCAAATCTTTCTATCTAATTTGCATGTGCAGCAAAAATTATTAACAGAAGTCACAGACTAAAATGAATCAAGATTTATACCTTCTACGTAAGTAGTTGAAAAACCTTGTAGGGAATCTTGTGGAGCATACTTGTTTGCATGCAAATTGGCTAGGAAGTGCATGAGCTATTTGGAATGGTATACATCAAGCCCAGGTGGTATGACAGGTTGATTGGGCAGGCTATTTGAACTTGTGGTAGCAGTAGTAGCCGTAGAAGCCTCAGCTTGATTCTCTGCATCATTCCAAGCATTATTAGTAAACCTTGCCCCTCTGTGCTTGAATGGTTGCTTGTTAGGATACCATGGAGCTTGCAACACTTGTCTATAGTTTGTACTTGTCTCTTACAATGGTCACAAAACAGTTGAGAAGTCGTTCTCCCTTCCTGGCCTTTTCTGGAAAAATTAGGTCTCTGTGCTCCCGCAATGAATGAGGATGCTAAGTCAGTCGAGAAATTAGGGATATTGTTGACATGTTTTTGTTTCTCTTGAATAAGAAGAGGATATGTTTGGTCAAGAGAAGGAAAGGGATTCATCATCGACAAGCTTCCTCGAACACGTGTGTAGGAATCGCCGAGTCCATAAGAAAATTGTTGGAATAATTAGGACTAACCTGGATGCGGAAGTACACTGTCGGTAATAGTCCACAATAATAAGAATACCAGTCTTCACCAATCAGAATACCAAGCGGCTACTAGAGTCGCTTTAGAGATGTCCACGTCCTAAACCCGAGAACGCAATAGATGGTGTTCTACCCGTGAGAGAGAAAGCGAGAGAATATGTGAGGGAATGTATCTTATGTTCTCATCTCTCTTGACTGACCCCCTAAACCCTCTTTATATAGGTTGGGTACAGCCAAGATAGTTGCCCTAGAAAACTCGTGTGGCCGTGGCGCCTAACCAACAAGGCACGGCCCACAGCTCCCACTCGGCCACGCAGGCCGCTGAACACTTATTCTCTATGCACCACAACTTTCTCACGCTTCATGCCAGGAATAGGGCATGCGACCATAAATAACCAGTAGTGTTATATTAAGTTACCATCCAACTAACGTAACACTCTCACGAAATATAACACCCCAAAACCATCCCAAAACATCACCAGTGGCATCTCTAATCCCTTATGCCTGATATATCATATGATTATGTTCTCAACATAATCGCCCGGGCTGATATGGTGATGGTGGATAGATTTTTCCTTAAACGCTCATGAAATCTCATCTTAGCTCAATTGCTTTCCTAACGTGTTCTCGTTGAACCGTATACATCGTGGTTCTTGAGAATCACATTAAAGTAGCATCATTAAGCTTCGACTTAATATCATAGCTTTAAGTCAAAGGATTATCGTCCATAGGGTCACACAGTGACAAGTGATAGGGAATTCAATTGTCACCCCATATATGGGTCGTCTTATAAGCACACACAGTATGAGATGTGTGTCACGGCATAGCTCCCACTTAGCTAGGTTCGTCACTCTTTATGCCATGCGAATCATTAGTCTAGATTTTCACCCAAAAATCTAACCTGAGCCACTAGATCAACATACTGAATGTTGGTCTTGACACTCAAGATTCGGCTTTTAAGGCTTCAATATGAAAACTTATTTCATACTCGACTCCCTCGAGTCTTATCTTAGTCTTACTAAGGCGACTATATTCATTCCACTCACACACTTCCAGTGTGAGTAATCAATATTGCACACCTAGTGCTCAAATGATTACGTCTCATCCTGCCCGCTACTGAAGCGTCAGGGCGATTGCCTGTGTGACTAGGTCAATAAGAAGTCTGTGACTTTTCAACATGTCTAACAGATAAATTACAAAACATTTAGAAAACAAAGAACACTTAATGTTTATTTCATAAATGCCTATTACATGAAGAATGTATCTGTCATGCATAACATGATTTCTATCCAAAAAACTAAACTTTGCGAAGTCCTAGACTCAATGAATGTGCTTTGAAAGCATCTCTAGGAATCGGCTTAGTTAATGGATCGACAATCTTCTTGTTATTGGGTATATACTTGATGGCAACCTCCTTTGTCTTTATGTCGTCTCGCACGAAGTGATAACGCATCTTGATGTGCTTGGTTTTCCGATGGAACTTCGGATCCTTGGCGAACTGGATGGCAGCTATATTGTCACATAAGATCTCTACAGGATCATCAACTGTCGGAGTGAGGTTAAGATCTTGGAGGAAGTTTTGTAAGCCACATTGCCTCCTGCGTGGCTAGGCTGCATGCAACATATTCTACCTCCATGGTCGACAGAGCTATGCAGTCTTGCTTCTTACTGCACCATGATATGGCTCCCCCACCAAGGGTGAACACATATCCTGAGGTTGACTTGGACTCATCCGGGTCACCACCCCAATCGACATCTGAATCTCCCCTCAACTTAAGATCCCCGCCCTGATAGTATAGGACCAAGTCGGTTGTACCACGAAGGTAACGCATGACTCTCTTGATTGCTTGTCAATGAGCCTGTCCTGGGTTGCTTTGGTAACGACTTACCAGACCAACCGCAAAGTAAATGTTCAGTCGTGTACATAACATGGCGTACATTAAGCTTCCTACGGCACTAGCGTAGGGGACATTGCTCATGGCTTCCTTTTCTTTGTCTGTTTTTGGGCATTGGTCGAAGCTTAAGGTTAAACCCTTCTCAACTGGAGTGTCTACGGGTTTGGAATAATGCATACGAAGCCGTTCTAAGACTTTCTTGATATATGCCTCTTGGCTCATACCAAAAAGTTTCTTGGGACGATTCCTTATTATTTCCACACCCAGGACATACCTAGCTTCACCCATATCCTTCATCTCAAAGACAGAGGATAGCCATCCTTTAGTGGCTTCGATCATCTCCAAATTGTTCCCAGCCAATAGTATGTCGTCAACATATAGGGTAAGGAACATAATCCTTCTGGTTGATCTTTTGACATACACACAATGGTCCTCCGAAACCATGGATATGCCAAACAAAGTTATAGCTTTATGGAATCTTAAGTACCAAGTCCTGCAAGACTGTTTAAGACCATATATGGACCTTTTAAGACGACACACCTTGTCCTCTTGCCCCTTTGATGCAAAACCAATGGGTTGGTCCATATATATCTCTTCCTCAAGGCTGCCATTGAGAAAAGCAGTCTTTATGTCCATTTGAACTAACTCTACGTCCAAATGGGCAACCATGGCCAGGAGTAGGCGAATAGAGGCAAATCTCACCATAGGAGAAAATGTCTCTTCATAGTCTACACCCTCAATTTGTGTAAACCCTTTGGCCACTAAACGGGCTTTGAACTTATCGATTGATCCATCTGCCCGACGTTTTATCTTGAAAACCCACTTGTTTCCAATAGACTTACGCTGGGGTGGGAGATCAACAAGTTCCCAAATCTTGTTTCTTGCCATCGAGTTCATCTCGTCCCTCATGGCATCCATCCACTTCTTGTGGCTTGGTGAGTCAATTGCTTCTTGGTAAGAAGTAGGCTCCTCGACTTCCAAGGGAGTGCATAGGAATATTTCCTCTTCAATTTGGAAGTATCGTCGAGGAATTCTTCCACGCTCACTCGTTCAGAGCCTAGGGCCTTCATTGTTCGTTTGCCTGGGTGAGGTATCCCTCCCCCTTTCTCTAAGGGGTGTGGGATCCTGAACATGTGGAGAGTTGCTCCCACTATCCCTCTGGGGCGTGGGATCCCGAACATGTGAACTAACTGCATGTTCGAGAATTGGATATTGAGGACGTACCTCATTCGCAGGTTGACTTTCCTCATGTACAGGAATTTGAGGACGAATCTCAATTTCCTGGGCAGGCAGGTCTCCCCCATTCCCTTCAGATAGGGGAGGTATGCCATCATCTTTGGTGACTTGGTTAGAATCCAAATTCTCCCCCTCACCGAATGATGATTGGAGGTTTTGCTGTAACTCAAACAGTTCAACATCCTTCTTAACTTCACCAATGGTCGGGAACTCATCCTCGAGAAAATCGACATTGCGGGAGTCTATTTCTGTCATGCCACCACTTGGATGTTCCCCATACATCACATATCCTTATGATTGTGCGGGGTACCTAATGAACACCATTTTGGTGGCTCTTGGACCAAGTTTTCCATGTTTGTGGGTTGGGTTATGCACATAGTCGGCCGACCCCATGGGCGTAAATGGTCTAAGGATGGCTTCTTACCAAACTATAACTCATACGGTGTGGCAGGTACACTCTTGTTTGGCACACGATTGAGTATGTAGGATGCCGTAAGCAGCGCATCCCCCCAAAAACTAATTAGGAGGCTAGCATGTGCTATCATTGACCTGACCATGTCAAGCAATGTACGATTCCTGTGTTCCGCAACACCGTTCTGTTGTGGAGTGCGTGGAATCGTTAGCTGTCTTTGTATACCTTTTTCCTCATAGAACTCCTTGAACATATCAGAAAGGTATTCACAACCTCGATTAGTTCGAAGGATCTTAACCCTACGTTCTAATTGAGTCTCTACTTCCGCTACGAAGCGTTTGAATACATCAAGCGCCTCGTAGCGATGAGATAATAGGTACACATACCCATATCGTGAATAATCGTCTATGAGAGTAATGAAATAGATAGCCCCATGTCGTGCTTTAATGTTCATGGGTCCGCATATGTCAGAGTGGATTAATTCTAAGGGACTAGATACTCTCGCGGCCTTACCGAAAGGTTTCATTGTTGCCTTTCCAGCTAAACAAGACTCACACCTAGGTAACTTAACCCTAGTGAGTCGGTCTAGAAGACCTTCTCTAGCTAGCCTATTTATCCTACCTTGGCCCACATGACCAAGTCTAGCATGCCACTTAACAGATTCAGAATTAGAGTCAAAATAAAAAACAAAAGTAGAGGATATATTATTATAGTTATCATCCAAATCCAAAACAATGGCATCTCCTTTCAAAGTTGCTTGGCCAAACAAAATGCCATTGTAGAACAAATCTAAATTGTCTGGACGAAAACCAAAAGAAAAACCTAATCTCACTAAAGAAACATAAGAAACTAAGGAGCATCGCACCCCATGTGCATAGAGGGCGTCATAAAGAAGCAGCTTGTTTCATCCATGGAGTTTGAGCTGGTATGTTCCTACTCCAAGGATGTCTTCTTCGCTGCCGTTCCCCAGTATGACATTCTGTGAACCCACCGGGTAGCGATGAAACTCCACGAATCCAGCCGTATCCTGAACTATGTGCTTTGTTGCCCCCGTATCTACAATCCATTAAGGAAGAGAGTTAACAACGAATGCATGGGAACAAACATATAATTCAAGAGTTCTAGTGGAAGTAGGTACCTTGGCTAGCTCAGGACAGTCCCGAGAGAAATGGCCCTTCTTTCCACAGTTATAGCACTTCACACGTGCCATATCCTTAGCTCTGTTGCCCTTATCCTTATACTTCATGGCCCTTCTGAGGAGGATGGGGACCCTTCTTAGGTTTCTTACCACAGTAAGGTTTCCTGCCCTTGGGCCCCAATCCTTTGGCAACGAATGCCATGCTGGAAGGCGCATATACCTTTAAACGCTCTTCCTCCATTTCGAGATGTTTGGAAATTGCCTCGAAAGTGTTGATGTGTTCACTGTGTGCCATGAACACTTTAAAACTCTTCCAATGTCCATTATCATTGGGAAGAGCCCTGATCACATTCAGTACTTGCTTGCTCAGAAACCTCTTGCCCTGCAACCTTAAGGTCTCGAACCATAGCACTCATAGTTTGAAGGTGTTTGGAGATACTACAACTGGAGTCAATAGTATATTGCATCCATTTCAGCTGCAAGGTACGCAACCTTGTAGCAGATGTCTGCCTGAACCTAACCTTAAGCTGCATCCACATGTCATTAGCAGTGCAGAAGCGTTCAAACACACCCAGGAGATCGTCCCGCATACGAGACAGCATAGTGTAGCATGCAGAACGATCGCGTTTGAACCATGCTTGGTATATTTTTAGGTTTTCTTTGTACTGCTCAGTTGGAGTAATATCCCTACCTTGTTCATCTTTTTCAGTCGGATGAACCATGGAGGAGGTTAAGTGGTCCAGCATATCATCATTGTTTAGATAAAACTGGATCTTCAGAAGCCAAACATCATAGTTCGAACCATCTAGTTTGTCATCAGATTGCATACAACCTATCATGTTTCTAGCTGCCATATCTAAAAGTATATTTTATTTGTTAGACTTATTGTTTAATAATTAAATTATCTAGAAAACTCTGTCATTCACAATATACGTTCGAAAATTTCGCTAAGCTCATAATCATCGCGTATAGTTTGTGAATTTTGGAGCTTCTCTAATTTAATTATTAATCTCATAGAATTTTCTTAAAGGTTTTGTTAAACTTATTAACATTTTAATCCAATGAAAATCACGAAGATATTCACTTTTAATTACGTAAATATGTATTCAGTTAATGTTTATGAAACTAATTCATTTAACACAACTTCATTATATATATATATACATATATATATATATATATACATATATATATATATATACATATATATATATATA
>JACYFF010031954.1:30792469-30815703 GCA_017589665.1 Selenicereus undatus | reverse complement strand
TAGGATTTAATTCAAGCTGAGACAAAGGTTCATCCCGAAAATTTCTTGAAAATGTTGAACTTCTTCGATCTTCATATGCCATGCCTTTTATGTCTTCTAATTATCACTATTTAAAAGATAACCAAGTAAAAGATTCCAAAAAAATTTATTATACAGCAACAATCGCTTAACCAATGGGTGAAGCTTCTTCTTCAATTGGATCTCCAACATATTCGAGCGTGCAACTTCCAACATTTTCATCTTTCAAAGCCATTTGAGATCGGTCAAGATTATCGAAGACAAAATTTCAATTCAATAGAGAATTAGGCCAAAAGAAAATGGTTTCTTTCGCGCTTTGTTCTGAATGCTCAATCATTCATAAGACGAGAGTGTCATTCTTTCATGGAAACACATAAGGTTAATGATCCTTTCTTCAATTGGTGGTCAATATTGATCTGATGGGCCGTGCTGATATTGACAAGTTGAACAATTTGTTTTGATGAGTTACGTTGATATCGTAATGATCTGTCCTGAGTAGGGAACCTGTATAATTCAGTTGACCATAATTGCCTTTGATGAGCATATAGGAATCATCAAAGTAATCAAAGGATTATAATTATGCAACGTTACTGATCAACATTGTTGAGTTTTTATATTCATGTTTTGATGATAACAAATCCAAGTGTAAAAATGTGTCCAAGTAGTGTTGCTCCAAACATGATCTGCAAACAGGCCTAATTGGTGTTTGTAATCTTTACTGTATTAACCGGTTTGCTACATGTGAGAACAAGCCTTTAAAACAGGTTCTTTGGGTGATTCTACATTTAGTCAAGAACGCCATCTCACAGTTGGATGTAAGGCATGTTCACAGCAGCTCTTCTAGCAATGCAAAGAACAACTCCAACAAACAAGGTAGCCTTGATGTTCCCAGCAGCTTCTCTAGCGATGCAAAGAACAACCCCAGCAAACAAGGTAGCCTTGATGTTCACAGCAGCTCTACGGATCTTGGACAAGATTCAAAACAAGAAGTCTTGGGTATATAGGCTTTATTTATTTAGACTCTTGTTAATATGCCAATATTGAAAAAGCTTTTTAAACATCTCTTGAATCGGTATTTGCACTAAGTGCTTCAGAACACCAGACTGCGAACAACCCTATAAACAGGGTGCCTAGGGTGTTTCTGACCTGAAGTGGCCATACCCGATTATCCTTGAAATTATTATTTCGGTTGACCAAAATCTCCAGAATATTTTCAAATGTTATTCTTCTGGAAAATATATTTCTTGAATATATTATGGGAGATTTGGGAAAATAGATTTTGGGAGATTTGCCAAAATTGAAAGATTTTTCTCTGCCCATGTCTTCGGATGTGATAAAGTTTTTAAATTGCTAAAAATTTCTGATTGCCTTGCTTAAAGCTTACCCACGGCTATAAGGAGATAAAGGTTATCTCTTAAGATAACAAATCCCTTAGTTTTTGGAAAATGTTTTATCACTAGCCGTTGGGAGTTTTGTTTTTCTCTTGAAAAATCACCTTCCAAAATTAGATGATTTCCTTTCCTCTCCTTGGTTTTTGACCGTTGGAATTTGTGGTTAAAAACAGCTCAGTTTTCACGAAAACATATACACTGAGGCACATACTGAGCTATAGTGAGAAGAAAGCAAAAAGAAATCTTGAAACACAACATTCCCAAAAGGCAAATTTGAAAAGAGGTTTTTCTAGTGAAAAGAATTTCTGAGCTTCACTTGAGAAAAGAAAAACCAGTTCAGGTTGTGTTTAAAGCAAGCTTTCAATATATTGGCATAATACGAACTTCATTGTACCTTACAT
Organism: Selenicereus undatus; assembly: GCA_017589665.1. NCBI lineage: Eukaryota > Viridiplantae > Streptophyta > Magnoliopsida > Caryophyllales > Cactaceae > Selenicereus > Selenicereus undatus. The sequence goes on along the minus strand of JACYFF010031954.1, from coordinate 30,813,893 downwards.
CTGCTTAGTCAGAAGCACCCCCTGTAAGGTGTTTGTAACCCTGATCTTGAATCAGAAAAGTGAGTGAGTGGTCCTAAGTCGTGTGGACTTTGGACGTGTCCAATCTGGTGAGATTTGGACGTGGTGTAATCTGCCTTGAGAAGGAGATTACGTGGTTGCAAGTTGTAACAAGGTGTGTTACATTTGTAACGTGTTAAGCCCGGTTTAGTGAAGTGGTTAAATCCTACACGAGGTAGGTCGTGGTTTTTCACACCTTAGTTGGGCTAGAGGTGTTTTCCACGTAAAAATTGTGTGTGCTTTAATTCTGCATTTATCTTGGTGACTTTCGTATTGACAATATCTGAAAACACCCCCTGCAAACAAGTCAACAGGGTGTTCGTCATCGGAGAACAACCTCTGTCAGGGTGTTTGTTACTTATAACGCGAAAATCAGACACCACAATTCACCCCCCCTCTTGTGGAAGTATACTCTAAGATCTAACAACTTCTTTCGAATCCTGGCTAAATGTCAACAAGCAGGCTCTTCTGGGGCGCAGCTCTGAAGGCAAGCTAATTTGGGAGCGGGACCCGATCTAGCGGGCAGATAAGACGAGAACTCGAACTCGAGTGACACCTCACCCCCTTCTAGTGATCTCCCCTCAAAGTGTGCATTGGTGGAAAATTTGGCCAAGTCCTGGCCCTTGGCCCCGTCAGGCTCAACGGAACCATCCTCGGTCGACGAGGAATAGGTGGCCATTGTCGAGGTAAGGTTGAGTTCGTGTCATTTCCTTTACTCCTGGACATCTTCTGTCTTTAGCTCACTGTGTGAGTATTCTCCAGGCCCTTGCTCGAGCGCTGAAGGCGGTGAGGCCAAGGCCCTCTGTCTCCACTCTAGAGAAGCAGATCCATGACCTCGAGAGCTCTAATGCCCTTCTAAGGGGGCAGATTGGCGATCTTCAGATGGAGCGCCAAAAGTCAGAGGAGGCGGCGGCGACCAAGTACAAATTCCATCTGGAGAAGCTAAAAAAAGATAAAGAGGCCTTAGAGGCCGAGAAAAAGGACTCCCGACACCAGTCGGAAGAGGCCCGCTCCAAAGCGGAGGTCGAAGCCACGGCTGTTGTCGAGAGATTGGCCAAGGCCGAGGATTAGGGCTACTGGCGAGGCGCGAATGGAGCACTAAATTCTTTTGAGAACTCCTCGTGACCCTGGCACCTGATGCCTTTCGCTTGGAGGGCTACTTCAAGGCGTACGTCAAGTACGTTGAGGACCGTCACCGTGCTCAGGCTGAGGGTCGCGATCCTGAACTTGTTGATTTCAACCTGCCTGTGACCAATGAAGACGGGCTGGGTGACAATGAGACTACGCCTTTAGATGGTGAGGCCGCGTCCTCTAATGACGAAGGCGATGAGGCCGCTGTGCATGAGGACAACGATAATGACAAAGGTCCTGATGCCTAAGGACTTTTGTTCTTTTTGTTTATGCCTTGCTTTTCTTGTTTTCGGCCTACTGGCCCTCCGTTGATGTTTGTACTCGTCCCTCTAGTTAAAGAAAATTTCTAACTTTTTGCAATGGAATCTCCAATTTAGTCCTTTATTTCTTTACTTGTTGTTTCGCTTGTCTTTGCTTGGCCGCTTATTCGTGCACTTACTTCTTCAATTTGGTAGTGCTTTGTAGCATGATGGTCCCTAAGCAAAATGACAAGTAGGGGATAAAATGATTGTTCGATGAAACCTTTTGCTCCTCCAGGTGATAAAGGAATAGCGCTCGGCGCATAGAGGAGTCGTGAGAACCCCTAGCCCCCATTGGGCCTGCAGGCGTAACGGGCGACCATGAGGCTGAGCTTAAGGACCCTTACCCTTCATTGGGGCTAGGGGTGTGCCGAGCGACCCTAAGACAGTGTTGAGGACCCTTAGCCCCTACTGGGGCTAAAGGTATAGCAACCGGCCATAAGGTCGTGCTTAAGGACCCTTAGCCCCCATTGGGGGTAAAGGTGTAGCCACCAACCCTATGGGTGTGCTTAAGGACCCTTAGCCCCCATTAGGGCTAGAGGAGTATCGATCGGCCATTAGGTCGTACTTAAAGACCCTTAGCCTCTATTGGGACTAAAGGTGTAAGACATTTGAGATGGATCTAAAATGGCATTCGCGACCACTGTGTTTATTGCATGGAGAACGTAAGTACATATGAGCTGTGCTTTAATAAAGAAAAGGCACGAGTGGTAATATTTTCGCAGATTACTACTGTGCCAGGTCCTTGGGATAGGAGTGTCGTCGGGGGTCTCTAGACGATATGTACCCGACTGTATTTGAGCTGTGACCTTGTACGAGCCTTCCTAATTTACCATGAGCTTGTCGTAATCTCCTACGCGTGCCACAGCCTCTGTGCGATGAAGAACGAAGTCTTCGACGTTGATGGGGTGGAGTTTGACAGTGCGGTCATGGAGGCGTGTGATGCAGAGCTTGTAGAGTACCTCTCGAATGAGGGCATCTCCTCGGATGGAGGGTAGGAGATCCACCGCTTCACAGTGTGCTGTGTTGTTCAATTCTTCCTGGAATGTTGTAAGGCGGTGGGTGTGAAGTGCCGCCTCGACCCGCAGCATGGCCTCTGACCCGTATGCCAACATGAATGGCGTTTCTCCCGTCGCAATCCCTTTGGTTGTCCGCAGTGACCGTAGGACACCATATAGCTCATCCGCCCACTTGCCCTTTGCTTCATCGAGCTTCTGTTGTGATCCATGAAGGATGACCTTGTTGGCAACCTCGGCCTAGCCAGTAGTCTGAGGATGAGCAACAGCGGTTAATCGGGCTTGGCAACCCAGGGTGCTCGATAGTTTGAAACTTTGGCAGTGTCGAACTCGCACCCATTGTCGAGAATCATTGTACGAGGGACGCTGAAGCGGGTGATAAAATTCTTGTAGATGAACTCTCGAACCTCGGCCGCAATGATAGAAGCAACAACCTCAGCTTCTATCCACTTAGTAAAGTAATCCACCATAACAAAAAAGGTATTTGCGCTGACTTGTGGCTTTGGGGAAAGGTGTTTGAGCTAAAAATGTGCTATTTTTAAGGTACTTTTACACTGATTTTAGGCTCGTTTTAATAATATTTTTAAGGTTTTTAATTGATTTTATTTTATTTTGCAGATTTTTAATAAATGTGGAAAAGGGGCCAAAAATGGTGAAAAAATGGGGAAAATGTCGAGAGTTGAAGAACCGGCCTTGAATTATCAAAAACCGGGCCAAACTACCTTGAACCAGCCCAAAAATAGGACCGAACCGGTCCAACATAAAACTGGACCGGCCGGTCCAATTGCAGAACCCGGTTCAGCGAACCCGTTCACTTAAAAAAACCCCCTCCCCTTCGCGTGTCTGTCTTGTCTTTCCTCTTCGCGTCTGCTTCTTCTTCGACCCCCATTCTCTGAACCCCGAAACCCAGAAATCCTCGTGCACCCAGACCTTGCCTTTGCCATGCCCACTCTCTCTCTACCTCATCATCTCTCTCTCTCTTCCAACACATCCCCTTCCCGAAACCAGAAACCATCCCAAACCCATGGTTTTACTTCCCAAACCCCGACACCCAGAAACCATCCCAACCCACGGTTTCAACTTCGTCCAACCCATCCCACCACCCGTAATTCACGCCCCAAACGCCAGCACACCCACCACCTGGCTTCATCTCCATCGTCCAGCTAGCGTGTATCGAAGGGGCAAGGTTGAAGGAGTTTGGGTATTTAAGAGTTGCAGAGACGCCATTAAAGGGGGTTCGAGTTTTTTTTTGGGTAATTTTAGGTAGAATTAGGAGTAGATTAGGTTTAATTTCGTTTAGGTTTAGTTTAATTTCGCTTTTCATTTCAATTTCGTATTTTATTTTCATATTAGGGTTTTCGATATTGGCATGTTAGGGTTTCGAGTTTCAGTTGTTAAGTTAGGATCTCATGTAATTAGGCTTAGTTTTACTAAATTGGAGTTGTAATTGTAAGAAATTTGGGTTCGTTCAGAATTTATTCGATTTCTTCCCCTTCCTCTGTGCTTCTCTTCTGCCGTTGTGAATCGACAGTGAAGGAGAATAGCTGGGCAACGTTTCTTTTCTTGATGGATGGGTGAGGATGATGCTGAATATACGTTCTACTCCAGGTTCTGGGTTGTTTGACTCCTCTAATTTGCTCTGCTTTCGTTCGTTCCCTTCCCCTGTTGCTCTGTTTCCTGTTTTGTTTTAGGGTTGTTTTGAGTTCGAATTCTAGATGCAGTGTTCAGTTCTAAATTTTGGTGCGTCATCGAAGCTTTCTTACTCTCTATTACTGTTGGACGGTTGTTGGTTCGAATTGCATTGATTTTGGGTTTGGAATTGCTCAGTTCGGTTATCTCTTCCTTTCCCCTGAAATTGGCCCTTTGTTGCTTCATTTTAGTCGATTTTGTTGAATATTGCTGAAGTAGCTGCTTTCTTTATTCTGCTCTGCACTTTGTTCTTGTGTTTCATGCGATTCAAGCTTTAGCCATTTGTGCGTCTAGTGACTTGGTTGCCAGAATTAGGATTAGGATTAATTGGTGATGAAATTGCTTAGAATTGGTGTTAGAGTGTTCATTGTGCTGAATTGATATTACGTTCAAGTTCTAAAATAATGTGGTTAGTTAACTCTGCTAAAATCATGCTTAATTCACTATTAATTTGGTTTAATTTGGATAAGTGATATAAGGTTTAGTTTAGGTCTAGATTGTTTAGGTAGTTTAAATTCTCAATTAAAAGGAATTAGTTGATTCAGCAGTTTAGACGAGTTTAGTTGAATTAGGTTATTAGATTGCCTTAAATAATATCACTTAGGTTAGTTAATTAGTTTAATATTTTTGTTTAAATGACCATAATCTCAACGTTTTTCCCTGTGAACCGACCCTTAAGTACTATGATTGACAATCGAGTATTTGAGGTCTCTTTTCTTTAGTTATTTTTCCACCCCCCTCAAAATCCTCCAACAAAAGGTCTAAGTATATCCATGCCCCAAGTAGCAAATGGTAAGGGGCTTACAACAGGTGTCAGGGTGTGGTGGGTAGTCGTTGGACAGGTGCAAACTTCTGACACTTGTCGTAGGCGCGGACCAAGTTCATAGCGTCTTCTCGTAGGGGTGGCTAGTAATAGTCGGTACGTATTTCCGTAACTCTAAGGGTGCGGCCCCCAATGTGGGAACTGCACTCCGCTTTGTGTAGTTCCTCCAGTATCTTTCTCCCCATCTCCAGGGCTACGCAGTGCAGGAGCGGCTCGACGAAAGACCGCTTGTATCTGTCGTACAGTATGAACCAATTTGCCCTTCTTTTTACGTGGCCGACCACTTGGGAGTCCGGGGGTAGGGTGCCATTAGCTAGGTACGTGCGTATGGGGTCCATCCATGTCGAACTCCTGTCAGCCAAAGTACCTCGTGAGGGTTAATGCTTCGCTCCATCAAAGTGTCCCATTAAATGTGTTTAGGCTTCCCGTCCTCTGAAGAGCTAGACAGCTTGGATAGCGCGTCGACTTGCCAATTCTCGTACTGTGGTATGTGGGTGATTGAGAAGTGCTTCAGTAGCTTGGTGGCCTCGCGTACCCGCCGGATGTAGCCCGCCATAATATCGGCCTTCGCTTTGTATTCTCCATTGAGTTGGCCAACTATAAGCTATGAGTCAAGAAAACGCTCGGACCGAATTTGCATCTATGGTATAGTACAACTCCACTCCTGATGTCAACGCCTCATATTCACGCCTCATATTCATCCTCGTTGTTCGATGCCTTGAACGTGAACTTCAAGGCGTGCTCATGCTGTTCTCCCCGAGGGCTCTCAATAATCAGGTCGGTGCCACTGCCATCCTTGGTGGACGAGCCGTCTACGTAAAGGTTCCAAGGAGGGGGAGGCGAGTCAACATTCGAATGTGTGTTGGCGTTTTCAGCTAAGAAATCTGCCAGGGCTTGGGCCTTCAGGGCCCGCCATGCCTCGAAGATGAGGTCATATTGAGGCAACTCTACTGCCCACTTGAAGAGTGGTCCGGAGGCGTCCAGCTGCTAGAGGATGTTCTTCAAGGGCTAGTCCATGAGGATGGTCACTCTGTGCGCCTCGAAGTAAGGCCGCAGCTTCCGGTAGGCCATTACCAGTGCGTAGGCAAACTTGTCAATAAGTGGGTAGTTTATCTCCCCCACGGCTAAGGCGTGGCTCACGTAGTACACTAGGATCTGTTCGTTGGATATCTCTACCACTAGTACTGTGCTTATGGCATGTTCTGAGACGACCAGATAGAGTATGAGTGTTTCCCCGGAATGGAGCTCGCTATCTTGGGCAAGGGAGCCAAGTAAGCTTTGAGTGCCTGGAAGGCCTCATCAGCTTCTTCATCCCATACAAAATGGGCATGCCTTGGCAGGACGTAGAAGAAGGGCTGACACTTGTTGGTGGATTTGGACATGAGCCGTCCTAGGGCCACGATACACCATGTCAGTCGTTGGACCTCCTTAATGTTACGTGGCGGCTTCATGTCCAATATGGCTTGGACTTTATCTGGATTAGCCTCTATCCCGCGGCTGCTGATCATGAACCCAAGGAACTTTCCCCAGCGGACCCCAAACACACACTTCTTTGGGTTAAGCTTTTTGCCGAACGTCCGAAGGACGTCAAAGGTTTCCTGCAAATCTTGGCCGTGCTCGGTGTCGAGTGTGCTCTTCACTATGATGTCATCTACGTAAACCTCCATGGTTCGACCAATGAGGGGCTCAACTATCTTGTTCAGTAACCATTGATATGTGGCCCCTGCGTTTTTCAAGCCGAAGGGCATTACCTTGTAGCAGTGTAGGCCTCAGTCGGTTATGAACACAGTCTTCTCCTGGTCAGCGGGACATAGGGGTATTAGATGGTATTCGGAGAAAGCATCCGTGAAGCTCAGTAGGGCATGCCAGGCCGTGGCATCCACTACCTTGTCTATCTTCAGGAGGGGGTAACTGTCCTTTGGGCATACCCTGTTCAAGTCTGTGAAGTCCATACTCATTCTTCAGGTCCCATTGGACTTCTTCACTAGGACGACGTTGGATATCCATTCGAGATACTGACATTCCTTGAAGAAACCTACCTCAAGTAGCTTCCGCACCTCCGCGGTTGTCGCTGCGGCCCTTTCAGAGCCCATGTGTCGCTTTTTCTCAATAACTGGTTTGTGAGTGGGATCTACCGTTTAGCTTATGCTCCATGACCATAGTGTCAATACCGGGCATCTCTTCAGGGCCGAAGGTGAAGACATCATGGTACTCTTATAAGAGTGTGACCAAGGAGTGTCGGGTAGGAGCCTCCACCTCTCTACCCAGCTGGACCGTGCGGACGGGATGCTCATTGTCGAGTGAGATTTGTTAAACGCCATCCGTGGCCTCAGGGCAAGGTCTCTCTGGTTTAGCTAACGTCATCGTTTGCAGGAGGAGGTGGTCTAGTCCGTGGCTTCTTGTCTGTAGGTAGGGGTCCTGCGGGCCCTTGTTCGGCTGTTCGTTCCACCGACGGGCTGATGCGAACGAGATAGCATTCTTGGGTTGTCCGTTGGTTTGCTTGCATCGTGCCAACGCTTCCATCATCAGCCTCAAATTTAAGTTGGAGCAAGTATGGGGCAATGACGACCTTTACTTTGTGCAGAGTAGGCCGCCTCAGTATAACATTGTAGGCTAGCTGTGGGCACATCGACAACCAAGAAATATACCACTAGAGTTCTCGCTTTAGCCTTGTCTCCAAAGCGCAAGGAGAGACAGATCATCCCCGTGGGTTTCACCACTTATCGCTCGAATCCTAAGATGGGGTTTACCAAGGGAACGATCTCCTTCCCCATACATTTCAGCTTCTTCAAGTAGTCCCAAGTGACGATGTCCACGGAGCTCCCCGTATCGATAAGAATTCTCGGCACAATGGCGCTAGCCACCTTCATTTCCGCCACCAGCGAATCATTATGCGGGGAGGTGAAGTGTGGGCCTTCCCCTCCACCAAACACCATTGTGGGCACTGTAACTTGGCTTCCTTGCTTAGCCGTGAGAATTTACTGGGCCCCCCGAAGCGGATAAATTACTGCCAGGTACCCCACTTTGTGTGGAAATCATAACTAAGGGACCATGTTATTATAATATAATTAAAAGGGGCAATATTCTGCAGAAACTATTTTAAGGGGACCGTTCACTATTTACGTTTTCTTTTTACGCCTTACACTTTTCATATTTGCATTTTGACCCAAATCTTTAAAAACTTACTTTCGAAAATCCAAAAATTGTGCATGTGAAAATTTTCTTATAAGTATTGCTCGAGTCCCTTTTTCAACTGGCATAAGAGCTACGTGACCAAAAATAATTAAGATTATTAAGCTAATTAATGATTAATTAAGCTAATTAACTATGATTAGCTATGATTAATGCTCGAATCATCATCTGTTTGTCCTGATCCTAATTATTCCCACATTGTTCACTCATCAGAAGGTAATACCTCATCAGCACCTCAATTAAACTATATCATGGATATAGTTTTAGAATTAAAAGCAGAATTAGCTAAAACTAAGACTGAACTCAAGGAGCTTAAGAATCAGTTAACTGTAATCCATCTTTTTCTTATTAACGAAGTTAGGCATAGTGAACAAGCTACTCCCAGTATCAGTTCTCCTTTTCAGCATAAATATCCTTTCGAAAACCAAAAAAAAAAGATTCTATTTCCTTTGCACGAGATTAAAATCCAAAAAGAATTAGGAGAAAAATCAGGAGAAAAATCAGGTGAAAAATCAGCTGAAAAAGCAGAAAAAGATGGACTGTGAACAATATACTCTTGAAGAGCTACAAAAAATGTCTGAGAAGGAACAAAATCCAAAAGAATTAAATAAAATCGTGAGCGCCATTAGCGATAAACATGACGTTTTATCTGATGAAAACGAATAGACCAATAATGTCCAATTAGAAGAAGAGATATATCAGCAGATGAACCTTCTTAAGCTTGATGATCTTAATGCATTACCTTTAGAAGAAATTAGAAGAAAATTGGATAAAAAATATGGTAAAAAGACTATTGAAGATGAGTTTAATGAGATTGGAGAAGAGATCGACTTATATGAAATAGAAACGAATCTCGTTAAAAATGTCATTCTTAAGCCTAAAGAATTTGGTGAACCTTGTAGGAGAAATACTCATTTCTTAAGATCTAGGTACGTCCCAGCAGGACGTATAAGCAATTTTTTCTTTGGGTTCATCCTAAGGAAAACCACAACTTTTGAAGAAATTGGCCTTACCCCAATTAGTTAAACATGGTATATCTTTAACATTGATGGAGCCCGTAATAGAGAAGAAAGATTTGAGCATTGGAAAAGAGGCATGAATAGTGTCTTAAATTTAAATACTACATGGACTGCTACCAATTTCTTAAACTATATCGAACATAGCTTTTCTGACACTGTAGCTAACTGTTATGATTTGTTAACTGAAGAAGGTAAAAATACATTAAGAATGATGGAGACACTAGCTGCAATGTACAAAAATCTACATAAAGAAATTGAAACCGAGTTCATTGGAGTTAAACTTGATTCTAAAGAAAAAGCAAGAGAATGGCAAAGAAAGATTAATAACATAGAATTATGGGATATGAGATATTTGAAAAATTAAATTGCTAAATTTAGTCAATATTATTACAAAATTGAGCATAATGAAACCAATCTTGGTATGTTCTATGATAAATTGTCAGATCATATAAATTCCATAATAAATGAAAAATACATTGCATATCTGGAACGAGCAGATGTCATTAATACCCTTTGTTCTAGAATCTCTTACTAAGAAAATGGGTCAATGATCATTGTCTTGATCTCAAAAAGCAAAAGAAAATTAAGAAGCACTTCCTAACTTATTAGGATTCGCCACACTAATGGGGAAAGGAGCATGAAAGGAGACGTAAGAGAAATTTTATAAGAAAAAGAGCTTTGATAATCAAAGGGAAGAGAAATATAATAGAAAATATTATAACAAACCAAGTCCTAAAAAGCGTAGATTTTTTAGGAAAGCAGCTTATTGTCCTGCAGGAAAAAACAATTGCAAATGTTGGGCATGTGGAGAAGTAGGTCATTATACTAATGAATGCAAAAATAGGAAGAATAACAAACTTATTGAAACCTTGGGAAGCTTAGATTATGTTGAGCTTACTGAAGATGAGGCTCTAGACCTACGTCATACTCACAATCCTTTATCTCCAGATCTCTTTCCATCATTTCACATACGTATTTGCTTTTGAAAGATAAATTTTTTATAGATCATATCCATTTTGATTATGGGAAGAACCCAATATCCTTTGACTTCCTCATGATCATTGTTGGAAGATATCTTTGATTATCTCTTTGATGTTGGAGCTGAAAAATACTTATCAGAAAAAGAGAAGAAATATCTCCTTCAATTATTTGAAAAATGGGACCTAGAGCATCTTAAGCAACTTGAGGAAGATTTTGATTATTATCCAGATAATGATGATCTGGAAGATATAATTGGAGATGAAGGCATGTAGAATCTCAATAATGATGACCAGTCTTGTCATCATTAAAAGTTCTGAAAAGATGCTGCCACATTATTATACTATCTTTACAAGTGTCTGATTTGGAAAATAAAGAAGTGTAATGTAGCCATGTGAAGAGTCACTGTGTACTGTAGCTATGTACTGTAGTCATGTGAAAAACTAACATGTATGGTAGCCTTTAGGGCATCCTATGCACCCCCATCCCCTCTATAAATAGAAAGGTCGAGTACTGAGAAGAGACACGGTCATTTGAGCATTCTTGGGCAAGAGAGAAGTTGGGATTCTCCATTTCTCTAGGAGCAAGCATCTTGAATGATCTTAGCTTAAGTCCCTCTTCAAAGCTTTCCATTGTAGTATTTCCAGTTTCAAGCTTTCAATAAAAGAAATTTTCCCAGTAGGGAACATTATCCAATTGAACCTTTTTCCTTAAATATTATAATTTCTTGATTAAAGTCTCACTATCCTTTAAAAATAAATAAAATTTGATTAGTGACTACGATGCGAGGTAGGAAATAAAATAGATCTATGTTGTGCCTGATCTAAGAAAGGTGGGCTTGAGATTAGCAATCTCTGTAAACCGGAAGCTAGAGTAACGTCGGAGTCTAGCGCCGACTACGTTCAGGTAATGGTCGAAACTCTCGAATTAAGCTTTAATTATTTTTGCTAAGCATGGTGGGCCGTTAATTACAGAAAATATAATATTTATGATATAAGTAGTAGATTGTGATAAGTAGTGCCAGTGAAGTCATTATAAGAAGCTTAAACAAAAATATAAGCTTAGTTTTATTAAAAAGTACCAAAAAGTTGAGTATTTATGTGTTAAACCTCATTTTAGGCAAAAATTGTAATTTTAGAAAGTTCAGGGACTAACCTGCAAAGAAAAACTTCGGCCAGTAACTATTTCATAAAATTTTGTCCCATATTAATAGTTTACCGAAAATAGTAGGTACTTTGGAATACATTCTAAAAACATTAACGCCTAAAAATTATTTCCATAGAATCTGGATACCCCGAGTCACAAATTGTTGAAAATGTGTAGGTAGTTTATGTTTATGTTGAATTGTTAGATGTGTATTGGTTAATTACTTTAGTTTGGTTGAAATTATGCATTAATGCAATTGAGGGTTTAGGATTGTATGAGATTAGTAGTTTTATTTGTAAGAGAATATTTAGTTTTAACTTCTGCAAATTATGATTTTGGTAGTTGAAATGTGTTGTTAGTTTATGTTTATGTGTATGTTGAATTGTTAGATGTGTATTGATTAATTGTATCAATTTGGTTGAATTTATGCATTAATGTAATTGAGGGTTTAGGGTTGTATGAGATTAGCATCTTTATTTGTAAGAGAAGATTTGGTGGAAGTGAAAATGGATGTGAAGTAATTATGTGAAAATTTGTGGGAGTTGTAGAGAGTGATTTACAAGAGTTGAAATATGTGTGAATGAATTATGTGAAATTTGTGTGAGTTGTAGTGAGTGATTTACAAGAGTTTATTGTAAGTTAATAGATGTACATATTGTGTTGTGTAATTAAATTGTTGCTATGTACAATCGTTATTTACATTTGTGTTTGTTGTGAATCATTTCAGGTATAGATTTCACCCCACGTCAAGGGAAGTCCCCTACTCGAGGTTGAGGAAGATGACATAGGAGTTCTAGTGAACATCCTACTGCAATGGATATGGGTTCACCTTCCTCCCAAACCCCTCACATGTCATGTGCATTAGAAAAAATCCCAACTTAATTTGGGAATGTTCCTATGTGGTAGGTACCTCCTCATATGCCACACACCCTTAACCATCCATTCATTGCGACACAATTTGCATATAACATTGCAAGCAATACAACTTTTGCCACCACTAGCACCCTATTCCCCAACCCGTCGACCCTAACTCCTACCAGACCCAACAAAACATTGGAATTGGAAATGCTGATGCGCAAATTAGTCAGGGAAGCACACAAACAAAAATAGTTATTATGCCAGATGGTAACGGGTAAGTGAAATGTTGCTATGTGTTTCTAATTGCCATTATCTATCGTAATGTTGCGTTAATTTGATTTTTTTTGCTGCATTAGGTTCATTCCAAATGACGGTGCTGTTAGTAGGATTTCTCATATCTTCCAAGGCAAATATGATGCACCTTGGCCTACTTAGGGTAAAGTGCCTAGAGATGTTCGAGATTTGTGGTTTGGAGAGTTCAAGGTAAGTAAAGTGACTACGTATTAAGACTTCTTAAAAGGCTCTGATTCATTTGTAAGGCATGATTTGATGTGCTTGTCGTTTTCTAATTTGCAAAAGTGTTTCACTTCGGATCCTATCTATGATGATCACATCGGAAAGAATTTTGAAGACAAAGGCAATGTACGTTTGAGGGACTTCCTTGGCAAAGGAAGGAAGCACAATAAGAAGCCTCAGTGCCTCGATGAGGATCAATGGAAAGGACTCCAAGAGCATTGGGCGAATGAATCATACAAAAAATTATGTGAAAAAACCCAAAAAAATTGGCTTGGTGATCCACAGAGTCTTGGACCATTTTTTCATACCTGCAGCCTAATCCCTATGAATGGGCATAGGAGGCATCTAGTATCAAACCGTACATCTTACAACGTTGTTTTACTTATATTTGTTTGCTTGTGCTATTTAACGTCTTTTCCCGAATTTGTTGAATTTGCACGCAGAGGGAACAACTTGGGATGGATCCCACAATTGTTGAGTTGTTCGCCCGCACTGTTCGACTTAGAGGCAAACCAGATGAACCTTAGGTTGATAGGAAATCACAACAAACCTACGTAAGTTATTCTCGATAATTAATCTTACGTTGTGATTCATATATTTTTATTAAATTTGATGTTTTGCAAATGTTGTGATATTATAGGAGTCCTTTGAGCAAGAATTGCAGAAAATCATCAACTCTCAAGGGACCTTGCAGGATAACTCTCAAGATCTATCTTCCAAACCCAAATGAGTTGTGGGTGAAGGTCTACAAAAAAAAAGGGTCGTATTTACGACATTAGAGATAAGGCTGTTAACATAAGGGAATCCCCCTACTTTAGTCCCTCTCAACGAGAGGATATACTAAACTTTAACTTTAATTTCAGTCTTTAATGTGATAACAGTCCACAACATTAGTTTTTCTTAATTTACACTATTCTCACTACATTCTTACTACGTACACATGGTTTTTGGCATGTATAGGTTCAACCGCGTCTCAGCAAGAGCTACATGATTTAAGAGAGAGGGTGGCCACTATGAGGAGTGAGCTCACCACACAAGTTGAGATGTGTCGAACGATGATGGAGAGATATAAGAATCTAAGGGAGTCTAACCAAAATATGAGCCAAACTGTATTGAGTATGGATGAGCAAATGTAGACTTTCTTCCAAATACAATAAGCCTCCGGTTCGGGATTGCAACATGTTGTCCCTACCTGTCCACAATATGATGAAGAGAATGACGATGAGGATGAGGACGAGGATAAGGAGTATGATCTCGATGATTGATCCCTCATGAGTTGCTTGTTTCTTCCCCTCTCTATTGTCTGCTTCCATATGTGAATGTATTTGTATTGCCTCTACTCTTCTATTAGCTATGTGTGGCTAAGTTTAGAACTACTCGAACTTTGTTTTGTGAATTGGTTTGTATGTGTTGTACGGTGATAACACACTTGGATTACTTTGGTTTGAATGTGATGTTTGAGTTGTTTGTGAATTGGGAATTGTTGAGAATGCTTCAAGTGAAGCAGTTGTATGGAATGGGTTGTTGAATACGCTCGATGTATTTTCTTGCAGCAAATTAAATGTATTGTATTTGATGTAATTGAAAAAACAAAATTTTTATTTAAAAAAAACCCAAAACATAGCAACAGATAGGCGACGGTTAAGGATTTTTTTTTATAAAAGAGCAGGTGGCAACGAAAATGGGCATCTGTCGCCAGCTAGAGTGGCTTTTGTTCTCGCTAAATTGAGATGTCCGTCGCCGTTTCCGTTGCCACCTAATGACGAATCCTAAATTTCCATCGTTGAATTCTTAGCGACGAGCCATATTGCGACTCCAAATATCCGTCGCCAGTTCCGTCGTTGAATTAAAATTTCCGTTGCTGATATGTTGTTTTCCGTTGCTAATTTCGTCTCTATATGACCCTCTTTTGCAGTGAATGGTAACTTCACTTAGAGGTTCTCTTAATGGGCTTAAGCAGTAGCTAGCCTCGTGGGGCTCCGGTTAGGACCCTAAGGGTTCTGTCAATGCTTGGTTGTGTCTACCTGCGCCTGACCCATAGTTGGGTATGTGGGGGCCCATCCAAAAATCATATCTTTTGGATCAATGCTAATTAACTCCATTGACCACGCAAAATGGGTATTGTAACACAATGCAAGTATGACTTAGCAATATCATCGACTGTTGATAACTAGAAAATTTAAATAACTCTTGAGAACAAAATGGTTGTGTTTAATTATTTTATAATTATGTAAATAAAAAGTATAATTTAGATAAGTAAAAAAATGACATTTTTAAAAAAAATAAAAGTGAGTGTAATGATAGTACAATATTTTGATTAGCACACTTTTTTACTATATTTTAGAATTTGATGAATTATTTATGCATATTTTTTAGGTAATACATATACATGCACATGAACAAAATAAAAGTCATAAATTCATTCTTCTATTTGAAACTACATATAGATTATGGGTTCATTTTTGTGTCATTATTTTCTTAGAACTTATGCAGAATCCAATATTTAAATTATAAATTAACAATATTAAAAATTCTATGTGAGGAATTATTATTTAAAATTAGTTAATTATCATAATTTTATTGATATTTATTTTAAATTTTTATTTCTTACAATAATTGTTGTGCATTACAGTATCTTTTAGATGTCAACAATAATAAATTACTTTTATTTCATCATTGTCAGAAAAACATTAATAAAAATCCGTGCAAAACACGAAATTCACCCTAGTATTTGTGAAAAGCCTTGCCAAATAGATCTACAATTTTTTTTATTTACTCTGCATTTATTTATGAATGGTCAGCTGAAATTAAATGTATACATACACATTACGTTTTAGGATTAGCACTTTTAATTAAGGTCTCACACTCAAAACACATTAAATTCTGAAAGAATGTCTTTCAGATTAGTGTTGGCTATTTTCTCTTTGAATTGAAAGTTTAATGCATGTTCAAAGTCCACCCAATATTCATTCTAAAGCTTGCCCCATCCGTGTAAAATTTGGTCTGGATTGTTATACAAGCTCTTTATTTTTCGAGGGATAGGTGCAAAACAAATAGAAGGCGGAAAAAAAGGCTTAGGTTCCACACTACTAAGTTCATGTATTGAGGGAAGCTAAATGTCACTATGAGTAAAAATGTAAAATCCAAATTGAAGTATTGGATACATAACAAATCCTAAAACTATCAATAGTTTATCTAATTCACACCTGCTCTCTTCATCACATGCAACTTTAAATATATCACACATTACTTTGCACTTATGCACACACACACACATACACACACACATACACACAGATACACAGAGATACACAGATATACATACATACATACATACTTACATACATACATACATACATACATACATACATATATATATGTATGTATGTATGTATGTATGTATGTATGTATGTATATATGTATGTATGTATGTATGTATATCTGTGTATGTATGTGTGTGTGAATAGATAGAATAATCGCTCACCCAAACCGGGAGCCGATACATCGTATTTATAAAATATGTACAAAATAAATTTACATTTATATCCCTAGTATATCACCTATTAGGCCCCCTCAGGCTGTTCGGGGGGACGCTCGGACAGCTTGGATTTAAAATACAAAAATTGCTGGGAAGACAAACCTTTAGTAAAAATATTAGCAATCTGAAAACCAGTAGGGATATAACGAACTACGAGGTCTCTATGAGCAACCTGTTCGCGAACAAAATGATGGTCCAGAGCTATATGTTTACTCCGATCATGCTAAACAGGATTGGCAGTCATGTAGTTATCACTCACATTATCACAATAGATATGAGTGGGTGTGGTAATGGAGATGCCACCATCAAATAAAAGCTTATGCAACCAAACCGTTTCAGCAATCGTGTAGCCAAGAGCACGGTATTCAGCTTCGATGGAGGATTTGGATACCGTGGATTGTTTCTTGGAGCGCCAAGCAATCAGGTTGGGTCCAAAGTATATTGCATAATTGGTAGTCGACTGACAAGTGTCGTTACAGCCAGTCTAATCCACATCAGAGTAGGCAACAATGATGGAGGTTTCAGTGGAAGGGCGAAGCAAGAGACCATGATCCATAATACCCTGCAAGTACCTAAAAATATGGTTGCCAGCAAGCAGAGGAGTGGTGTGAGGAGCATGCATAAACTAAGAAACAACATGAATTGAGTATGCAACGTTAGGTGGAGTCATGGTCAAATACTGTTAAGCACCTACCATACTCCTGTATTGCGAGAAATCTACAAGTAGGTCACCATCATAAAGGGATAGGGTGGTTCGAGCTGCAGAAGGTGTCTTGATAGGTTTAACAGTCTGGAGTTCAAATTTATGTAGTAAATCATGAGCATATTTTTGCTTTGTGAGAAAAATGCCAGAAGAGGAATGAACCACCTGAATGCCTATGAAGTAATGAAGGTCACCAAGATCCTTCATTGAAAACTGCCTAGATAGAATGTCAACGAAGCAAAACAATAGAGAAGTAGAGCTCCCAGTGAGAATAATATCATCGACATAAAGAAGAAGGATCACAGGATGACTACCAGAGTGATAAACAAACATAGAGGGGTTAGCCATGTTACAGACGAAGCCATGAGATAATAAGAAACTGTTAAAGCGGTGAAACCAAGCGTAAGGGGCTTGTTTCAACCCATAAATAGCCTTTTTAAAATCACAAACATAGTGAGGCTTATTAGGATTAACAAAGCTAGGGGGTTGTTTCATATATACTTTCTTAGTGAGATGACCATGCAGGAAAGTATTTTAACGTCTAACTGATGAAAAGGCCAATTAAAGGAAACAACAAGAGAGAGAATAAGATGAACCGTAGTAGGTTTAACAATGGGGCTGAATGTCTCATGGTAATCAATACCTGCCAATTGGTGAATACCCTGGGCAACTAATCTTGCTTTGTATCTCTCCATAGTGCCATCAAATTTGTATTTAACCCTGTAAATACAGTTACTACTAACCAAGTTTTGCGTCGGTTGGGATGGTACCAATTCCCATGTATCGTTTGCAAGCAAAGCATTGTACTCTTCGGATATAGCGTGCCGCCATTTGGGATGTTGGGAAGCTTGTTTAAAAGTGGTTGGTTCAACCTCAGCAAGGCTAGCAGACAAGGATAAGAAACGTTTGGGCTTAACAATGCCTAACTTGGACCGAGTTTGCATAGGGTGAATATTGGTGGGAGGAGGAGCAGACGACATAGAAGCAGACATAGGAGAAGTCAGGGAGGAAGACACGTGTAAATCTGACTTAGGGGAAGAGACACAAGGGGCCACACCAAGCATGTGACTAGTACTAGGAATCGGAGGGGATGAGGAACCATCATCACCAACAAGGAGTGGACGCAAATGATCAACGGGTGTAGGAACCTTAGAAGGAGAAGACTCTAAGAACACAAAAGGACTAGATGACCCTGGGATAGGGGATGAGGATGAAGCGATTGTGGGGAGAGTGAAAATTTGAGACACACTAAAAGTGGGATAGGATGTTTCTAGGATCAAAGATAGAAGTCTTGGACACATGAGGAAGAGAGTGGCATAATGTAGAGTAAGGAAAAGACGCCTCATGAAATTGAACGTCACAAATTATGTATACACGACCAGTTTTAGGTTCCAAACAACGATAACCTATATAGTGAGGTGCATACCCCAAGAAAACATATTCAACAGATCTTGGTTTGAGCTTATTAGAAGAAGAAGCCACAAAAATTGGAAAACAAGCACACCCAAAAGGCTTGAGAAAATTATACTTAGGCATCTTCTCAAACAAGACTTCAAAAGCATATTTGTTTTGCAAGATGGGTGTAGGTAGCTGGTTTATGGTATAGACAGCATAGACTGTATCAACCCAGTAAGGTGCAGGAATGGATGCACCTATGAGAAAAGCACGTGTCATTTCCAAAAGATGTCGGTTTTTACGTTCAGCAACCCCATTTTGCTGTTGTCTATCAGGGCAAGATTTTCGAAAATAAATGTTGTGTTTTAAGAAGTGAGTTTTCATGTGCGAGTTATCAAATTCGAGACCCCTATCACTTTGAAACATTTTAATCTTACAGTTAAATAGGTTCTTAACCAATGCTTGAAACATTTTAATCTTAAAGGAGACATGGTATCTGAATCATTGATGAGATAAAATAGGTGACTGCCAAACGTCAAAATCAATTAGTTCCAAAGGTGAAATAGTGTTATGCTCAATTAACTCAAAGGAAGTCGATGTAACTTGGCTAAACGACAAGTCTTACAATTGTTCTCAAATTTAGCATTTAATGGAATAAGATTAAGTCTACAAAGAGAAGAAAGCACGGAAGCACCACAGTGTCGAAGACTTTGATGCCAGAGATCCCTAGACTCCCTAACAGCAATGTGGGTAGGAATGCGACCGGACTCAACACGAATGGGATAGACATTGCCCACACTAGGTACCTGCAAAAGAAGTTTACATGTGGTGTTGTCCTTAAAACGAACACAAAAGTCATTAAATATGACACTACAATTATTATCCTAACACACCTGTCTAACAGACATGAGGTTATGACGAAGTTGAGGGACATGCAAGATAGAGGACAGAGTGAGAGGATTGGACGGAGTACAAAGCTTAACATTGCCAACGCTAGAAATAGGCAGAAGGTCACCATTACCAACCTTAATAAGACTTGACCCTGAATAAGAGGATTTAGAGAGTAAATTACCTTCATCACGCGTCATCTGGGATGCTGCAGCAGAATTAGGGCACCAAACTAGTTCACTAACATCGGCAGCATTGACGGTAGCATAGGTAGGAAGCATATACGGTTGATGGGGATGATAGCGATTAGAGCATGTGTCAGAGGCATGCCTTGGGGAGTGACAAATATGACAAATGAGGTTAGGACGGGACCTTAAAATCCCTTCATGCTGATTACTTCCTGCAGATAAAGAGTTAGCACAAGAGACGACAGGGCAGTAAGTATGTGACAATGAAACAACTGAATCGCATAAAGCAGAACCTGTAGGCATGCTTCTGGGAGTACTAGAATGGTGCTGAGCCTGACGATTATTGTTCCGGTTGTAGTACTTATTAGAATGTCCCTTAACCCCTTTAGGGAAGGTGCGACCTCCATGGCTCTTGCTTTTAGATGTGGATGTAGCTTGCTTATGAGTATTGGCGGCCCCTGACTTGGATGTAACGAAGCTAACAGAAGCAGCAAAGCCCTGAGGACTGCGGACATCACACGCTTTGGTGAACTTCATCTGTTGATCAAAGAAGATCAATTTAGAACGGAGATCATCAAAGGAATGAGCACCGGGTAGAAATGAATATGCAGTGAGAAACCCCTCATAATCAAGACAATGTTGCAACCCAGCAGTAGTATACTGAATGAACTCTAAATTAGAGACAGGTGACTGAATAGCAGCTAATGAATAAACAATAGTTTTAATAGTCCGTAAATAGTCGTCCATGGATTGATGGCCATCTTTAGACAAATTGGTAAGCATGAATTTCAAATCAAGCACACAAGCAAGACTAGTAGCGTTAAATCGATGCTCTAAACGCTTCCAAATATCAAAAGCATGAAGCAAATCACGCACTGAACAACAAGTCTTCAGGAATATTAGCAAAGAGCCATGAACGAACTAATTGATCCACACACACCCAATAATGATAGCTAGGATTAGCTTGTTGTAGACCATGAGTATAGGGCAAAACAGGAGAAGGAGAAGGAACCATACTATCAAGAATGCCACTAAGTAGATGCATAACAACAGAAGAAGAGAATTGAGTGCGCCAAGATAAGTAATCATCGACCATGGTGAGAACAATTGTGACATAGTTAGTGATATTAAGCATCCAAATATTTGATAGTAGAAGTGGCAAACCACCAGTATGAGGAGACAATAAACTCGAGCTAAAACCGAAGCCAGACGAGGAAAATGAATCCAGAATGGTGTACGGCACGACACTCGAAGTTGCACCAAAAAGGGACATGAGGACCATGAGCACGGGCAAGCCCACAGTTAGAAAGCAGCAGTCAAACCCGAGGCTGCGGGGGGTGGGAAACTCGCAGAGGAGAGTTGCAACGACGGGATAGATGACAGGGGCGGCGGTGGAACCAAATGCAAGCCACTTGCTTCATAAATGACCGTCTAGTCAGCCACGACTCAGAGAACCGTGTTGCACGCAGGCTAGGAATGAGAGAAGGGTTGAGGAGAAGACAACAACGTGGCCAGAGGGGTGGATGGAAAGGAAACGACGACGACGTTGGAGCCAGTGCCAGCCACGATGAGAAGATGTAACGCAGACGATTAAGACGCGAACTTGAACTGAAGAGAGAGACCCATGTGAAGAAAGTTGTCCGGGAAGGAAGTAAACTGCCTGACTACCACCAAAAAAACCGAACTAGTGACCGGACGACCACGGGGGTTCAATCGAGCGCGACGAGAGAAGAGGAGAGCGGCGAGAGAAGAGGAGCGCCGCTAGGGTTCCGGCGAGAATAAGACAAAACGGCCACCCCTCGGGCTGTGGCTAGGGTTTCATGAGGCAGAGGGAAGATAGAGAAAAAAAAAAATAATTATTTAGATTAGGAACTTTGGCTTTGATACCATGTGTGAATAGATACAATAATCGCTCACCCAACTCCGGAGCCGATACATCGTATTTATAAAATATGTACAAAATAAATTTACACTTATATCCCTAGTAT
>JACYFF010031954.1:30745840-30792069 GCA_017589665.1 Selenicereus undatus | reverse complement strand
ATATATACGTGTGTGTGTGTGTACATATATATATATGTGTATGTATGTATGTATATAAGAGAGCACTCTCTTTATATGGGCTGACTTTTTTAAAAATATACTTTGCTAAGTTTTTAATGTAAATAAGTAACATGCGATAGTCCAAGATAATACAATTACATACAGATGAACTTAAAAATCCAACATAAAATCATTAGCTATATTTTACTAATGGCAATCAGCTGTACATAAAATGGTTCTGTTGCTGCATATCTAGTCAACTAATTATTCTTTTTAGTGATCAATATCTGTGTTTGATACTAATCCTTAATGAAGGCCGCAACGTATTTAATTTTGCTTTACTATATAAACATATATAGAGTCATTCCATTTCCATTTCCGATAATATTTCAATTTTTTGGATTCTTACAAGTTGATTGCTCTGTAGTGGAAACTGAATAGACAGGGCAACAACTAGTCTTCCGTATCTAGCCAGCTGTTTCAGCACTTGATATGATTCCACTTTCTTTAGTTCCCGTTTGTGAGTGCATAATTTATCAGTTTTTTCTTATTTTGGTAATTTAATTGGAGTGGGGTATGAGATAAAGACGCACTTGATAACCTAAGGGCTCCAAACTTGGGGTGTGGGGGAGCATGGCATGTTTTATAGGGCTGTCATTCTTGACGTTTTTCTTTGTACATGTTCAATTTCACACTTTTGCAGGCTCCTCGATTTTGATGAATGTTGATAAATTTCTTTCCCATCTGATAATTCGAATTTATATGGTTTAAAGCAAAATCCGAACACAATTTTTTTTTTTTGACGGACTTTTAAAATTTAGAAACAACGTTGTTCATTTTACTATTATTTAAGTCCACAATTTTGGATTTGTCTAATTCTACAAAAATTAGATATGATTATGAATTTCTCATCCGCATTTTAGACATTGTGTGATTCGTCTTGAACTTGAAAAGATAAAAACATCCTATAGTCCTATGTGAATGATAGTTAACGATAGCATAACAATATGCACGTAAATTCTTATGTTAGGTGGAGCATTTAAAAAACCCCTCATAAGTTATCACTAATGTCATTTAGTAATAAATATTACTTTTTTTAAATATTAGGAAGCCAATAGTTAAAGATCATGCAAGAAATCTACTTAGAAAATATCTCAACATATTTACTAAATCGGATCACCAATCAAATTTAGACCTATAGTCTCCAACTATGGAACTTCCTAACCATGAATTAGGGAATAAATTTTGCTTACATTTATATAACTGTTTGGACTGGGTTAAGAGTACTCGATCTACTTCAGTATTTCCCTATGATTACGAGAGGGCATATGCAAAGCTTGTAACATGCAACAATTTCCCCCTGTGCAGGGCCCCCATAGAAAAAAGGACCATAATTAGAAGGTTGTGTCAAGTCGAGTTGGATGCTTTTTATACGATTGATAAATTGGTTGGGTTAAAATTGTGGACCAACCTATTACAGTTGTAAAAGTGGGGTTTGTTCCACATTGATAAAATTAAAGGGTTTGAGCATGTACATAAATTTACAAGTTACTAGATTCATTGCTAAATGGTTTTAAGTTGTAATCTCATTTGACCTTATATGCATACCTCATTCGTTTATGACCCAATTCTATAAAAAATTTAATGTGGTATTAGTGCCCAAACAAAAGAAGATTGTTCGTGTAAAATTGCAAATCACATAGCTAGCAATGGGAGACAAGGAAGACAATCAAAAGGCAAAAATTCAAAAACCCAGCGACAATGACCATCAATCTCCTTATTACCTAAACAATTTTGATCATCCTAGGTACATTATCAGTCTAGTGATTCTCAATGGAGACAATTACCAGAATTGGGATATTTCTATTATTAATGCTCTCATATCAAAAAATAAATTTGGATTTGTTAATGGAACAACGACAAAACCAGCAAAAACAAGCCCATAGGTTCATGCCTGGGAGAAGTGTGATTCGATGGTAACGGCTTGGCTTTGCAATGTGATGGACAAAAATCTTCACGGATCTATAGCATATGCAAGTATAACTTGAAGAGAGGTATCCGCAAAGCAATTCAATTCGAGTCCGTCAACCAAAATGAGAGGTGCCTCTGATTGGACAAGAACATTTGCCAGTAGCTGAGTATTTTACAAAATTAAAATCTTTATGGAACTTGGAACCTTCCAAATGTTGTTAGCTTGCACTTGCGACTGTGAGTGCGAAAAGGCGATGACTTTGATGCTTGAACAAGGAAGGGTCCATCAATTTCTGATGGGACTTGATAACCAAAAGTTCAACACCATGACATCAAACATTCTGTCCAGGAACTACTTCCAAATGCTACAAGAAAATATAGTTTTTGTAGGTTTTGGTTTTGCCACAATATGCTCAAATATTGCTACAATAACCTTTTGTGGCAAATTGAAAATATGCTACAAAGTTGCCACAGATACTGCATTACAAAAGGCTATTATGGTAAATTGACATTTGCTACTAAATATAAAGCACTTGTGGCACAATTTAATATGCCACAATTACCAAATTGCTGCAATAGCTCATACTTTGTGGCAAATCAAACATTGCTACCAAAACATGATATTTGTGGCAATGTAGTTAGCTACAAATTTGGCTTTTAGTGTCTAATTTGAATACATTTAGTGACAAATCGTATTATGCCACTACAAATGCGTAATTAGTCTATTATACGCTTTTGTGCAATCGAATTTCGTTCTAAATTTTGTGGATATATGTTATGATATAATTACCTGTTGCAATTGGTAATGTTATGATATAATTAGCTTTTACAATTGGTATTGAAGTTAAATATTGCAGATAAATATAGCTAATAAATAAAAATAAATAAAGGAAGCCGAAGACAAAACTCGAGAATGAGAATTCATTTCATATATCAGAAGTGGAATCACATAGTATTATTCTTCATAAATATAATTTGTTTAGAATTTGTAATGAATGAAAAATTGAACAATTCCATAAGTACGAAAATTCGAGAAACCTAGATTCTGATAACTAATTAAGAAAGCGAAGAGAAAAATTAAACGAAGACTTCATGATCAACATCTTGTCCTCTTCACCACGTATGCTCGTCCAACATCATTCCTTGAATGGGATGCCTCTATGAAAGACCAAGCAAATAAAGAAATAAGCCTTAGCATCGGTTCATATTTGCATATAAAAACTATGACAATGTGCATGGATATGATTCTCAAACAAATATGCAAATAGATGGACTCCATAACTATCGATATGGTAAAACACTTGATGTGTTACTAAAATAATCAGAAAATTGACAACATCTAGGAATTGGGTTGATGCTAGTGCAAAGAACGTACACGACACGTACACGATCTACATTATACTTGCACGCTGAACGGGTACACGCGACACGTACACGGTGCCGGTGCAGCCCACACAGCAGGTACAGCCCGTCTGCACAGTGCAGGTGTTGTTGCTTGTACAGGGCAAAAACCTGCACAGTGCTGCAGGTGCAACCTGCACAGTGGAAGTGCTGCTGCCTGTATAGTGCAACAACCTGTACAGTGAAGGTGCAGCCTGCCTGTGTAGGGGCACCCTGTACTGTGTGGTTCGGCATGTGCCGAGCACCCATGCAGTATTGCGTGTTCTGCATTTTTGCGATCCAACCACAAAATTCCAACATTGAAGTCAAATAGTAGTGGCTTTAAAAAGTTTCAATGCAAACCAATTCAAACAAAACCTCAAAAACATCCCAAGTATTTTCCAAGGCACCATTCAACATAAAGCAATTACAAGACCACAACGAAATCACTAAAACATAACAAAGTAAAATATAAAAACAATCCTCAATATTCAGAACTATTAACAATCATAAATATCCACAACTAACAACCAAATTAGAAACACAAATCCTTAAAAACATTACACGTACTTTCCAAGGCTACACTCACTGTTTGCACAACCAATGTAATGTCAATTCAAATCCTCACAGTTTGCACAACCATCATAGTGCCAATTCATATCTCACATTAATTGATACGACCAAAGCCCATGTATTGTATAAAAATCCATCATACCTTTTATGCACTTAGAATACACTCCGTGGAAGAAGAAGGAGGACGTGGAGATGATCCACTTGATAGCAGCTATGCATGAGTTACAAACTCATTTAGTTATATTACACTATAATGACTAATTTCCTAGAAATTAGAAATTTTTATTGTCCTGTTAACACTAACATGTGCACTTGAAGGATGCTTCATATGACTCATGGATTTGAGATACCAGCCTGTTGACTTCAGCATCAATTCTCTCTTAGATGTCAACCTCACTAATCACTTGGTTTTTATACTTAGTAAATGGTATCACACCTGGACCCATGCCGCTTTGATGATTTAATCCTTCACGATGTTTTAGGATGCAGGTAAAGGCCTTTTAGGGAGTGAGATTATCCACTTCATATATATATCAAGTTCTTTTTTATGTATTTCTTGAAGCTCCTCGTATGCTTTCTCTACAAGCTCATCAGACCAACTCCCATCTTTCTTTATTCTTTGAATCTTCCATAAATGTAAATAGTGTGGTTCCTCTTCCCCTTCATTTTTTGGTTGAGACTCCACATCCGACTAATTAGTCCTAGCCGTTGGTTTCTACAATTGAAGTCATTTAAGAAAATTCTGATGTTAATTATTTGGTATGTAAGTGGATTATAAGAAGAATTAGATCAACATAGACCAGTGCCAAGATTGAAGACTGGGAACTTTGCATTGAACTCAAAGAATAAGTGATATGCAATGCCAGAAGAAGTTATTACCATCTCGTAGAAAGTATTGGCAATTTACCTTGTTCCTACTTTCGCTAGCATTTTCTGAGGCTGATGATTTTTAGTATTGATTACTACGACACTGCATTACCAATAAAAATAGAGAAAGGAGTAAACAGTCATATCTAGTACATGGTAAAAAGAGAGTCGTACACTTACTCTAAACTTATCACTGCCCCAATATTTCACCAACCATTTCCATTCCACTTCCTTGGGTGGATTATCTCGGCGGTCAGCTATAGTAGTGTAGTCATTGTACGCTTTTGCCTCAAGTTATAACGCCACTTCCTATGCCAAACCTTGCAATGACGCTCTACTGCCGTTTCAACATGACAACCTTGAGGCAATTTAAACATATCCTACTCTATAATACAAAATGCTAATGATAAAATAGTGAGGGGGGGGGGATGAGGTCAAGGTAGTCTGAGGGGGAAAAAACCTTCAGCTTCATAAAGAATTTTCTTTTCTTATCTACATGTATATGGTCCCACTTCTCCACATCCAATGGCATGCAGTGTTTCATCAAGTAGCTAGCCTCACTAATAAATTGAGTGCTATTGCTTCCGACAACACATTTGAGTTCTGGTGGGAGTTCAATCTCCACTTGTCTTTGATCAGCCTGCCTTTTCCTTTTCTAGTTTAGACATTTTGTTTTCCCACGTCTAGGTGAGGAAGTTGAAGTATAGAATAATACTAGTTTTTTACTGATGCGTTGCACGATGGCTATTACTTTTCAGTTGATAAGTTTCAGTATCTTGTTGCATGTGTTGTTTTTGGTGCTATACCATACCGAGTTCCATTGACTTAATGGTAGTACCTTTTTTCTAACTTTATTTAATATGAAGTCACCTTAAGTATATGTACTTGAATTTTTGATGTGCAATCTATGTTTTTTAATCCTGTTAGTTAAGAAGTTTTTAATTATTTTTTTTGTTTTAAGATATTATGAGGTGTGACACTGTATGGTTTTTTTTAAGTTTAAATAATTTTGTGAAATAACCATATTGATGGTGGAAGCAAAGGAGTAAAGGTAAACCATAGTATTTTCAATAATTTAATGTTGCCTTTATGAAACTTGGACTTTATTTTTAAAAATGCATCGTATGGTAATGTGAAATGTAATGTGTGAAAAGTAGTTCTAATTTGAAATGTTCAATAACACATCGGATTTGCCATTTTCGCTATCTATTAGTCGCCAACTTCCGTTCTCATATTGAGTAACATGCAAAAGTAACATATATTATACTAAGTTAGGTTTTGTTTTTTCATTTGTTTCTAACTACTTATCATTAACGATGTATTGTTAATACATGTAATGATTTTTTACATACTTACCATTTAGCGAAAACATATACATTAATATTTTTATATTGATTTATGTTTACCTACAGAGAGACATTTCAATTGTGGACTTTTGGTATATTTCATCTTTCTAGAGTTGTCTGCACAATGTTGGAGGAATTTTTTTTATTGTTGTTATTTTAATCTCCGATTATATTTAATTCTAAGAATTGTAATATGTCATGGTATTTGTATAATTAGAACTAATACGTTGTAGGAGTTTACTAACACTAAAAGATGTATAGTGTCAATTTTTATTTTTATTTTGGTTGATAATTTGTAGTAGTAAAGTTATTTTGAGTGCATACATATAACTGTTGGTAAGTTGTTAGATACTTCTTTGTAGACAATGTTTCTTGTGTATCCTTCTTGGTGTTCATTGTCATGTTTAATGATAAACTTTAAACCATTTGGTCAAGTCACCTGTGATGCTGCAGTTTAATTGTCAATGACTTAATAACAATTTTAGAAGGTAAACTCCTACATATTTCAATGATTGTCCTTAACTTTTATTTATAGTCATTGCACAGCAAACATGAATAGGAAATTGCCTTTTCTTTTAAATACAAATGGTAATTTTGTCTCAGATGAGTGCAAAATAATTCTAGCGATTGTAACTTTCATGCTAACATTGATTGCGAAAAGAATAAGATTATTCCATTTTAGCCAACCAGCATTTGTTAGGACTCATTTTTGTATCCTTCCACAACTAAGAATTATATGGGAACACAAATTTTCTTTTTCATCACATTCTTAAATGTGATACTACAAAATTAACTCCCTATTTATATGAATTACAAATTAAGATAAATTGAAAATAAAATGAGTAGCTGTCGGGATAATGAGGTAATTAATTTCAAAAATAATATATAATATAATAATTAAAGGTGAGCATTAAAATGAAATAATGAGGTATCTAGGAAAGGTTATATAATATTAAAGACGGACATTCAAATGAAATAATAAGGTAATTTACCAATAAGAATAAATTAGTAAAAGATTAGTTAGCATATGTGAGACCAAATGTCAAATTTGTAAGGTCGTGCAAGCCATTTAAAACTAATAATCATCACAAAAGGAGCGTTTTTTTCCCTAGAGATTCCTATTGGTTTAGTTGTATCCATTATGCATGCACTTACTTCACATGTCCATTGAAGATTACTCAATAGTTTAACGACACCTTCAATATTATTTAATAGTGACCATGGTCCTTTGAACTATTCTACCCATGATTTGACTAAAAATAAATTTGATTAATTATTCTCATGATCAACAAAGCATGGAAAAATTATTGACAATAGTAACAAAAAGACATCCAATTTTTTGACCATAATCTCATCTCTTTAGTGTATAATTATTTATAAAAAAACCAACAAAGAAAAATAAAAAGTTTTAAAAAACAAGAAAGGGAGATTAGTAGCAGATGACGAAATTTTACTGCAA
The DNA here is from genome assembly GCA_017589665.1 of Selenicereus undatus. Classification (NCBI taxonomy): domain Eukaryota; kingdom Viridiplantae; phylum Streptophyta; class Magnoliopsida; order Caryophyllales; family Cactaceae; genus Selenicereus; species Selenicereus undatus. The sequence goes on along the minus strand of JACYFF010031954.1, from coordinate 30,784,473 downwards.
TTTGAATTTAGGAAAGCTTTTAACGTTCTTTTTTGGGCGGAGGGAGGGGAGTACTACTAATTTAGGAAGTCAATCATGATATATTACGGGAATGTAGACAAACTACTCTTATATATTAATTTACCTATTAAATTTAAATTTAAATTTGCTAAACGAGCTAATTGTACTATTTGATTTTTGAGTGTAAAATATAAGTGAAATATGAATTCAATAAATCACTAAAATGTTTTTTTTTTAATATCATGAACATTAGTTATAAATGTGAAAAGAAACTAAACATTGTACCAAGTCAAAGTAGTCGTAACACACTTAAATTTAAAACTAATATATTTAGATTTAGATGTCCAATGTATACTTACCTCAAAATAATGTCTGACACACTTAAATTTTTTTCTCTTAGGTAATAGCTAAATCATTTCTTTGCTATACATTTAAGTTTTTTAAGACAAAATTCAATTACTAATTAGTCATAACACATGGGAAAAGTTAACATTAAATTGAATTACAATTGCATTGATAACCTACATCCATCTTAATTACATAATAGAAGACTTTTATGTTGCAATCCTACCTGGCATTCTTATCCCAAGTGGTACCCTAGATGGCATCCTATGTGCCATCCCACGTGTCGCTTATACATGAGTTCAATCAAACTTTTAATATATATATATGATATCTACGGTGATTATATAACCTTTTATATTATTAATTTGAAAAAACAAAACAAAGTAATAAAAACCTCTTTTATCAGATGCATTAGCTTGGTTTTGTTCCTCATTGCTCTGGTGTGTAATGCTATACACATCTTTACCTACATTTAAAAGTTACACTCCATGACTATAGTTACAAGAATTAGTAATAGAGTTCAGCAAGCTCTTCAATGTATTTAAACTCCATAGTTATAACTCTTATCTTGTGTCGCTATACCAAGTGTTTGCCTTAAGCAATTCAAGATGCACATGTTTTTGCCTCCACAAAAGAGCATCCAAGAAAAAAAGGAAACATAAAACACGAAAAAGATTGATGATCTCTATGTATGTGTGAAAGTGGGAGAGATCTTATCATGGGTTACCTCTATCATGGAAGTAATTTGAATCATTCTCTCTACGTGAAAGAGATCATCTTGTCCTTGGCACTTGTTCGTCTGATATGGGCATATGCAAACTGCTTCCTTCGTTGGAATGTACAACATCATTTAACTCGACATGAACTCTTTCTCCTACATACGTAATTAAATAAGTAACACAATAGTTTATTACATAATTAAAAAAAATATCAAATCCAGCTTCACCTGAAGAAAACAACTTTTCATTTTCATGTCCAGAACCAGATCTTGTAGGTTTGTGCATTTTACCTAATATAGAGAACAGAAAAATTAACAAACAAACGATTAAAATGGCATATAAATCCAAGTGATTTTTCAGTTTGTGTACCAAACACATCATCCAAGTGTCATGACCATTACTTGAGCTGGTCTTAGTCGCATGACCTTCAAATGAAGTCTTGCGCGCACTGTTTCTTGGAGTATCAGAAGGAACATCTACAAATTCTATAGGCAGTCTTTCATATTCCATCGGATTGTACTCATAGTCTTCGTCTCTATTTTCCTCACTTTGCCTTTGTATAGCTTCACTGGTTCTTCTCACCGACGTTAATGTCCTTTGTATTCCAAGTTCTATAATTTTGCTTTTATTTTTCTCAATAGTCATCTGACTTTGCCTTTCATATTCATTGATGCTGTTCTTGGGGCCTCTAGCACCAGATGAATTTGAAATCTTTTTAGGTTTTGTCATAGTTCGTAAAGTGTCCAAAGTGTTATACATGATTGATCTACAATAACAACACAAGTAGATGTGTTAGATAAAATTACACAGATAAAATTTTTAATGAATTTCTTAATGAAAAGATATGAGTAGAATAATACGTACCAATGACATTGAGATTTAAATGATACATTTGTATCTTGTTAAAGAGAAGCATGTAAAAGAGAAAACTACAAATAACTTAAACAGGGATATCTAGCAAACTCAAACTGCATAGAAGAAAGTAAACATAATCTATGATTGCACTGCACTAGCAGCAGCTGCTGCTGCATTGTTCGACTGCACTGCACAGACGGCAGTAGCAGTTGCAGTGTCTACATGCCTGGACAGACTACGAGAATTTATTTTTCACAGTTGCACTTACCTTTAATTTGCTCCAAAAAACAAAGAAAATAACTGCTATATATAAAATAAACGAAATAATGACAAGATCAGACACATTATTCGTGCCAAAAATTTGTTATTTTTACGATACTTTTATAGCTGATTTATGCTCGTTATAATTGTTATTTTTAGGTTTTTATTTTATTTGATTTTGTTTTGTAGGTTCTGAACAAATGAGAATAAATCAGGAAAAAATGCAAGAAAAATGACTAAAGTGCTAGAAATGAAGACTTGGGCCAGCTTGACTCAAGCTCAACCCGAATTGCTAGGCCCATTTCTTGTTTAGCCTAAAGAAAAAGAAAAAAAATATAAGAAAACCTACATAATTCTACCCTCCCCCACTCGTGCCTCGCGTGAACTCACTTACCCCCCTCATTTCCTCTTCTCTCTCCTCTCGGGTACCTGAAACCTGAAATCCCCCTCCCTTGTCTCGCCATTTTCGTCCTCATCTTTTCTCTCTCTAACTCAACTCTCCTCTCTCCCTCTCTTCAACAACTCATCATCTTCATCCATCAAACGCTAGCATAGCATCGCATTCCATGCTGACAGCCAACTTGCATCTGGACCTGGCAAATGGGTCATTCGGTTCGGGTACGGGTCAGGTCAAGTTCGGGTCGGGTCATGTTCGGGTTAAGTGACATTTCGGGCTGTTTCGGTTTGGGTTGGGTATGGTTCGGGTCGGGTCGATTTCGGGTCAACCAATTTTTTTGTGAAATACGCTCGTCATGCCAAAACAAGCAACTTTGCTGAAAACTTCGGGTCGGGTATGGTTTAGGTCGGGTCAATTCGGGTTTCGGGTCCACTTTCCGGTGAGCATATTTCGGGTGTCGGGTCGGGTATGGGTCCGGGTCATTCGGTTCGAGTTTCGGGTCTCGGGTCAGTTTTGCCAGGTCTACTTGCATCATCTCCCACCATCCACGCTACCCCTTGGATGAATGGTGCAGATCAAACAAGGGCTGGATATATATCAAGTAACCGATGCATTTGAAGAAGGTTAGGTAATCTAGGGTTAGGTTAGGTTTAGTTTAAGTTTTAAGTTAGATTTTAGGTTTAAATTCATTCTTCAGTTATTCGAAATTTTAGGGCTCTTGTTAGTTTCAATTCAAATTTTAGATAATTGTTAGGGTTTTAATTTTCGAGTTTTGAGGTTAGGAGATTTTTAGGGTTAAATTAGTTTTAATTTTCGAAGTTTAAGCTTGAATTTCATATGCGATTTTCGATGTTTCAGAAGTTAGGGTTTGAAAATTTCGAGTTAGGGTTTGATGTTAGAATGGGTTTTGGGTTCGAATTTCATGTAACAATGCTACAATTTTGAGTTTCCCAATAGTAATTCACGATTTTAGTTTGATTTTGTAAGAATTGGATGTGGGTTTTGTTGAATTTCAGTCACAATCCCCCTTCCCCTGTTTTTATCTTGATGAACATGGTATTGCTTTTCTGGGTTCTCGAGTTGCTGAAGCTGAGGAGGCCTCTGTTTTGGGGTTGAATTTTTGATTTGGGTCGAAAGGTTACAGGTTGGAGTTGTTCATTGGCAAATTTCCCCTTCCCATCGTTTAGATATTTTAAGCATTCTGTTAGGCTAATTCATCTGTTCAATTGCTGTTTGTTCTTAATCTGGGTTGTTTCATTCTGTTCTTTGCATTTCTTCCTGAATTATCTAGGTTTCTTGATGTTGCTCTGTTCTTGTGGAGTATTGTTGTTTTAGGTTTGATTTGCCTAGGATTGAAGCCTGATTCCATATCCCCTTGTGAGCTTTGTTTAAGCCTTCTATTTTGCCCCTTTTTTATTTGATTCTGCTTGTTAATTTGTTTTGAAGCTCTCATTTAGGATGTGTTAAGTGATGGAGAGATGGCCTTTGATTAGAGTTAATTTTGAGCGTTAGGCAATGGTAGAGTAACTTTGGAATTAGATTGATTTACAACATATAGTTTTAGTTGCTTTTCATTTAAATCAATTGAGAATGATGCTATGTTATTTCAATTGCGTGTTAAGTGACCATAATCTCATCCTCGTCCCCGAGGACACAACCCTCAAGTACTACAGCGGAAGTTGTACGTTTGCGGCACTTTAATTTACATTGAAATTCACCTAACAAGCTTCTAGGTAACCAGGTACTCTCCCGAGTCAACCAGAGGTGAACCCTAACGGTCACCCCTCTCCTTCTTCTAGTAACCCTAATGAGCCTGTGAGGAAAGTGAATGCAGTTAGATCTCTCTGTTCTGGTCGAGAGGCTGATATCCAAGTCAGAAATCCTAATGAACCTTGGAGGTATTCTCACCAATTCTTCTAAAATTCTTCTCCCTCTTCTCCTGTAGAGACTGGTTTATCTAGTTAGTCAAGGGATGCTACTGACGACGTCCCCAATGCTTCAGATAGTCCTTCCTCTCCTGAGTCACCTTCTAGGAAAGAGGAGCTTAAAGAGAAAGACTCCTCTGACTCGGCAAGTTCTTCACCTTCTAGGAATTCTTCCTCCCCTTCTTCTTCTGAGAAAATCTAGATGCCTTTGCCTCCTTTTCTCCATAGGCTAAAGAAGAAAGATCAAGATCATATTGAGAAGATAAGAGAGACCTTCTCTCAAGTAAAGATTAACACTCCCTTGCTCGATGTTGTTCAGCAAATGCCTCCTTATGCCAGATTTTTAAGGGATCTATGTACGACCAAGAGAGCAACTGGTATACCTAAGAAGGCTTTCTTGACCTCTGGTGCTAATTCTATCCTTTCTCATGTCCCAGTGAAGTATAAGGACCCTGGTTGCCCTACTATGTCTATAGTCATAGGAGACCAACTCATTCACAGAGCATTGCTTGACTTAGGGGCTAGTGGCAACTTGATACCCTTTATTGAGTATGAGAGGCTAGAGTTAGGTGAGCTAAAACCTACCAAGATAGTCATTCAATTGGCTGATAGATTGACTAGGGTGCCAAGGGGGATAGTCAAGGATGTGCTAATTAGAGTGGGTGAATTTATTTACCTAGTGGACTTTGTTATGATTGAAACTGAGAAGGTGTGCAATTTAGCTAGTCAAGTCCTTGTGATTCTAGGGCGTCCCTTCTTGGCCACTACCAATGCCCTCATTAATTACAAGAATGGTATAATGAGACTGTCTTTTGGCAACATGACTGCAGAATTAAACATCTTTAACATGCAAAGACATCCCTCTGGATTAGATGATATGGAATTTTCTACTCTTAACTAGGTAGGGGATTCTATATTCGATGATACTTTTGATTATGTATTTGCTACTGAGTATGAGTCATTTCTTATAAATAAAGAGCCTGAATATGATGTGTTTGAGTTTGATGACTTGTGCTCTACTGCTGATTGTTTGCTCATTGTTGTGTCTGAATCTACTGCTGAATCTGTTTCCCCTGCTGCTCTTGAATTGTGGCCCTTTCCTGATTCTCTTAAGTATGCATTCATAGGACCTGATGAATCCTTACCTATCATTATTGCTTCTGATTTGCATCAAGACCAAGAGGCCAAACTGATTTCTTTACTTAGAGAGAACAAGGAAGCTTTAGGATGGATTTTAGGGGATATTAAGGGTATTAGTGCTTCTATTATGCAACACAGAATTCATTTAGAGGACAATGTTAAGCCCTATCGTGACCGCCAAAGGCGTTTGAACCCTACCTTGCAGGAAGTAGTTAAGAAGGAAGTGTTAAAATGGTTAGACCATGGGATTATCTATCCCATTTCTGATAGTGAGTGGGTTAGCCCTGTTCAAGTTGTTCCTAAGAAGATCAGTATTACCGTGATTAGGAATGATAAGAATGAGTTAGGCCCTACTCTACTTCAATCTGGGTGGCGTGTGCATATGGATTATAGGAAATTGAGTGCTGCCACTAGAAAAGACCATTTTCCCCTCCCCTTCTTGGATTAAATGTTAGAGAGGTTGGTTGGACATTCCTTCTATTGCTTTTTACATGGATATTCCGGTTATACCTAGATCTCTATTATTCCTGAGGATCAGGAGAAGACTACTTTCACATGTCCATTTGGGATATATGCCTTTAGAAGAATGCCTTTTGGACTGTGCAATGCCCCTGTTACCTTTCAAATATGCATGATTTCTATTTTCTCAAAACTTGTTAAGCAGTGCATGGAAATGTTCATGGATGATTTTTTTATGTTTGGATTTTCTTTCGATGATTGCTTGTCTAATCTGAGAAAGGTGTTGGAAAGTTGTAGGGAGAAAAACTTGACTTTGAACTGGGAGAAATGTCACTTCATGGTTAAAAGTCTATAGTCTTAGGACATATTATTTCTCGAGATGGAATTAAGGTAGACAAAGCTAAGACTGACCTTATTATTAATCTTCCCCCTCTCACTTGTGTGAAAGAGGTGTGGTCTTTCCTTGAACATGTTGGCTTTTATCATCATTTCATTAAGGAATTTAGTAAGATTGCAAAGCCTTTGTCCAATCTGCTGGCTAAGGATGTGCCATTTCATTTCTCTAAAGAGTGTCATGAGGCATTTTCTAAGCTTAAGGAAGCTTGAACCTCTGCTCCTGTTCTTCATCCTCCCATTTAGGGAGAACCATTTGAATTGATGTGTGACGCATCAGATTATGCTATTGGGGTTGTTTTAGGATAGCGTATTGATAAGAAACCCCATGTCATTTGCTATGCTAGTCACACACTGAATGATGCCCAGCTAAATTACACTGTTACTAAAAAAGAATTTTTGGCGTTGATTTTTGGTTTTGAAAAGTTTAGACCTTATCTGATTGGATCTCATGTGATTGTTTATACTGACCACTCTGCTATCAGGCACCTTCTTTCTAAGAAGGATGGTATGCCTAGACTTGTGAGATGAATTTTTCTTTTGCGAGAATTTAACTGTGAAATCAAGGATAAGAAAGGTTCTGAAAACCTTCTAGCTGACCATCTGTCCAGGATTCTTTATGATAGGGAGAGTGAGTCCAGTGTTTCTGAGTGCTTCCCCGATGAGCAATTGTATGTTGTTCACCCTGATCCTTGGTATGCTGATATTGTGAACTACTTAGTTGCTGGTAGGATCCCTGAGGGTTGGACTAAGAATGATAGAGATAGATTCTTCAACCTTGTAAAGTTCTTTATTTGGGATGACCCTTATCTATTTAAGTACTATGCTGATCAATTTTTTAGGAGGTGCATTCCTGACCATGAGGTGAGAAGTGTGCTTTCTTTTTGTCATGACCAACACATGGGGCGGGGGGCATTTTAGTGGCAGAAAGACAGCGACCAAGGTTCCTCAATGTGGTTTTTACCGGGCTACTTTGTTTAGGGATGCATCTGAGCATTGTAAGAGTTGCCGTAGATGCCAATAGTTGGGTAGAATAAGCAGGAGAGATATGATGTCACTGAACCCCATCATTATTGTAGAGATTTTTGATGTGTGGGGTACTGATTTTATGGGACCATTTCCATCTTCCTTTGGGAATGATTACATTTTGTTTGTTGTGGACTATGTTTCTAAATGGGTTGAGGCCATCCCTTCTAGGACCAATGAAGCTAAAGTTGTTGTGAAATTCCTTAGGAAGAACATCTTTGCTCAATTTGGTATGCCTCGTGCTATCATTAATGATTAGGGCACGCATTTTAATAATAGATCTTTTGATGCCTTACTGAAGACGTATTCCATAGTCCATAAGCTTGTTACTCCCTACCATCCCCAAACTAGTAGCCAGGTTGAAGTGTCCAATCAGCAGATCAAGCATATTTTAGAAAAAATAGTGAATAGGAATAGGAAAGATTGACCTGACAAGCTGGCGGATGCTCTTTGGGCGTATAGGAAGGCTTTCAAAATTCCCTTAGGTATGTCACCTTATACGATAGTTTATGGTAAGTCATGTCGTTACCTGTAGAGATAGAGCATAAAGTTTGGTAGGCCATTAAAAAGCTCAATTATGACTTGACTGAGGCGGGTGATGAGAGACGACTACCACTGAGTGAGCTTGATGAGATTAGAGTTGAGGCTTATGAGAGTGCTCGATCTTATAAAGAAAGGGCAAAGTTGTTTCATGATCCACATATTTTTAGAAAAGAATTTGCCCCAGGAATGAAGGTACTTTGGTATGACTCTAGGCTCCATATGTTTCCAGGAAAATTGAGGTCCCAATGGACGGTTCCTTATATTGTCTCACATGTGATTCCCTATGGTCCAGTTGAAATCCAGGTTCCTCATGGTGGTGCCACCTTTAAAGTGAATGGCCAGCATTTGAAATAATTTTTGGAGCTGTCGGGCCAAGAAAATGTGGAGTGTCTGATACTCCACAAACCAAGCCATGCTCAGTGATTGGAATGTGAGATAGCTTGGGTGTATTTAGCACTCAACCTGGTTTGCTAGAAATTTTTTCTCTTCTTCTCTCTCCTTTCTCTTCCTTTTTCTTCTTTATCTTATTCCAGTTTCTTTTTGTATAGTTAATTGGGTTTCTTTTTATATGGTTGTTGTTTTGGTTTGAAGTCATGTTCCTTTGTTTTTGAGTGTTGTTTTTATTTTTAGAGTTTTCTTTTTTATGTTCCTATTTCTTTTCCACTCCCAATGAGGACATTGTGAAGTTTTGGTGTGGGGGTGGGATGCCCATTTGTACATACTTTTTTAGGAAAAATTTTGAAAAAAATCCAAAAAGATTTTGGTTTTGTTTTTATGGGATGTTTTGTACTATTTCTGATTAGCTTAAATCCCCTGTGCTTTGGTTATTAGCTTGTATATAAGTAGGATGTGCATGATAGGTCTCCGACCTTAGTATGTTATTCTAAGTCCCAATTCTAACTCCAGTTGTTCATTATAGATGTGTAATCCAATCTTTGTTTAGCCCTTCTCATTATCTTTAAGTCTTAGGCTTCCATGAATGATTCTCCCACTTGCTTGTGACACGATTACTCTGAAAAATAATGAATGAAAATAATTAATAAAGGAGGAAAAAAGAGAGAGAGAGAGAGATGAAATAAAATTTGGAATGACAAGTATCCCTTTGAGACATTTGCTACTAGGCGTTACCTTTTGAGGCACGTGTTACTGAGTGTTACCCTTTGAGGCAATACTGCTACTGGTAATGCATGCTTCCAATGTTAATATGTCAATATTGATGTTGTGTTAGTCAAGTGAGATTGAGTCTAATTCTGGTAAATCTAAGCCTTGGGATGATGATACACTTACACACGAGCACTGTGATGGATTCAGAATCTTGATGTACAACGGGGTGAAAAATTAGTACTCTAATGTCATTTATGAGGTTGAGGACTCTGAGGTATATTCTATATATATGCAGGTCAATAACCTGATTACATGGGGGATTTATTAGTTAGAACGTGTGCATATCTTTTCCTAATTTTGTACATATTAGCTTTCAGAAAAAATCAAAAAGATTTTTCTTTATTTTTTAAATAATTTTTGTGGTTAGTTCGCTTGAAAACCCTCACGAGACCTCACTCGTCCACTTAGGAGATCGAGGGGTTTAAAAGGTTTGTTCCATATGCCAAATGCAACCTTGATTCCTACGACAACAAGTTAGGACTTTATTTTTCATTTTTTTCATTTTCTTTTAGTTAATTTATTTATTTTACTCGAGGACGAGCAAAATCTTAGTGTTGGGGCATTTGTTCGTGCCAAAATCCGTTATTTTTACGATACTTTTATACTTGATTTATGCTCATTATAATTGCTATTTTTAGGTTTTTATTCGACTTTATTTTGTTTCGTAGGTTCTGAACAAATGAAAATAAATGTGGAAAGCATGCAAAAAAAATGATGAAAATGCCAGAAATGAAGACTTGGGCCAGCTTGACTCAAGCCTGACCCGAGTTGCTAGGCCTGTTTCTTGTTTAGCCCAAAGAAAAAGAAAAAAATATAGTAAAACCTAAGAGCATTCCCAATGGCATTCCATTTTGTTGAACTCCAGCATGCCACGTCAGCGAAAGTTCCACAGTTCTGGAACTTGCATTCCTTCATTTTCCCAGCAAATGGAACTCATTTCAGCACAAATGATTTAATATTTGTTGGTGGAGCCCACCACTAAACATATTTCCTTTGTTTTATGTTGGACAATTTGTTTTTGCATATTGGGGTTTGTCTAAGTTGGAAAATAATTTTATTTTCCAGATAAAAGAATATGTAATTTATGTTTTCGAAGAATGTATTAATTTATTTTGTAGTATGTAAAAAATGATGAGTTAAGTTTTATTGGTTGAACGATTGAAAGCATACGGAGTAGGACGTACAATGCAATTAATACAAATGCAAATATAAGGATTGACATTGAAGAAAATTACAACCCGAGCGTACGATATTGAAAACACTAATTTGGATGACGGGAAAAAATATTGTACAATATAATACAAAGAAAATACAGTACAATACAATACAGTACAAAATAAAAAAATATAATACAATAGGAAAATATACAATACAAGTAAATGACGGATGACCCTTCACATCTATGGTTGTGAGCTTTGTCGCGCCGTATGTCGATTCCATATTTCCTCGATCAGGTCTGATTGGAGACGTGCATGTACAGCGGGGTCATGGATCTCTGCTACTCTACGAAGGTAGGCAGTATAGCACGGATGATGGCCGTGTTGGACATTTGGTTGCGGGGTGTTACCGTTGACATCATCGTAGTCGAAAGCGAGGTCATACGAATCTCGTTCGTCCTCGACGATCATGTTATGGAGTATAACGCATGCCTTCATTATCATACCTAACTCACCTTTGTCTATGTTTCGAGCTGGACCGCGAATTATAGCAAACCGGGTTTGTAGAACACCAAATGCTCTTTCCACGTCCTTCCTAACCGACTCTTGACGTTCGGCGAATAATCTTGCCTTGGGTCCTTGGGGGATGGAGATAGTTTTCACGAATGTTGCCCATCTTGGATAAATACCGTCAGACAAAAAGTACCCCATATTGTATTGGCGACCGTTGATGACGTACTCACATTTCGGAGCCTGACCCTCATACAACTCTTTGAAAACATCTAACCGGTGAGGAACATTTAAGTCATTCAGGCTACCCGGGCACCCAAAGAAGGCGTGCCATATCCAAAGGTCATATGAAGCAACGGCTTCAAGAATCAAAGTGGGGACTTTGTAAAGCCCTTTTGCGAACATCCCTTTCCATGCCGATGGACAATTCTTCAATTCCCAATGCATACAATCTATACTCCCTAACATGCCGGGAAAATCACGTGCCTCGGCAACTTGCAACAGTCGATCAACATTAGCTTGTGTTGGTTTTCTCAAATACTCGTCCCCAAACACTTGGAGTATACCGACTGCAAAGTTTTTCATACACTCCATAGCCGTGCTTCCTCCAATCTTCAGGTACTCGTCAACACAATCAGCCGATACCCCATAGGCGAGCATCCGCATCGCTGCGGTGCACTTGGTGAGCGGCGACAACCCACGCCGACCAGTACAATCGTGCCTCAACTGGAAGTACTCAAATCGACTACTGAGGGCGTCTACAATGCGGAGGAACAGGTGCTTCCGCATCCGAAAGCTACGGCGAAAGTGGGTTTCGTTGTAGATGGAATTATCTACAAAATAGTCTTTGTGGAGGCGATCGTCTGCAGCTTCTCGATCCCTCCAAACGACTTTTTTCTTCTTTCTTGGTCGTCGGGATGATGAAGGTCGTCCCCCTTGTCCATGTTTTATAGCTAACTGAAATGACTCCACGCGAGATTGATTGTTCAATACGGTCTCAAGAATCGATGAGTCATCACTAGAAGATGATGACTCCAGTACGAATCTGAGATGATCTATTAATTCTGTGCCTGAATCATCGCTAGAAGAGGATGGGTCACTCATTTTGTTGTACCTGTGAGAAAAGTGTGCAAATGTCAGCGAAAATTTTGTCGAATTCAGCAATCAAATTAAGATAGCATCGTAGTTATAAGTGAAATATTACAATTGCATTGGATGAAATGAAATTGAACATCTTAGCTAGAATACAACATATATTACACCTTCGCTCACTGTGATGTGATATTAAAATGGGACTAATTCAAACACAAGTACACATTTCATTCCACAACATGAAGGAATTCAATTACAACAAACTATTGGGAAAAGAAAGAACAACAAAAGCTCAAGGTAAACAACATATTATTCCCAAGACATGAGTCTCAATCTAGAGAAGGACTAGCATTGGACGAAGACGGTGTTCGGCGGTATTGGCTCCTAATTTCTTCCTGAAGTGGACCATATCGTGCTTGATCATCCGGACACATCTTACCAATGTCCATTCTCAAGATCTTGTCCTCGTACTTCATCCGTTGGAACTGTTGATGGGAGTCTATTAGTTCAACCGCTCTCTTAGCGGCCTCCTCCTTCACCCTAGCCGCCTCCGCCTTCTTCTCTTGGGCGATGACATATCTTTCGAACATGGTGCTATTCTTCACATTTGTTGTCCGCAAGGTGGATAGCTCCTTGGTCACAACATCAAGGACTGAGTCATGCGCTCTCTCTTTCGCCTTTCTTTTGGCGGCTTTTCTTCCAATTGGGCGGGTAAGTCCACCAACTTGCTTTGTTGCCGTATCTTCACTAGCATCCGTTGTTGGTGTCTCGGGGGTGCTGGCTGAGCCGGATGTCTCACTCTCAGAGTACCCGCCCACCTCGTTGATCCTCAAGCGTTTAGTGGCCACATCTACAGATTGATCGCAATTGACCTCCCATTTCGGTTGGTCCTTCAGTAGCACTCACCAATGCATCAAGTCGAACGGTTTGCCCACCATATCAACGTATAGATCTTTGGCTTTTTGCGTAATATCGTCCTCATTCGCGCCACTTTGGTTTGCCCGATAAGCCTGCCCCATACAAGCGGTACACTTGGACACCAGTAGAGCTGCCCGGTTCCAACGGGCGTTGCAGACTTTCGCTCCTCGCTTCGCAGCTCCATCGGGAGCATGCTGGTTGTACGTGCTTGCAATCTTCGTCCAGAACCCCATCTTCTTCTGGTCAGCCCCAACAAGGGGGTTGGTGCTCACGTTGATCCACGATCTGACCAAACGACGATCTTCTTCCAATGTCCACTTGGAAGTCACGCTGCCACTCTCACTCTGGGTGGGGTTGGGTGGAGGACGGGGTGTTGGCGAGGTCGTATTAGTTGGTGGGGGTAGCTAATAAGGAGGGGGCAAAGAACCGTAGTTGAAACTTGGAATGGGGGAGACATTCTGGCCTTGGCCGGGAAAGTTCGGTGGTAGTTGAGGATATTGCATATGTGGGTATTGTTGAGGGTACTGTGGATGGTATTGCCAATGAGGAGGGTTTGGAACAATATTCATGTTGTTTGGGGCATCCCGTTGTGAATTATCTCCAGTTAGTAAGTTCATGAAAGACTGTGGGTGATTGGGATCCATTTGATAGTGAACACCTACCAATTTGGATAAAAAAAAAATTACATTCACACATTTAATATCTCACATATTTGACGAAACGACATAAAATATTTTCCATTCCAATTTGGAATCATTTTAGCCTAAATATCTAAACATGCTAACTTTATTACATTTCTAATGGGCAACATAATTACATACACATTTTCAAAACTCACAAACCATATTACGAAGTTAACATTTGAATCAAGCATTTTGTAAATTGTAAGTAACAAATATAATCAAAAATTATAATCAAGCATTTAGTAAGTTGTAAATTCTAATGTTAACATTTCAACTCTTTACAATCAAGCACTTCAAAATGTAACCAAAAAAATACCAAATTTCTATTTTCTAAACATTTCAACTCTAAATTCTAAACATCTCCACTTATTCCATTCATGGTTACGAAACCACTTTTTGTTTCTTTCTTATTAAAAATACATTCTGACATTCAATTTCTAACAACAACAAATTTATTTCCTAAATTCAAGCAATTAATAAATAGTGTAAAGCCGGTCGAGGGCTACAAATTTAACCACTACTTTGGTTATTAAATAATTTTTATAGCATGGGGAAGTAGGGATCGATCCACGAGGAAAGATTGTTGTAAAATGCTAGCTTAATCCTAAATGATTTTATTAATCCAATTTATTAAACCTAGTCTTAATAATTCTAAAACAATTAAAATCTAATGAATAAAATCTAGGAAAAATACCCAATGATGTTCCTAAATATTTTGAATCATATTCTGGAAATAAAACAGTAAAAAGATTTCCTAATCAAACCAGAAAGAATAAAGTCAGAATATTAACTGCAATATTGATAAAAATCAAAACAGCAAATAATAAGCAGAAAAATAAATATTAAAAATAACAAACAGTATCCTAAACTAATATTCTGAAACCTCATAAGCATATATCTTCAGAATAATTTCAGATTCAATTCTGTAAAATAAAATCAGTAAATTACAGCAGGTTACTTAACAGAATGTTAGATCTGAAATTTGAAATAAAATATTCTGTAAAAATAAAATTACGAAAATCATACAGAAAATTATCCTGATCCTGGGACACAAATTTCTGAACCTGAAAATGCTTAATAATCGTAAATTAAAATTAAGAATCGAAATTTTCAGAATTAATAAACAAAAAACCTGCACTTATCAATTTTGAGAAATAAATCTGAAAAATTATCAAATAATTTCCAAAAATCACGAAACTGAATATGAGCAGACTTGGACACTTTATAAACCCTAGGAATTTATTAAAACCTAAAAATAACAAAAATAACTATTTTTAGTCTAAGTTCAAACAAACCGGTAATTAATTACTAAGACTCAATCTAAAATTGTAACCACTCCAAAAATCAAACTCTAAGCTATCTAAAAATACCTGGACACTCCTAAAAGACTATCCTTTTGGGGGGGGGGGGTTTGATTGAAATTAAATCAAAGCTAATAAAACTAGAACAAAAATCAACAAACTAAACAAATTAATTCTAAGCAATAAATAATAATCAAAATTTATCAAATTTATGAAAGATACTTAGTATAATCTCAATCCACCATGCAAATTAATATTTATCATTAACACACAAGTTAATTTTATTCATGGGTTAAACTGTAGAAGAGATCCACCAGCGGTTCTTCCCCGTTTTTCCTTAGATTTTAGTTTACTTAGGTCCAGCCCTAATATAAACCCTACTAATTTGATAATCTTTACACCAGCGCAAAAATTTAACCAAATTAGAGCATTACGTATTGGAAAAACATCATTTAACACTTTGTAACCAATTTACCAGCAAATCGATTTAACAAAGATCTAAAGCGATTACTTAATTAAAAGAGATGGGTTTGAGCCATCCATGATTAATTAGGGTGATACATAGGCCTAAAAGATTATAACTTTTACGTATTATAATCTTCTAAACTATCAATCGAAATCGTATTTAATCAACTAGCATGCATTCTAATCGATTTAACACAAATTTCATAAACGATAAACACTAACCGCTAAAGAATCATGAATATAAATCAACTAGGCATTAAAGCACAAAACTTGTTTCAAAATAATTAATTTAGCATGGCTTCAAGAAGATTATACTAAGCATAAAAAAATTACTCACTCATGTAAAAATTAAAATTAAAATAATAGCCCAAATATTTCATGTTTAATACTAAACCTACTACAAACTAAATAAAATAAAACTAAAAATAACAATAATAATAATAATAATAATAATAATAAAAAAAAAAAAACTTTACGTGAAAGTGGTCTGTGATGAAGGTGATGATGGCTGCTCACGATAACAATGAAGATGATGATCTTGATGGTGATTATCAAGATGATGGTGATGGGTTGAAGATGGTGTGCCGTGGAGGGAAGAAAAGAGATGGGGCTGAACGTGGGCTGTTGAGAAGGGAAGGCTGCGTTGATGTTCTGCCGTGGAGGAAGGGGAGGATGGGATTGATGCTGTGAAGAAGGTGGTGAAGGGGCTGCGTGGGGTGTGTAGAAAGGGAAGAAGAGGCTGCGTTGATGTTCTCTGGAGAAGAAGATGAGGGCTGCTGTGTGGGAATGAAGGAGGAGTTTGATGCTGCGTGTGGGTTTTTAAAAAAAGAATATGGGTTTAGGGTTTAGGGTTTCCTCCTCTTTTGCCTTAGTTTTCTTCCTCTTCAAGTCTCTTAGCTTCTTCCAATAATTCTTGACTCCTAGCCCAAAATAATTATGAAGAAAATTTTATTTTCATAATTATTATTGGACCGTCTTGTGGTCAAATATAAAATCGAGCTTTTGCATCCTTTCTCCTTCGCTTTATTAATTTAACACTGATCCTGAAAAATATATAAAATAAATCAAATTAAACGAATTAAGATAAATAATATACTAAAAATAATTACAAAAAATGGTGCATGATTTTCGACTTAACAAATAGTGACCATCAAAAATTTCAACTCAATGTCAACTTTTGAATACTAATGTTACGTATTCTTACCCTACCTTTATTGAAACAAATACATTCATGCATTCATTTTCTAACAACAACAAAATTAATTTCTAACGTATTCTTAGTAATAGAAATTTTTAATTGTAACTAATACAAATTTCATATTGTCACAACAACAACAACATAAATTTCTAACAACAAATATTGATCCATGTTCACACATTCTACTTCTAACATGAGGTTGACAACAACGAAAAAAATTTCTCAAATCAATCATTTACTAAGTTGTAAGGAACAAATATTTCAATTATTAACCTACCATTATTTATGCACAAGAAAACATTGAATTCATACACTAATTGCGCAACCATTATTTTTTCCCAACAATAACAAAAAATAACTAACATGCTTACGCAAGCAATTCTTTCTTCTTCTTTGTGAACAACGTTAAAAATTGTATTTTCTTACCAAAAATACATTCAAACATTCAATTTCTAACAACAACATTAATTCTAACAAATATCTCCCAAAATTATCATGAAGCATTTCATAAATTGCAAATTCTAATGATGACAACCATATTAATTTATGACATTATCACATTCTACTTCTAACATGAGGTTCACAACAATGAAATTAATTTCTCAAATCAATCATTTACTAAGTTGTAAGGAACAAATTTTTCAATTATTACCCTACCATTACTTATTCACCACAAAACATACAATTCATACACTAATTGCCCAACCATTATTCAATTTCTAACAACATCAAATTTATTTTCTACATTCAACCAATTAATAAATAGTAACTATCAAAAATTGGGGGTGAATGTCAATATTCTAATACTAATGTTACGTATTATTACCCTACCTTCACTAAAACAAATCCATTTACGCATTCATTTTCTAACAACAATGAAAATAAATTTCAAACATTTTGTCACCGATACAAATTTCTATTTGTACCTCCTACAAATTTCATATCGTAACAATAGCAACAACATTAATTCCTTTAAAAAAATATTAAATTTCTAACAAAATAAATTACACTTCTAACCATGCAATTCAATTGTAACTAATACAAATTTTATTCCTAACATATTCTTACATACAACTAATAAATTTCCAAACAATTTCAACACAACATTAACGAAAACTTTGAATTACTTACAATTGACTTCACTTCACTATTGTGTTAATGGAGACCTCCAATATATGTCTACACAAACCCAAAAAATAAAATATATTAGTTAAAATATAAAACAACAATTATTTAAACAAAATTATAATGAATTACAGAACAAATATTAACTTACCCGAACTTGATTTTCTTCCAAATTTAATCAAACTCAAAATCACTAACACAAGTATAGCATATGCTTTGAGAGAGAAAGTGAGGAAAGTAGATTAATTTTTCACAATTTTTGCCCCAAAAATCACCCATTTTATGGAAAACTTTTTCACAAAAAAAAGAAAAAAGGAAAGAGCCGTTGGGCTCAAAATTCGACCCCGAACGGCCGAGTTCGGCCCAGCTCCCCATGCGCACGCACTGTTCACGCCTTTTTCTTTTTTTTCGTCCACTGTCCCCCAAAACGCAGCGTCCCCCTCACAAACAACCCCCCAAACGACGCGTTTTGAGGCACAAAACGCCAAAAAAAAATGAATCGCGGGGCACCACGGCTGCCCGATCTGACACGCGTGCCGGTGCCCCGTTTCCTCTGCTGCCAGCCTCCCCCCGACACGCGTGTGACACGTGGGCCCCACCCATGCCTCGCGTGTCAACTGCTGGGGGTGCTCTAAATAATTCTTACTCCCCATGCGTGCCTCATGGGAACTCACTTACCCTCCCTCATTTCCGCTTCTCTCTCCTCTCGGGTACCTGAAACCCGAAATCCCCCTCTCACGTCTCGCCATTTTCATCCTCATGTTTTCTCTCGCTAACTCAGTTATCCTATCTTTGTCTTCAACAGCTCATCATCTTTATCCATCAAACGCCAGCACAGCACTGCATTCCATGCCGACATCCACCTTGCATCATCTCCCACCATCCACGCTATCGCTTGGTTGAACGGTATAGATTGAAGAAGGGCTGGATATATACCAAGCGACTGCCACATTTGAACAAGGTTAGGTAATCTAGGGTTAGGTTAGGTTTAATTTAAGTTTTAAGTTGAATTTTAGGTTTAAATTCGTTCTTCAGTCATTCGAAATTTTAGGGCTCTTGTTAGTTTCAATTCAAATTTTAGATAATTGTTAGGGTTTTGATTTTCGAGTTTTCAGGTTAGGAGATTTTTAGGGTTAAATTACTTTTAATTTTCGAAGTTTAGGCTTGAATTTCATATGTGATTTTCGATTTTTCATAAGTTAGGGTTTGAAAATTTCGGGTTAGGGTGTGATGTTAGAATGGGTTTTGGGTTCGAATTTCATGTAATAATGCTACAATTTTGAGTTTTCCAATAGTAATTCACGATTTTAGTTTGATTTTGCAAGAATTGGATGTTGGTTTTGTTGAATTTCGGTCACAATCCCCCCTCCCCTGTTTTCATCTTGATGAATATAGTATTGCGTTTCTAGGTTCTCGATTTGTTGAAGCTAAGGAGGCCTCTGTTTTGGGGTTGAATTCCAGATTTGGGTTGAAAGGTTGCAGGTTTGAGTTGCTCAGTGGCAAATTTCCCCTTCCCATCATTTAGATATTTTAAGCAGTCTGTTAACCTAATTCATTTGTTCAATTGCTGTTTGTTCTTAATCCGGGTTGTTTCATTATGTTCTTCGCATTTCTTCTTGACTTGTCTGGGTTTCTTGATGTTGCTCTGCTCTTGTGGAGTATTGTTGTTTTAGGTTTGATTTGCCTAGGATTGAAGCCTGATTCCATCTCCCCTTGTGAGCTTTGTTTAAGCCTTCTATTTTGCCCCTTTTTTTATTTGATTCTGATTGCTAATTTGTTTTGAAGCTGTCATTTAGGATGTGTTAAGTGATAGAGAGATGCCTTTTGACTAGAGTTAATTTTGAATGTTAGGCAATGGTAGAGTAACTTTGGAAGTAGATTGATTTACAACCTATAGTTTTAGTTGCTTTTCATTTAAATCAATTGAGAATGATGCTATGTTATTTCAATTGCGTGTTAAGTGACCTTAATCTCATCCTCGTCCTCGATGACACGACCCTCAAGTACTACAGCAAAAGCTGTATGCTTGCAACACTTTAATTTACATTGAATTTACTTTGAAATTCACCTAATAGACATAAACACTTATTGGACATGTTTTCCATGAATTATCCAACTACTAAAAACGGATCAACTTGTCACTTTCTAACTATAGTATTATTGTTCAATCATTTTAGTAGTTGGATAATTCATGGAAAACACGTCTAATAAGCATTTATGTGTTTGATTCAGTCATTATTTTGTTTGTTTTATATATATACGTATAGCAGTTATTTTCTTTGTTTTTTGGAGCAAATTAAAGGTAAGTGTAACTGTGAAAAATAAATTCTCATAGTCTGTCAAGGCATTCGCACATTGCAGCTGCTACTGATTATGCAGTGAAGTTAGACACTACAGCAGCTGCTACTGCTTGTGCAGTGCATCTAGAGATTATGTTTTCTTTCTTCTATGCAATTTGAGTTTGCTAGATATCCTTATTTTAGTTATTTGTAGTTTTCTCTTTTACATGCTCCTATTTAAGAAGATACAAATATATCATGTAAATCTCACTGTCATCGGTAAGTATTATTCTATTCATATCTTTTCATTAAGAAATTCATTAAAAATTGTCTGATTAATTTTGTCTAACACTTCTACTTGCGTTATTATTGTAAATCCATCATGTATATCACTTTGGATACCTTACGAACTATGGAAAAACCTAAAAGGGTTTCAAATTCATCTGGTCGCTGGAGACGCCAAGAACAACATCAATGACTATGAAAGGCAACGTTAGACGACTATTGTTAAGTTTGTCGAGAGCTACAAATTTAACCACTACTTCAGTTATTAAATACTTTTTATAGCATAGGGAAGTAGAGATCGATCCACGAGGAAAGATTGTTTTAAAAAGCCTAGCTTAATCCTAAATGATTTTACTAATTCAATTTATTAAATCTAATTTTAATAATTCTAAAATAATTAAAATCTAATGAATAAAAATCCGAAAAAACACCCAATGATGCTCATAAATATTTTGGATTATATTCAGGAAATAAAACAGTAAAAAGCTTTCCTAAATAATCTAGAGAAATAAAAACAGAATAGTAACTGAAATTCTAATTAAAAATAAAAACAGCAAATAATAATCAGAAAATAATTATTAAAAAGGTCAAACAGTAACCTCAAATATTATTCTTCAGGTATATAAGCTTATAACTCCTCAATTGTATCTAAATAATTTCAGAAAAATCAAATCAGAAAATTACCACAGAATATCAATGCAGAATATTAAATCTGAAATTAGAAATAAAATAATCTGCATAAATATAAATACGAAAAAAATCAAGAAAATTACCATAATTATATGACACAATTTTCTGGACTTAACAATACCTAATAATCGTGAATTAACAATTAAAATTGGAATTTTCAGAATTAATAACCTAAAAACCTGCACATAATAATTTCACAAAATAATTCCGAACAATTAACAAATAACTTCCAAAAATTACGAAATTAAATATGGCCATACTAGGACACTATATAAACTCTAGGAACTAATAAAAATAAAAAAAAGAACAAAAATAACTATTTTTAGTCTAATTGCTAACAAACAGGTAATTAAGTACTAAAACTGAATATAAATCAATCTAAAATTATAACCACTCTAAAAATCAAAATCTAAACTATCTAAAATTACCTAGACACTTGCAAAAGACTATAATTTGGGGGGGGGGGTTGATTGAAATTATATTGAAGCTAATAAAATTAGAACAAAAATTAACAAACTAATCAAATTAACTCTACGCAACAAATAATGATCAAAAGTTGTCAAATTTATGAAGAATACTTAGTATAATCTCAATCCACCATGCAAATTAATATTTATCATTAACACACAAGTTAATTTCATTCATAAGTTAAACTGTAGAAGACATCCACCAACGGTTCTTCCTCGTTTTTCTTTAGATTCTAGTTTAATTATGTCCAATCCTAATATAAACCCTACTAATTTGATAACCCTTACACCAGCGCAAAAGTTTAATCAAACTAGAGCATTAAGAGTTAGAAAAACATCATTTAACGCTTTGTAATCAATTTACCAGCAAATCAATTTACAAAGATCTATAACGATTACCTAATTAAAAGAGATGGGTTTGAGTCATCCATGATTAATTAGGGTGATACTAGTGTTTAAAAGATGATAAATTTTACGTATTAAAGTCCTTTAAACTATCATATGAATTCGTATTAAACTAACTAGCATGCATTCTAATTAATATAATACGAATATCATGAATGATAAATACTAATCGCTATAGAATCATGAATTTAAATCAACTAGACAATAAAGTATAAAACTTGTTTCAAAATAATTAATTTAGCATTGTTTCAAACAGATTATACTAAGTACAAGAAAATTACTCACTCATGTTATAAATTAAATCACAATAACTAACCACATAATTCATGTTTAATAATATAAAGGGTTTAAACTAATTAAACAAAATAAAAATATCAAATAAAACAAATAAACTTGACAAAATAACAAGCGTTGGGAGGATGGGTTGATCACGATGATGATGATGATGATAATTATGGTGAAGGACAGAGGAAGGCTGCGTGGGTTTTATGGAGATTGAAGAAGAAGCAGGTAGTCGTGGCCCTTTTTTATGGAGGATGCATGATTGAGGGTTAGGCGTGGGATTGATGAATGATGAGGAGATGAAGGCAAGTGTAGGGAAGTTATGGTGGGCGTGGAGTTGATGTGATGAGGATGATGGGTTGGTGAAGGATGGTGCCTTGATGGCGTATGTTGTGGTTATGTGGTGTTGATGGGAAGATTGATGGTGGATGGGGCGTGGAGTGTCATGACATAAGGCTAGCCGTGGGTGTATATATGGGAAGTGAGCGAGGTTAGGTTTAGTATATTAGGGTTTCCTTCCTCTCTTCCTTAGACTTCTTCTCCCTTAAGACTTCTATCCTTTTTTCAACTCTTGAAACCCTAGCCCAATTAAATAATCATGAAAATAATATTTTCCATAAATTATTATTGGACCGTCTTTTCACCAAAGCGTGTAAAGTCAAAGCTTCGACGTCTGGTCTTCTCCTTTTTATTTTATTAATGTCTAACCTGAAAAATATATAAAATAAAGTAAATTAGACGCAATAATGTGTAAAATATAATCAAAATAATTAATAAAACGATGCATGAGTTTCTGGCTTAACAACTATTGAGAAAAATAAAAGGAAACTTATGGAACTTGGAATACAAAGGACATTAACATCAATGAGAATAACCAATGAAACTATCCAAAGGCAAAGTGAGGAAAATAGTGATGAAGACGATGAGTACAATCTGTTGGAATATGAGAGATTCCATACAGAATTTGAGGATGTTCCTTCTAATACTGCAAGAAACAGTGTGCGCAAGACATCATTTAAAGGTCATGTGACTAAGACCATATTAGGTAATGGTCATGACACTTAGATGATGTGTTTGGTTCACAAATAGAAAAATCACTTGGATTTGTGCTGGAGACCCCAAGAACAGCATGAGTGAATATGAAAGGCCACGTCAGATGACTATTGCAAAAAATAAAAGGAAACTTATGGAACCTAGAATACAAAGGACATTAACATCAATGAGAAGAACCAATGAAACTATCAAAACGCAATGTGAGGAGAATAGTAACGAAGACGATGAGTACAACCCGATGGAATATGAAAGATTGCATGCAAAATTTGAGGATGTTCCTTAGAATACTACAAGAAACAGTGTGCGAAAGGCTTCATTTGCAGGTCATGTGACTAAGAGCAGCTCAGGTAATGGTCATGACACTTAGATGATGTGTTTGGTACACAAACTAAAAAATCACTTGCATTTCTATGCCATTTTAATTGTCTGTTTCTTTGTTTTTTATTCTCTATATTAGGTAAAATGCACAAACCTATAAGATTAAGTTATGGACATGAAAATATGAAATGTTGTTTTCTTCAGGTGAAGTTGGATTTGATATTTTTGTTTAATTATGTAATAAGCTATTGTGTTACTTATTTAATTACGTATCTAGGTGAAAGAGTTCAAGTTGAGTTAAATGATGTTGTACGTGCTAGCGAAGGAAGTAGTTTGCGTACGCGTATATCAGACAAACAAGTGCCAAGGGCAAGATCATCTCTTTCATCTAGAGAGAATGATTCAAATTACTTCCATGATAGAGGTGACCTAGGATAAGATCTCTCTCACTTTCACACATACAAAGAGATCATCAATCTTTTTCTTGTTTTCTATTTCGTTCTTTTCTTGGATGCTTTGGGGGGGGGGGGGTAGAAACATGTTCATCTGGAATTGCTTAAGGCAACCACTTGTTTTAACTACACAACATAAGAGTTATAATTATGGAGTTAAAATACTTTAATGAGCATGCTAAACTCTATTACCAATTCTTGTAACTATAATCATGGAGTGTAACTTTTCAATGGAGGTACAGATGTGGATCATATTACATACCAGAGTAATGAGGAACAAAACCAAGCCAATGCATATGACAAAAGTGGTTTTTAGTACTTTGTTTTTTTCAAACTAATAATATAGAAGGTTATACAATCATCGTAGTTATATTATTCTATATTTCAGCTTCCCCACCTAGACTTGCAAAAACAAAATGTCTAAACTGGAAAAGGAAAAGGGAGGCTGATCAAAGACAAGTGGAGATTGAATTCCCACTAGAACCTAAATGTGTTGTTAGAAGCAATTGCACTCAATTTATTAGTGAGGCTAGGTACTTGATGAAACACTGCTTGCCATTGGATGTGGAGAAGTGGGACCATATACATGTAGATAAGAAAAGAAAATTCTTTATGAAGTTGAAGGTTTTTTCCCCTCAGACTACCTCGATCTCATCCCCTCGTTAATATTTTATCATTAACATTTTGTATTATATGTAAAGGATATGTTTAAATTGCCTCAAGGTTGTCATGTTGAAAGGGCAATAGAGCGTCGTTGCAAGGTCTAGTATAGGAAGCGACGTTATGATTTGAGGCAAAAAGTGTACAATGACTACGCTACTGTAGCTGACCATCGAGATAATCCTCCCAAGGAAGTGGATCCTGAACAATGGAAATGGTTGGTGAGTTGTTGGGACAATGATAAGTTTAGAGTAAGTGTGTGAGATACTGCATTACAGGAGGCTATTGTGGCAAATTGACGTTTGTTATTAAATATAAAGCTTTTGTGGCACAATTTAATATGCCACAATTACCAAATTGCTACAATAGCTCATACTTTGTGGCAAATCAAACATTCCCACAAAAATATATTTGCTACAAAAACATTACATCTATGGCAATATAGTTAGCCACAAATTTGGCTTTTGGTGTCTAATTTGAATACATTTAGTGACAAATCGCATTGTGCCACTACAAATGTATGATTATTCTATCATACACTTTTGTGCATTCGAATTTCGTTCTAAATTTTATGGATATATGTTATGATATAATTACCTTTTGCAATTGGTAATGTTATGATATAATTAGCTTTTGCAATTGGTATTGAAATTAAATATTGCAAATAAATATACTTAATAAGTAAAAATAAATAAAGGAAGCCGAAAACAAAACTAGAGAATGAGAATTCATTTTATATATCAGAAATGGAATCACATAGTATTATTCTTCATAAATGTAATTTGTTTAGAATTTGTAATGAATGAAAAATTGAACAATTCCATAGGTACATAAATTCGAGAAACCTAGTTTCTGCTAACTAATTAAGAAAGTGAAGAGAACAATTAAACGAAGACTTCATGATCAACATCTTGTCCTCTTCATGACGTATGGTTGTCCAACATCATTCTTTGAATGGGATGCCTGTATGAAAAACCAAGTAAATAAATAAATAAGGCTTTGCATCGATTCATATTCGCATATAAAAAATATGACAATGTACATTGATATGATTCTCAAACAAATATGAAAATGGATGGACTCCGTAACTACCAATACGGTAAAACGCTAGATGTGTAACTTAAATAATTAGAAAATTGACAACATTCAGGAATACCAATGCAAAGAACGTATACAACACGTAAGCGATCTGCATTATACATGCACGCTGAACAGAATGACACGCGACACGTACACTGTGCCGGTACAGCCCGCACAACAGGTGTAGCCTGCCTGTATAGTGCAGGTGTTGCCTGTATAGGGCAGCAACCTGCATAGTATTATAGGTGCTGCTACCTATACAGGGCAACAACCTGCACAGTTCTGCAGTTACAGCCTGCACAATGCAAATGCTACTGCTTGTAAAGGTGCAACCAGTCGGTTCAAGGCAGCAACCTGTATAGTGCAGGTGCAGCCTGCCTGTGCAGGGGCACCTTGTATTATGTGGTTAGAGCTCCTAAACGGTGATGCGTGTTTTGCATTTTCGCGATCCAACCACAAAATTTGACCATTAAAGTCAAATAGCAATTGCTTTACAAAATTTCAATGTAAACCAATTCAAAAAAATTCTTAACAACATCCTAAGTATTTTCCAAGGCACCATTCAACATAAACCAATTAAAAGACCACAACAAAATCACTAAAACATAACAAAGTAAAATATAAAAACAATCCTAGATATCCACAACTATTCACAATCCTAGATGTCCATAACTAACAACCAAATCAGGAACACAAATCCTCATAAACACTAAACGTACTTTCTAGGGCTACATTCATTGTTTGCACAACCAATGCAATGTCAATTCAAATCCTCACAGTTTGCACAACCATCACAATGCCAATTTACATCTCACATGAACTAATACCACCAATGCCTATGTACTATATAAAAATCTAACAAACCTTTCATCCACATGGATTGCGTTCCGTGGAAAAGGAAGAAAAACGTCGAGATGATCCACTTGATAGTAGCCATGCATGAGTTACAAACTCATGTAGTTATATTTACACTATAATGACTAATTTCCTAGAAAATAGAAATTTTTATTGTGCTGTTAACACGAACAAGTGCACTCGAAGGACCTAGTCTTTCCTCTAAAGCATGAAGACGGGCTTCATATGACTCATGGATTTGAGATACCCGCTTATTGACTTCAGCGTCAATTATGTCTTGGATGTCGACCTCACTAATGACTTGGTTTTGATACTTAATAAATGGTATCACACCTTGACCTATGGCCCTTTGATGATTTAATCCTTCACGAGGTTTTAAGACGCGGGTAAAGCCCTCTTGGGGAGTGAGATTATCCACTCCATATATATCAATTTCCTTTTTATGTATTTCTTGAAGCTCCTCGCATGCTTTCTCTGCAAGTTCATCAGACCAACTCCCATCTTTCTTCAATCTTTGAACCTTCCATAAATATAAATAGTATGGTTCCTCTTCCCCTTCATTTTTCGGTTCAGACTCCACATCCTACTTATTAGTTCTAGCCGTTGGTTTCTGCAACTGAAGTCATTTAAGAAAATTCTGATGTTAATTATTTGGTATGAAAGTGGGTTATAAGAAGAAATTGATTAACATAGACCAGTGCCAAGACTGAAGACCAAGAACTTTGCATTGAGCTCAAAGAATAGGTGATATGCAACGCCAGAAGAAGTTATTACCAACTTGTAGAAAGTACTGGCAATTGACTTTGGTCCAACTTTTGGTAGCATTTTCTGAGACGGTTGACTTTTAGTATTGATCTCACTACGACACTACATTACCAATAAAAATAAAGAAAGCAGTAAACAGTCAAATCTAGTACATGGTAAAAAGAGAGTCTAATTCGTACGCCATAATGGAAGAGAGTCGTACACTTGCTCTAAACTTATGACTGTCCTAATAATTCACCAACCATTTCCATTGTTCAGGGTCCACGCCCATGGGAGGATTCTCTCAACGATCAGCTACAGTAGCATGATCATTGTATGCTTTTTGCCTTAAGTCATAATGCCACTTCCTATACCAAACCTTACAACGACGCTCTATTGCCCTTTCAACATGACAGCCTTGAGGCAATTTAAACATATCCTACACATATAATACAAAATGTTGATGATAAAACATTGAGGGGGTGAGATCAAGGTAGTCTGACGGGAAAAAACCTTCAGCTTCATAAATAATTTTCTTTTCTTATCTACATGTATATGATCCCACTTCTCTACATCCAATGGCATAAACTATTTCATCAAGTAGCTAGCCTCACTAATAAATTGAGTACTATTGCTTTCGACAACACATTTGAGTTCCGATGGGAGTTCAATATCCATTTGTCTGTGATTGGCCTCCGTTTTCCTTTTCCAGTTTGGACATTTTGTTTTCCTATGTCTAGGTGAGGAAGTTGAAGTGTAGAATAATATAAGTACGGTGATTATATAACCTTCTATGTTATTAGTTCGAATAAAAAATAAAGTAATAAAAACCGCTTTTGTCATATGCATTAGCTTGGTTTTGTTCCTCATTGCTGTGGTGTGTAATGTTATCCATATCTGTACGTACAATTAAAGGTTACACTCCATGATTATAATTGCAAGAACTGGTAATAGAGTTCAGCATGTTCATCAAAGTATTTAAAATCCATATTTATAACTCTTATCTTATGGAGCTATAACAAGTGTTTACCTTAAGAAAATTAAAGATGCACATGTTTGTTCCCCCCTCGCTCCAAAAAGCATCCAAGAAAAAAGGAAATAGAAAACAGGAAGAAGATTGATGACCCCTATGCATGTGTGACAGTGAGAGAAATCTTATCCTAGGTTACCTCTATCATAGAAGTAATTTGAATCATTATCTCCATGTGAAAGAGATGATCTTGTCCTAGGCACTTGTCTATCTGATACAGGCATACACAAACTGCTTCCTTCGTTGGAACGTACAACATCATTTAAGTCAACATGAATTCTTTCACCTACATACGTAATTAAATAAGTAACACAATAGTTTATTACATAATTAAACAAAAATATCCAATCTTGCTTCACCTGAAGAAAACAACATTTCATTTTCATGTCCAGAACCTGATCATTTAGGTTTGCGCATTTTACCTAATATAGAGAATAAAAAACATTAACAAATAGACGATTAAAATGGCATACAAATCCAAGTGATTTTTTCGTTTGTGTGCCAAGCACATCATCTAAGTGTCATGACCATTACCTGAGCTGGTCTTAGTCACATGACCTTCAAATGAAGTCATGCGCACACTGTTTCTTAGAGTATTCTGCATGCAATCTTTCATATTCTATCGGGTTCTACTCATCATGTTCGTCACTATTTTCCTCACTTTTCCTTTGGGTAGCTTCTTTGGTTGTTCTCATTGATGTTAATGTCCTTTGTATCCCAAGAATCGCTGGCATGCAAAATTTGAGGATGTTCCTTCTGATACTCCAACAAACAGTTTGCGTATAACTTCATTTGAAGGTCATGTGACTAAGACCAGATCAGGTAACGGTATGCCATTTTATGCCATTTTATTTGTCTGTTTGTTAACTTTTTTATTCTCTATATTAGGTAAAATGCACAAACCTACAAGATCAGATTCTGGACATGAAAATGAAATGTTGTGTTTCTTGAGGTGAAGCTGGATTTGATATTTTTGTTTAATTATGTAATAAACTAGTGTGTTACCTATTTAATTATGAATGTAGGTGAAAGAGTTCATGTTGAGTTGAATGATATTGTACGTGCCAGTGAAGGGAGCAGTTTGTGTATGCCTATATCAAATAGACAAGTGCCAAAGACAACAAAATCTCTTTCATGTAGAGAATGATTCAAATTACTTCCATGATAGAGGTAACCCAGGATAACACTTTCACACATACATAGAGATCATAAATCTTTTTCATGTTTTCTGTTTCCTTTTTTTATTGGATTTTTTTTTGGAGGGGGGGGCGTGGGGAAACATGTGCATCTTGAATCGCTTAAGGCAAACCTTTGTTATAGCTACACAAGATAAGAGTTATAATTATGGAGTTTAAATACTTTGAAGAGCATGCTAAACTCTGATTCTTGTAATTATAATCATCGGGTGCAACTTTTAAATATAGGTACAGATGTGGATAACATTACACACCAGAGCAATCAGGAACAAAACTAAGCTAATGCATTTGACAAAAGAGGTTTTATTGCTTTGTTTTTTTTTTCAAACTAATAATATAGAAGGTTATATAATCATCATAGTTGTATTATTCTATACTTCAGTTGCCTTACCTAGACATAGGAAAACAAAATGTCTAAACTAGAAAAGGAAAAGGGAGGCTGATCCAAGACAAGTGGAGATTGAACTCCTACTAGAAGTCAAACGTGTTTTCGGAAGCAATAGCACTCAATTTATTAGTGAGGCCAGCTACTTGATGAAACAGTGCATGCCATTGGATGTGGAGAAGTGGGACCATGTACATGTAGATAGGAAAAGAAAATTCTTTATGAAGCTGAAGGTTTTTCCCCCTCAGACTACATTGATCTCACTCCCCCTCAATTGTTTATCATTAATATTTTGTATTATATGTGTAGGACATGTTTAAATTGCCTCAAGGTTGTCATGTTGAAAGGGCAATAGAGCATCGTTGCAAGGTTTGGTATAGGAAGTGGTGTTATGAATTGGGGCAAAATGCGTACAATGACTATGCTACTATAGTTGACCATTGAGATAATCCTCCCAAGGAAGTGCATCATAAATAGTAGGAATGGTTGGTGAATTATTGGGACAGTGATAAGTTCAGTAATTGTGCAATTCTCTTCTTTTCTGGCATACAAATTAGACTTTCTTTTTGCCGTGTACTAGATATGATTGTTTACTCCTTTCGCTGTTTTTATTGGTAATGTAGCATCGTAGTGAGATCAATACTAACAGTCAGCAGTCTCAAAAAATGCTAGCAAAAGTTGGGACAAAGTCAATTGCCAGTACTTTCTACGAGATGGTAATATCTTATTTTGGCATTGCATATCACCTATTCTTTGAGTTTAATGCAAAGTTCTTGGCCTTCAGTCTTGCCACTGGTCTATGTTTATCTATTTCTTCTTATAACCCACTTTCATACCAAATAATTAACATCAGAATTTTCTTAAATGACTTCAGTTGCAGAAACCAACGGCTAGAACTAATAAGTAGGATGTGGAGTCTGAACCGAAAAATGAAGGTGAAGAGGAACCATACTATTTATATTTATGGAAGGTTCAAAGATTGAAGAAAGATGGGAGTTGGTCTGATAAGCTTGCAGAGAAAGAATACAACGAGCTTCAAGAAATACATAAAAATGAACTTGATATATATGGAGTGGATAATCTCACTTCCCAAGAGGCCTTTACTCGTATCCTAAAACATTGTGAACGATCAAATCATCAAAGGGGCATGGGTGAAGGTGTGATACCATTTACTATATATCAAAACCAAGTCATTAGTGAGGATGACATCCAAGAGAGAATTGATGCTATAGTCAATAGGCGGGTATCTCAAATCCATGAGTTATATGACCCTAAACTTCGTGCTTTAGAGGAAAGACTAGGTCCTTCAAGTGCATAGGTTAGTGTTAACAGGGCAATAAAAATCTCTAGTTTCTAGGACATTAGTCATCATAGTGTTAATATAACTAAATGAATTTGTAACTCATGCATAACTACTATCAAGTAGATCATCTCGACGTCTTTCTTCTTTTTCCATGGAGCCTAGTCTAAGTGGATAAAAGGTACATTGGATTTTTATATAGTACATGGGCAATGGTGGTATCAGCTAATGTGAGATATGAATTGGCAGTGTGATGGTTGCGCAAACTGTGAGGATTTGAATTGACGTCGCATTAGTTGTGCAAATAGTGAGTGTAGCCCAGGAATGTACGTGTAGTGTTTTTAAGGATTTGTGTTTCTGATTGGGTTGTTAAAGTGGATATCTAGGATTGTGAATAGTTGTGGATATCTAGGATTGTTTTTATATTTCACTTTGTTATGTTTTTGTGGTCTTGTATTTCGTTTATGTTGAATGGTGCCTTGGAAAATACTTGGGATGTTTTTGAGGATTTGTTCGAATTGGTTTGCGTTTAAACTTTGTAAAGCCATTGTGATTTGACTTCAATGGTGGAAATTTGTGGTTGGATCGTAAAAACGCAGAACACGCATCACCGTTTAGGTGCTCGGCGCAAGCTGAACCGCATAGTATATGGTGGCCCTGCACTGTATAGGTTGCTCATGCACAGGCAGGCTACACTTGTACTGTAATGGTTGCTATCCTGCACAGGCAGGTTACACCTGTACACACACCAGCACTTGCATTATGCAGGCTGCAACTACACTATACATGTTGCTGCCCTCTATAGGCAACAGTACCTGCACTATGCGGGCTGCACCTGCAGTACTGCCCTGTATAGCCAGCAACACCTGCACTGTGCGGGCTGCACTTACACTGTGTATGTGTCGCGTGTAGTTCTGTTCAGCTTACATGTACAACGCATATCATGTGCGTGTCTTATACGTTCTTTGCACATGCATTAACCCAATTCTTGAATGTTGTTAATTTTATGATTATTTAGGTAACACATCAAGCGTTTTACCGTATTGGCAGTTACAAAGTCCATCCGTTTTCATGTTTGTTTGAGAATCATATCAATGGACATTGTCATATTTTTTATATGCAAATAGAAATCGGTGTTAACGCTTATTTCTTTATTTACTTGGTCTTTCATACAGGTATCCAATTCAAAGAATGATGTTGGACGAGCATACATGGTGAAGAGGACAAGATGTTGATCATGAAGTCTTCATTTAATTTTTCTTTTTGCTTTCTGAATTAGTTAGCAAAATCTAGGTTTCTCGAATAATACTGTGTGATTCCACTTTTGATATATGAAATGAATTCTCATTCTCTAGTTATGTCTTCGGCTTCCTTTATTTATTTTTATTTATTAACTATATTTATCTACAATATTTAACTTCAATACCAATTGCAAAAGCTAATTATATCATAACATTACCAATTGCAAAAGGTAATTATATCATAACATATATCTATAAAATTTAAAACGCAATTTGAATGCACAAAAGTGTATGATAGACCAATTATACATTTGTATTGGCATAATACGATTTGCCATTAAATGTATTCAAATTAGACACCGAAAGCTAAATTTGTAGCTGACTACATTGCCACAAATATCATGTTTTTGTAGCAATGTTTGATTTGCCACAAAGTATGAGCTATTGTAGCAATTTGGTAATTGTTCCATATTAAATTGTGCCACAAAAGCTTTATATTTAGTGGTAAAAGACAGTTTGCCATAATAGCCTTTTGTAATACACTATCTGCGGCAACTTTGTAGCATATTTCCAAGTTGCGACCAAAGGTTGTTGTAGCAATATTCGAGAATATTGTATCAAAACCAAAAGCTATAAAAACTAGATTTTCTTGTGGTGTTTGGAAGTGGTTCCTGGGACAAAATGTTGATCTCACAGTGTTGAACTTTTGGTTATCAAGTCCCCTTAGAAATTGACTGACCCTTTCTTGTTCAAGCATCAAAGTCATCGCCTTTCCACACTCACAGTTGCAAATGCAAGCCATTACCATCGAATCACACTTCTCCCAGGCATGAACCTACGAGATTGTTTTTGCTGGTTTTGTCATAGTTCCATTAACAAATCCAAATTCATCTTTTGATATGAGAGCATTAATAATAGAAATACCATAATTCTAGTAATTGTCTCCATTAAGAACCAATAGACTGATAATGTACCTAGGATGATCAAAACTGTTAAGGTAATAGGGCGATTGAGGGTCATTGTAGCTAGGTTTTTGAATTTTTTTTCCTTTTGATTGTCTTCCTTGTCTCCCATTGCTAGGTATGTGATTTGCAATTTTACATAAACAATCTTCTTTTGTTTTGGCACTGATACCACGTTAAAGTTTTATAGAAATTGGGTCATAAACAGATGAGGTATGCATATAAGGTCAAATGAGATTACAACTTAAAACCATTTAGCAATGGATGTATTAACTCATAAATTTATATACATGCTCCAACCCTTGGATCACATTCATCAAAATTGGCTAGTGGTTGTGAAAATAAATTCTCGTAATTTCTATGATATCCCTTCTGAAGATGACGATGAGGAAGCTAAAACAAATGTGGATGGTGGTGAAGCAGTTAGAGAAGCATATGTCCCACTGGCTAGTGATGGCACAACGTCTTTGGACAGGGTTGATGTGAGTCCAGATATGGTGGATGCAGCAATTGTGAGACATGAGTTGCAGCATCATAAGATGAAAGGAAAAATGCAAGCTCTTGATGATACTAGTGAATCTGAGTCAAGTGATGAAGAAGATCAGCTATTATTTACTGATGAAACTGAGAATGAGCCACTTTAATGATGTCACTTTAAAGTGGCTCAGTCTCAGTTTCATCGACAAATAATAGCATGTCTTCTTCATCACTTGACTTAGATTTTCTCCTATCATCAAGAGTTTGCATTTTGCCTTTCTTCTTATGACGCTACAACTCTTGTGTCACAATTGATGCATCCACCACATCTGGATTCACATCAACCCTGACTAAAGACGTTGTGCCATCATTAGGCAGTGGGACATATGCTTCTCCAACTGCTTCATCACCATCCACATTTGAATTGTCTTCCTCATCTTCATCTTCATCTTCAGAAGCGATATCATAGAAATTACGAGGATTTGTTTTCACAACCACTCGCGGATTTTGATGAATGTGATCTCTCACATAATATACTTGTTCAACTTAAGAAGCTAAGACATATGGCTCATTTGTTTTTGGGAAACATTTTACATTTGTTGAAGTTGTGCCATATGCTTCTCATTTGATTCCTAGATTTTCAGTACATACATTAAACCAGTCACACTTAAATAGAACAATTTTATGCTTGCTATCGTACTCCAATTCAACAACCTCTTGTAATAAACCATAGTAGTTGTTTTCTCCACTTTGCACATCACCTTTAACCACAACACCACAATTCTGGGTACTAAGGTTTCTAGCTCGTGCTTTTGTATTAAATATGTACCCTTTCATGATATATCTATCATAACAAAGAACTCTCTTTAGAGGACACTGTGCCAAAATTAAGAGTTCAGGACTTGCTTTTTCATCAAGTTGATTCCACAACTAGGTAATCTAAAAAAGGAAAAAAAGAAAAAGAAAAAAGGGTTTAACAACTATCTGTATTAAATAATTGTGTGTATCAAATATGTAGTTATCGTATTTACTTACTCTATCTTTGAACCACTTGTTAAAATTACATCTTTGTGATGCATCAATACTCCCTATGAACACAAACACAATAAATATTTTTCATAATGAAAAATTAGACAAAATTAGAATATCCATTCACGTTCTAAATGTCTTACTCCATGAAAGGTTGTACTTCCTCGCAGTTTCTTAACACATAGAGGTGAGCACGATCCCAACTGTCATATGAAAGGACCTTGATATTTGCCTGACCTAATGGCTTCCCCAACTTCATGAAAATCGATAGTCCTTGATATTGGCTTCTTTCTTCGTCCTCATTCCCATCCAGATGATTAAACCTATTCTCGGCTCAATGCAAATACCTCGAACAAAATGTTAAACACTCATCGGCAATATATGCTTTTGCCATTGGCCCTTCAGGATGAGCTTTATTATGCACAATGCCCATGTCCTTTTAATGTATGCATGAGCCTAACCACAAGCCAAAGTTTGTAAATTATACACTAAATGATCCCAAACACTAATATATGCCATCAAAATAGGAAAAAAAAATTAAAAATCACAATACCTTTCAAATGGGTACATCCAACGATAATGAATAGGTCTAGCAAATATAGCTTCTGCAGCTAAATCGATAGTCAAGCGCACCATGATGTCGAAAAAGACACATTCTAATTTGTAAAGAGTAATAACAATGCTCTTCTCTAACCTATCTAGCACCTCCACCTTCAATGCCTTTGAGCATAACTGCTTAAAGAATAAAGACAACTCTACAAGAGCCTTCCCACGAAAGGCGGGTGCTAGTAAGTCTTGAATAAAAACGTGACAATCATGACTTTTTAATGATCCCATTATTTTCCCCTCACTAACATTTATGCATCGACCTATGTTCGATGAATATCCATCTGGCACTTTCAAATCAGCTAAAAATCTGTATACATCCTTTCTTTCATTCAAACTTAATTCAAATGCTGCTTTGGTGGGAATGTCGTATTTGTCCCCAACCTTCTTAGGATGCAAGCTCTTTCTAATTACCCAGTCTACCAAATCCTAGTGAGATTTCAAATTATCCTTTGTTTTTCCCGGTATATTCATGATAGTACCCAATATGCTTCCAAATATATTTTTCTCAATATGCATAACATCTAAATTATGACGAACCAAGTTCTGACTCTAATATGCTAATTCAAGGAAGATACTTTTCTTTTCCCAATTATAAACTAACTTAGGTTTTGTTTGCTTCCTCTCAACCCCAACCTTCCCAAACTTGATATTTTCAAAGCTGTTAATCTGCTCAAGAACATCAGCCCTAGACATATCTTTAGGAGGAGGATCTGCTTCCAATGAGTTATCAAAAGATTTCTTATCATATCTCCATCCATGGTCAAGCTCTAAAAACCTGCAATGTCCCATGTAACATTGTTTATTCCAATGAGGCAAGTATCTTGACCATTTATCTTTATTACAAATAGGAAAAGCTAGATGTCCTTTCACACTCCACCCAGCGAGATTGCCATAGGCAAGAACATCATTTATTGTCCATAACAAAGCCGCATATGAAGTAAAATATTCAGCTTTGAAAGCATCATAAGTATTTACCCCAACTTCCCATAACATTTTTAGTTCATCAATCAACAGCTATAGATACACATCAATATTGGTTCCAGGAGTAGTTTTGTGACGAATGATCATATTTAACATAGTATATGGCTTTTTCATGGACATCCAAAGTGGCACGTTATAAGGAATTAAAAAAAGGAGCCAAATGCTACATTTTGACTTTATGTTTGCATATAGAGTGAACCCATCATTGCATAAACCCAATCTCACAATTCAAACATCTGGTGCAAAATGTGGAAAAGAAGCATCGAATGACTTCCAAGCCTTTGCATCAGCTGGATGCCATAAAATCCTATCATCTGGACGTTTATCCTTGTGCCATCGCATGTGAGATGCTGTTTTAGCATACATAAATAATCTCTATAACCTTGGTATAAGAGGAAAGTAATGTAACACCTTACACGGAACATTCCTTCCCTTTCTCCTTGTTTCACCTTCATCATCACTATCATCCCCCCTCTTCCGTCTTATCCTTCCACCTAGGATGATCACATCTAGGATATTTTTCTGCATTTTCGTGCTCTTTCCAATAAAGTATGCAATCATTTTTGCAAGCTTCAATCTTCACATAACTCAAGCCAAGCTCATGAGTATACTTTTTCGCTTCATAGGCATTCTTTTGGAAAAGTATCATCAAAATCAAATGCCTTTTTAAAAGTTAAAGTATCATCGTGAGAGATTTGTCGCTCCAACGACAAAGACACTTTATATGAAGCAGATGTACCATAAACTCCAACTTCGAGAATTTCTCACAACCTGGAAATAGCTCTTTCTAAACTTCTCTAACTAGCCTACCAAATTTCTCAAGTAATTCAGGTGACTTGCTAATACCAAGACCACCTAACCTTTCAAATTCACTGATTATAGAAAAAGCTCTAGTACTTGTCATTTCATGAAATGTCTCATGTATGGCTATTCCTGATTCTTCTGGATCTATACACTCTTCTGCATTACTTTTATCCTCATCACCTTCATCAATATGCTCTTCAACAACTGATTTTTCTCCATGAAACTCCCATGGATTATAATTTCTCAATATTCTGTTGTGCGGCAAATGAAACAAAACTGTTTTCCTACTTTGATGATAAAAATTGTCACAGTTGATACAGGGACATCTAATTTCCCTCCTTAGCCACATTGGCAAATGCAAAGTCAAGAAATTCATTAACCCCATTTATATAGCCTAGCTTTTATCTACATCTGTTCTTCCAGTTCATCCAACTTCGATCTCTGTTCATCTGTCACTTAAAATATAAACTAATTACTAATTACATAAAAAGAAATTAGTACGTTGAACATTTGATATTATAACGGTGCCAATATTAGAAAATTAGACAAACTATTAAAAGGTGACCAGAAATGGATACGTTGTGAACATTGTCCAAAAAACAAAATTATACAAACTAAATTCATATATGCTGATTTATTTGGAATATAATTATGGTGCTTAAATTTAGTGAGCCTGAGACACATTAAACTTATTTTTTTCGTTGCTTATATAGTCAGCAGCTCCTGGAAAAAATAATGGTCTGGTTGGGACAAAATATATTTGTATAGGGTGTTTGCTTGGAACAAGAAACTTGAAGTTTAGATTAGTCTTTCACTTGAATCATTTTATTCTCAAAAACAGCCTTGGTATCAATCTTTTTCGTTATGTTACACATGTAAAACTCATATTAGTAACACAGTCACACTTACTGAAACTTCAGCACATTTAATTCAACAAATACAACTTACTAGTACCAAGAATCCACTGTAACTACTTTTTGAGAGCTTGTTATCCCTAATTGTTCAATCCAAAAGGTATTACAATAAACTGGCAATAATTAATGAAAAGCAACATTCAATAAACAACATTCAACAACCATAAACCTTACCCTAATAGCTTCAAACATAGACCCAAACAAGGCAGCTTTAACCTCAACAAAGAATAATCTAATTCAAATTAGCAAAACCAATCTTTTGTCTCATATTGTAGAAAATGTCTACAAGTTTTGTAACTATTGTCAAAATTAAACACTAAAAAAAAAAGTCACTTAAAGGGAGATTTTGTAGATACTAATATCTAGAATCTAACTTTTATTACTTTATAAATTAGTAGTTAGCGTTCTAAAAAGCTAAGTATAACTTCCTAGGTAGATTACTTAATCATAATACACTCA
>JACYFF010031954.1:30733340-30740840 GCA_017589665.1 Selenicereus undatus | reverse complement strand
TATTAGGGCTTGTCTCCCCCTTGCTCTTCTTTTGTATTATTTTTTTCTTCCTTTTTTTTTCCTTTGCGAATAGAGAATCGAGAGATTAATGTCCCTTCGCCTTAGACCATTCCACTAACCTCCAGCCTATACCGCTAAGTTTTTAAGGAATTAAGCCCCCACGAGCTCAAGCATTCTACGTCGGCCAAATTCATAATAATTATAAATAAAAATATATATATAATCCTAAATAAATAAAATAATTTTTTTCCAGGGTTTGCCATTCTACCCCGTTAAGGGAAGTTTCGTCTTCGAAACTTCGTACACACCTAATCATCCAAATAAGTGAAGATATTTGGATCAAATTTCTTACTCTAGTTCCCATGTAGCCTCTGATATCTGGTGATTTTCCTAGAGAACTTTCACTAAAGGCACTAGCTTCTTACAGAGTTATTTTTAGCTCTAATCCAAGACGCGAATTGGTTGCTCCTCGTAAGACAAATCTTCTCGCAATAGTACGGGATCCTATGTAATCATGTCGAATGGGTCAAGGATATACTTGCGTAGATGTAATACATAGAAGACGTTGTGCACTTTGCGTAGTTCTGACAGTAGCTCTAGACGTTAAGCTACTTCCCTGACACATAGAGCGATGGGGTAAAGCTCGATGTATCTAAGGCAAAGCTTGGTCGTCATGCCAAACCTCGTGATACCCTTGGTTGGAGACACTCGAAGGGAAACATGGTCTCCCATTTCAAACTCCAAAGGTTCATGCCTTCGTTCTGCATAGCTCTTCTGTCGACTCTTAGCCGCTTTCATTTGTTCTTGGATCACTCAGACTTTCTAGGTAGTCATCTAGATTAGCTCAAGTCCAATGGTTAGCGCATCATCAATCTTCTGTCAGTATAATGAGGTTTTGCATCGTCGACCATACAACGCTTCATAAAGGGTCATTCCGATGCTGGAATGATAAGTGTTGTTGTAAGAGAACTCGATTAGCGCCAACTGCTCATCCCAAGCTTGTTTGAAATCTAGCGCGCATGCTCATAGCATATCCTCCGGTGTTTAGATCATCCGTTCAGTCTAACCATCTGTCACTGGGTGGAAGGTTGTACTGAAATGTAATAGCGTCCCGAAAACCTCCTGAAGCTTCTGCCAGAATCCAAATTGCAATCTTGCGTCCCGATCTGAAACTATAGAACTCAGCACTCCATGTAATCGAACTATCTCCTCTAGATAGGCACAGGCTAACTAATCTAAGGTCCATGTGTTCCTCATGGCTATGAAGTGGGCTGTTTTCGTGAGCCGATCTACGATGACCCAAATTGTGTTGTTCTTCCTATGGGTTGGTGGTAGACCCACTACAAAGTCCATGGAAACTGAGTTCTGCTTGGGAATCTTCAACAGTTGTAAGAGTCCTGTGGGTTGATGTTGTTCTGCCTTCACTCGTTGATACGTCAGACATTTGGTCATATAGTCTGCCACCTCCTATTTCATGTTGCTCCACCAAAAGGTTCTCTTCAAGTCCTTGTACAGCTTGTTCCCACTAGGGCGAACAGAATGTGGGGTGTTATGGCCCTCATCCAAAATTTTCTTCTTGAGTTCCTCTATGACAAGGACGTATACCCGGTTTTGGAACCTTAGCGTCCCATCTTCATGAATGAGGAAGCTAGGTGCCCTTCCTACTAACACCTCAGTTTTGATCTTATCCAACTGTGGGTTAGTGCCCTGAACAGCCCGTATTTCCTTAATGAGGCTAGATTGCACCTCCATGGTGCAAAGCATAGGTCTGATCCCCCTCGTCACCACATTGATCTCTAGTTTCTTAAATTCTTTGCACAACTCCATGGGTAGTGCTAACAAGCTGTTAAAGGTTGGGTATGGTCTGCGACTTAACACATTAGCTATCACATTTGCCTTTCCTAGCTGATATCGAATGTTTATGTCATAATTTTTAAGGAGCTCCAACCACCTCATTTACCTTAAGTTTAGGTCCTTTTATGTAAATAGGTATTTTAGACTCTGGTGGTCAGTGAAAATTTCACAGTGCACCCCGTATAGGTAGTGCCTCCAAATTTTTAGTGCAAACAATACTGCCGTGAGCTCTAGGTCATAGGTTAGGTAGATAGTTTCGCTCTTGAGTCTTTAGTTGCCGTGAGGCATAGGCTATGACGCGGCGACCCTATATAAGCACACACCCCAATCCATTCCTGGACACATCACTGTACACCACAAAGTCCTTGTCATTGGCGTGTAAGACGAATATAGGTGCACCAGTTAACCTTTTTTTAAGTTCTCGAAAGGCTTCCTTACACCAATTAGTCTACTCATACTTGACAATCTTTCTTGTCAAATTAGTGAGGGGACTGGCAATCTTCAAGAAGTTTTGGACAAATCTACAATAGTAACCTGCCAATCCTAAAAAGCTTCTTACCTCAACCACGTTCTTGGGTCTTGGCCACTGCATTATGGCTTCTATCTTTTGAGGATCTATTGATATTCCCTCTCTAGACACCACATATCCCAAGAATGCCACTTTCCTAACCAAAACTCACACTTCTTCAATTTTGTATATAGTTCATTCTTCCTCAATACCTCTAGAACTATCCTCAAGTGATAGGTACGCTCTTCCGATGTCCTTGGATAGATTAGGATATCATTTATGAACATCACTTTGAATAAATCCAAGTAAGGTTTAAAGACCCTATTCATGAGGTCCATAAATGCTATTCGGGCATTAGTGAGCCGAAAAGGCATCACTACAAATTCCTAATGTCTATATTGGATGCGAACAACAATCTTGGGTATATTCTCCTCCTTGATTCAGAGTTGACGATATCCAGAATGGAGATCCATTTTTGAAAAAGTTATCTGACCCTTAAGCTGGTTAAAGAGGTCATATATCCTGGGTAAAGGATAACGGTTCTTTACTGTTATTTTGTTAAGCTCTTTGTAGTCTATACATAACCTCAGGGTCCCGTTCCTCTACTTGCTTCCCATAGGTTGGTACTAGGTCAGATGTAACCCTTCTTTAACAACTGATCAAGTTGGGTTTTTAATTCCTTAAGTTCTACTGGTGCCATCCAGTAAGGTGCCTTGGAGATAAGGGTTGCCCCAGTACTAAGTCAATGTAAAATTCCACCTCTATAGGGGGTGCATGCCAGGGATTTCCTTAAGGAAGACATTCAAAAACTCC
This sequence comes from Selenicereus undatus, assembly GCA_017589665.1. Taxonomy (NCBI): domain Eukaryota; kingdom Viridiplantae; phylum Streptophyta; class Magnoliopsida; order Caryophyllales; family Cactaceae; genus Selenicereus; species Selenicereus undatus. The sequence continues at coordinate 30,737,665 of JACYFF010031954.1, read as the reverse complement.
TGAACTACTAGAATGTCCTGGAGGAATGGCCCATAGGTCTCAGTATCTACCACATTACATAGAAATCTCTCGCAACCTCATCCTAACAGCTTATAGGCTTCTATCACGGTAATAAGTCTCACCCCTCTTGTTAAAACCTTCCCTTTATGAACGACTTTCTCCCCTTTGGGTCCCCTTAAGGTGATTGTTTGTTTAGGATAGTTTATTTGGGCTTGGTACTTTGCTGACCAGTCCATTCCTAAAATGACACCAAAATTGATTAATTCGAATTTGTACATGCCTGCTAAGAACACATGTTCGTACATCTGCATGGGGCAGTTCTCATATAGCTCATCACATTTCACGGTCTTCCTATTAGGGAGAGTCACAGACAGCATAGGAGGTCTAGATGTCAAAACTAGCCCTAATGTCTCTACCAGCTTCACATAAAGAAAGGAATGTGTAACACTGAAATCAAATAAGACATCTAAAGGTTAAGTTTTGATAGAAAATGTATCGGTCACCACATTTGAAGCGTCCTTGACTTCCTCCTTGCACATATCGTACACTCTGCCTCCTGTGTGTTGTGGTGGCTAGTTGAGGGGGTATTTATTACCTTATTCCGTTAGGGTGTCCAGGCCTGATAGTTCAGGTTGGCCGGCTGCCTTCCCTTGTTCTGGTAATACTGTTGAGGTTGCGGTCCCCTAGGGCCCTAATTGGCAAGTGGTGATGGGTGCAGGCGATCCCTCACTTGATGCTGATGACTCCCACAGCAGTAGAATCTCTTATTGGCGCGACACTCTCGCGCATACTCCCCCGGCTTCCCGCAGGCATTGCATGTCACTATAGGCCGGTTGTGGGTTTGCTGGCCCCCATGTATGTTGTTGCTATTGTAATAGTTCCCAGAAGGCCTCTTGTACTGGCCCTGAAAGTGAAAATTCTCTCTTTGGTCCACCTTCCGCTTATTTCCCCACTACTCACTGTAATATTCATTTTTCTCCCTTATTGCCCTTTTCACATTCAGAGCAGTGTCATACAAGTCCTCATAGAAGATATACTGGTGCACTGACATTCTCTCCTTAAGGTTCGAGTTGAGCCATGCCTCAAAGTGATTCATCTTCAGTTTTTCATCAGCTATGAAGGCAGGGGCAAAGCGAGAGTTTCATGAACTTGGAGGCATCTTCTAATAGACTCATTCTTCCTTGTTGTAGTTACATAAACTCATTCTCCTTTACCTTCTGGAGGGACACTGGTTAGAAGCGGTTTCTTAATTAGCTCTTTGAATTTCCTCCAGTCAAATCGAGGCTCATATTGTCTTTCCTGCACGGTAGACCACCAAAGGTCACCCTCGTCCCTAAGGTAGAATACTATGAACACCTACTTTCCATTCCTCAAGGCACTAGTAAGCATCAAACAACTTCTCCATGCCCTAAATCTAGTCTTCAAAAGCCTTGGGATTGGGTGCCATCGTAAACTAGTGGGTTATGGCTGGTGAGCCTCTTGAACATGTGGGAATTGTTCTCCTCCATCTTCTTTTCCTTAGCCCCCACCAACTTCTGCAGGTGCTCGTTCTGATGCTGTAGGTGTTCCCCTTGCTTTTGCAGCAGCTCCAACAGTAGGTTATTGGTGAGTTCCGCCCTAGTTAGCGGGTTGGTCTTGGCCACCTAACTGGGAGGCCTATTTCCATTCCTAGGCCAGAGAGCTTTTAGTCATTCTTTCAGGCTAGCCATAGGAATGTCCAAGTTCGCATATGTCCTTGGAGTGGGGTGGGGCCAGCTTTGAGCTTCGCCATCGTCTTCCGATATCCTAATAGGGAATTAAATCGAGTTTATTTACTTCCCTAACAGTTCACAATATATATTTCACTACAGTTTAGTAACGGATCTTATATCACATTATTGTCAACAAGCAATCATATAGTATTGCTCATAGTTGCATTCATTCGCCATACTCATGTGGCCCAATTCTGGTGTCTCATCACCACATGTCTCATACACATTTCATTAGCAATAATAGTATTCATCCACAATCTCAAGTACACAATTCTTAATTACACAATTCACAATCTCACGTACTCAATGAAAATCTCAATACATGGATTGGAAAATAAAAATTATTTCTCACACATGTACTATCATTACATAAGCAACTCAGTAAAGTTTTTCAGTTCATACTTTACTAAGAAATAAAGGAGAGAAAAGTACAATCTTTAAGGTCTACTGACACTATCTTTAAGTAAACTTCTAACATTTATTGCCCAAGAGCATCAAATGGACGCAGTTACCATGACACATCCTTCCATACCTTCCTATCTTGTAGCGGGCCATTTTAGGCTTGGATTCCTCTTCAGCTGCAAGTATCCTCTCCATGTCAAGCTCTTCTGTGAGTATCTCCCCTAATCCCTGGTCTAGGACTGTTTCCTCGAGGTCTTCATCCTCCTCCCATGGTTCTTCAAAGTCCCCCTCCTCAGCTAGATTTTCTTTAAGGCTTTCTTCACCTACAAGTTCTTCTTTCGGGTCTTCCTCCTCTAAGGGTTCTTTTTCAGGGTCATCCTCCTCTACAGGCTCCTCCTCAAGGTCCTCCTTTTACATAGGTTCTTCCTTGGGGTCCTCCTCCTCCCAGGGTGGTGGGGTCTTATCATCTGTGCCAGGGTTAGGGGGCTAATCATATGAGCATATATCCATTAACTGGTCCACTAACTCCACTAGATTTACTCATATCGATTCCTAGTCGCACAAGCAATACCTATTATAGTAATAGAACACTCTGGTCTTAGGGTGGTGCTCGTTAATCCTATAATGCTAGGTTGGGTCACCTCGGAGAGTTAAGAGAAAAAACAGGGCCTGGTTGTGCTCAAACCTGAGATAGTCATTTGGTGGCTCCACTAAACGCCCATGTATAACCTCTTCGATTCTTTTAGGCGGCTAACTAAGTCAACTTCAGTTCTTTCTTCCCACCCTCTAGTGGAGAAAATGAAGACCCATGCAATCGTAATGACATGTACCGTTCATCCTATATATCAACAAGTTTAATTTAGACATGCTTTCAAAAGTAATTAAGCATATGCAGACATGCCCTTGTTCTCATCCTATACTCATGCTCTGTGCAACCCCTAAGTGTACAGGTTTTGATTACAATGTTTTAGGCGAGCCTTCAGGCCAGTCAGCTGGGCTCTGATACCAGTTTGTAACACCCTAAAATTTCTAATTCCTTTTATTTACTAATATTAACCTATGTCATAGTGGAAAAGTCTAAGGGGTGTTACTATCGTATTCCCTATTAAGGATTACAAGGCTAAGTATCACATAAGACATCTAACTAATAACTTAACACCAAATTAAAACATAATCCCAAATCTCGTTTACAAAGCTTCAAATTGTCCATATTTAAACAACATTTATCTTAAACACAACCAATCTAAGCCTTATTCATTATGACTAGGAGTTTCAGGTGTCGCTTCCTTGCCCTAAACCAAAGTCCCTTCCCCATGGTCATGAACTTCACCTAAAAAGCAAAATATTTTAAAAGAATGAGATAGACTCAGTAAAAACTAACTCCAACCGTCAAAACACACACACAAATTCATTTCAACCCATTTTAGGGGTGGAGAAGACACAAGTAGTACTAATATAACATGAAAGACACCTTACTAGTCTCAGCACCCGCCATACACCCATCTCAGTCACACCCATTTAAGTTAAGGATAAAACGGGCAAGCAACCTCAATAGGTCTCATGGCCTGTACTTGGTTTTAATGTAGCCGCTTAACCATATCATGTCATACCATCAATTTGGACAGTTACCGCTAACATGGCCCACATCCACCTACAAGGTGGCACATGGTCGCTAACCATGCATGCACTTTACCTGGGGAGGGCTAATGGCCTTCAAATGAGCAAGAGCAAACCTCCTAGTCTCACCTAACCATTTCTTTAGTTCTTACCCTTACAAGTAGATTCGATATTTAATTAGGACATAACCTATCTTAGCCCATCATGGTCCAAAAACATGTCATAAGTACTTTCACAATAAAACATCAAAAAAGCAAATTCCAACCTTTACAGAACATCAATAAAAACCCAAGAGTTCCATCACCCATTATTCTAGGAAAATCCCCCAAACATCAATTCAAATACATTTTAACGGTTCACTCACAAGACATATTTTTAACGAACATTTGGGGGAGTTAGGGCATGATCGTTACCTGTTAGAACATGTCGCCTAAGCTTGAGCTTGAAATGCTAGTTCGGGCCTCTCAAAATAAATTGTTGAGAGAAAAAGGGGACTTTATGATGCACGTCTAAGTCCCAAATGATGAAACAAAGAAGAGCTTGTAGAAGTTAACT
>JACYFF010031954.1:30701768-30733330 GCA_017589665.1 Selenicereus undatus | reverse complement strand
ATTTAAGAGTCTAGGTTCCAATGCCAAAAGTTTCAGAGCATTTGGATCAGCCGTTTGAGAGAAATGGGCCGAACAAGACAGATGGGTCAGAACTGGACTGGATTTGACTTTTCTGGAGCAGTCCACTTTGGGGCTAATTTTGACCAACCTATTAAACTCCAAACGAATTGAATCTTGGCCCATGTGAAAGCTCACTTCTTGAACTTAGAAAGAGTGGTCAAGGCACTTGGTCGTTACTTCCATAGCTGGGCGCACAAGACATACAAAACCGGGATAATTTTCGGTGGACACAGGATAGCTTGCTGTTCGGAGTTCCTTAACAAGGGCCACGGTATCTTTAACCTCACGGATGTTTGGATGGCCTTGATGATCATGGGTTTGGTTTTCAATGGAGGTCTCCTTGGGTACATCACTTTAGGTTGTATTATCCCTCCAACTAAGTGCCCCACTCAAGGAGAAGTAAGACACTGGGAGGAAGATAGGCGGTGGCGGCGCAACAACGAGAAAGAGAGAGAGAGGGATAGAGAAGGAGAGAGAGAGCATCGGGGGGTTGTCGTGAAGAAGAGAGAGGAGGCGAGAGTGGGAGAGAGAGGGAAAAACGGTTTAAATATTAGGGTTTTTCTCCCCCCTTTCTCTTCTTTTGTATTATTATTTTCTGTCTATTTTTCTTTCCTGCAAGAATAGAGAATTGAGCGATTAATGTTCCTCTGGCTTGGACTGTTCGACTAGCCTCTACACTATACCGCTAAATTTTCTAGGAATTAAACCTTTACAAGCTCAAGTATTTTAAGTCGGCTAAATTTATAACAATTATAAATAAAAGAAATATATATAATCCTATGTAAATAACATAATTTTTTTTTTCGGGGTTCCACACTTTCAGTATCACTGTATAATATCTGGCGATGTCCTACAATGACTCTTCCCCTTCACTAAACTTGCATTCCAAATACTCGGTCTTCTTCATGCTTAGTCTAAAACCATTTAACTCCAAAGTATTTCTTTACTTTTCTAGCTTATTCCTAACTTCGTCTTAGTCTTTGTCAATTGCTTCAGTACCACCAGCAAATAACATACGTCATAATACCTCATCCTGAATGTCTTTCATGTGCTTATCCATGGCAATTGTAAAAACAAAAGGGTCTAAAGCTAATCCTTGATGAAAACTAATATCAATAAGGAAATCCTTTGTGCCTTCTCTATCGTCCTCACCCTAGTCCTTGGTCTCTCGTACATATCTCTAATAGCCCAAATATAATCAAATGATATATTTTTCTTCTCCTATAAATTCCGAAGCACTTCTCTATGTACTCTATCATTTGTATTCTGAAGATCAATAAACACCCTGGGCAAATCCTTTTTCCCATCCCCGTAAAATTCTATGAGCCTTCTTATAAGATATATTACTTCTATAGGTGATGTTTATAGTATAAGACCAAAGTAGTTCTCTGAAATCTAGATATCGTTTCTGAGCCTCTTCTCAATCACCCTTTCCCACAGTTTTATAGTACATATAAGTAGCTTGATACTTATATAGTTGGTAGAATTTGGAATGTCACCTTTGGTTTTGTCTAATGGTATAATAGTACTAATTCTCCACTCATCTGGCATCTTTCTAGTGCTAAATAGAACATTAAACAATCTAGTTAACCAATAAAGTCCTTTATCACCCAAACATTTCTATATTTCTACAGGTATACAATCTAACCCAACTATGCTTCCTATCTTCCTTTTCCATAAACCCTCTGCAACCTCATCTTTAGTGATGTCATGGCATGCTCTAAAGTTTTGATGCCTCTTAAGTTTCCCTAGATCACAACCTTTAGAAGAGCTAATATCCTCACCGCTGAAAATTTTGTGAAAAGTAACTCGGCCATCTCTCTTTTATGTTAGCTTCCTCAACTAGGACTTTACCATCCTCATCTTTGATACATGTTGCATCTCCAAGGTTCCTTTACTTTCATCGCCTAGCTCTCATAAGCTTAAAACATCTCTCTCCCTATCCTTGTTGGCCATCTTACACTTTTGTTTTGTTAGCTACTTTATCGGGGTCAAATGCACTATTTCCTATATTAGTAAAAGTTTCATGTTCTTCACTTCATCAATCCCCCACCAAGCAGAGACAAACTTACTACCACCCCACCTTGAAACTTCCAAGACTTCTTTAGCTGAGCTTCAATCATTATGCCATATGATCTAACAATGTGTCTAAATCCCCTTCTTATTGTAAGGACCCTTCTAGTTTAATCTTCTTGGACAACTTATTCACATTTTCACTACTTTGATTCCAACATTTAGCCCTAGGATTTCCAAGATTACTTCTTTTCCTCTTCTGACTCTTGATTTCAACATCTATAACTAATAATCAATGGGGCATTACCAAACTATCACTTGATATCACTTTATAATCTTTAGACAAAGTTCTATCAGTCAATTGAAGTAAAACGAAGTGAATTTATGGATTTATAGTATCACTCTTAAAAGTCACCATATGGTCTTCTTTCATTTTGAAATATGAGTTTGCGATCATTAACTTATATGCCATAACAAAGCGGAACATTGCAATCCCTCCATCGTTTATGTCACCATACCCAAAATTGCCATGATTCAAATCATATGCTTGATTTTTTGCTCCTAGGTGACCATTGAAGTCTACACCTATGAAATTTTTTTCACTCTATGGAACAATCTAAGTAAATCTCATCCAAATCTTGCCAAATTGCCTCTTAATTTCATTTGCTTAACCTATTTGGGTTGCATAAAGCCTAACCACAAGACAATCCTCTGGCCCCAACACTAACTTAATAGACATAATATGGTCACTCTTACAATTAACCTCCACAACCAAATCAACAACAACCATAATGCCGACCTTATTTCTAACTTGAATAGTACGAATTGGACCCATCAATTTCTAGTGTCTTGCCCCCTACCAACTTAATTTCCTCAATATAAATGACACTAATCATACGACTATGAAAGACCTTAGTTAGTTCTATAGACTTGCCTTGAGTATCCCAATATTCCAAGTCCCAAAGTATAATCGGTCAACCCCTTTTCTCTTCCTAACTACTTCCCCATCGAAGGACAGGTTATATCTCCTACATTATTTGCATGTGAAGCTACTAAACCAAAATAAGTCATGTAAATAATAAATAATCAAACTAAAGCCTACTGGGGAACTACAAAATTAAACCAATAAAGTATGTAAGGTCCAGAAAAGGATGAAATTCAAGTTATAATAGATGAAAACCAGGTACAAGGGCTAGAAATTAAAGAAACACAATTATTAGAATAAATACAACATAAATAAATAAATAAATTATTGAAGACTCAAAACACCCTAATAATAATGATAGCATACAATTAACAAAAACTGTAACTTACTTAGTGATTCAAAGAATTGGTTTTGTAAACAAAAAAAGAGAACAAATAAAACAGATTACTAATGTACGTGGCTAAAGGTAAGAAAAGACCTAGGATGTGTAATTATAAGGAACTAGTAAAAAAAGAGCAAATAAATAATTGCAATACTAGCTAAACTATGCCTAAACACAAGAGGTCAAGCATCGACCTAAGCACCCACCTAACCTTTCTCTAGACGTACTCAAATTATTGACTATTGAGCATTTTGTCATTAATAGGTGAAGGAAGCACAACTTTTTCATGAGCCTTTTTTTATAAAAAGAATTATGTTTTTCTTATTAGCATAATGTGTTTAATTACTCTGTAAAAATAAGAGCCTATCTTGATAGAAATAAGAACACCAAATCTCTAAACTAACCAAAAAGTATATATACAAATACACTATCACAATCGCACAATAATGAAATATAATAAAAAAAACAACATGAATGAGAAAAACATCTATTATAGAAAACGTCGTTTGCATACGAAGATTCAAGCAAACACCAAATCCAAATGTCACAACCATGCAACAAGCTCATAATGCCTAGCTACTCCCTGCTTAGGAAAGGAATTTGCAACGGTATCAGCCTTATAATTTTCATAATAGATGCTTCATTCATTCTTCATATTAAGGTAGAGTTTAATTTTGTTTAGTTGGAAGTGCATATAAATGTGATCAAAGTGTCTTTGGTGCAATATTTGTGAAGACATTTCTTCAAGTTACACACTAGCTATTATGGTTAAAATTTTGTAATGTACAAATTTTTCTTTGTTTAGGAGAATTTATAACAAGTCAACAAGCTTTCTTTGGTAAACTTGTTTACTTTAAGGGTTCCATCATTATTAGATTGAATATATTCTGTGTGCTCCTCAACAATGCCCAACTTTATTCTATTAGTACTAATTTTCCTACTGATACTTCTTGAAAGTAAATTATCCATTTTGTGTAAAATTTGAAGGGATGTAGTTAAACTTAGACCTTGTCATTAATGCACCTTGGTTACTATAGGTACATCAACCATGTTACACAGATTTATATAACAATTTGTTGTGGCATTAAAATCGTACTTCATATGTCCATTGAAGTTCATCAGTATTTTTATATTGGACAGACTATACACAAAATTTCTCAATATGCATCTAAAAAGTGTTTTTTCCACCCTCTGATCATTGATTTCTATTGAAAAATTTTGAGTGAAAATGAAATGCTGCAAGCTTATAGCTTTTGCTGTAGTACTTGAGGGTCGTCTCCTCAGGGATGAGGATGAGATTAAGGTCACAACCTAATTCATTCTTAAGCTAACTAAAACAATAATCAACTAAACATACTAATTACTAACACTCACATGATTTCATAAAGCCTAACAAACTTTAATAGGGCAAACTCAAATACAAATCATCACATTATCTAAAGAAAAGAAACTAAGTTTAAGGAAAATGAAACTAATCAAACAAACTAGGCATGCTAAATATGTATAGAACAAGCTAAGCATTCATCATAATTGCACTAAAAAATGACCAAAGTTGAACACTTAGATACCATATTCTAGTTTTCCAAGTCTCAATAATCTATATCACTAACATTGAAACCCTATAACAAAAGGAAATAAAACTGAAGATTGAACTTTAACTACCATAACTATTGAACCCAAATACTTCTAGCTAGCTAAACAAAACAAAATAGAAAACCAATGCAATGCTTAAACAGAATACTGAGCAGAACAGAACAAAATGCTGAAGGTCATGAATCAAAATTAGAACATAATCGAATCTTCCAAAACAAAACAAAAAACAAAGTAGCAGGGGAGGGGGAGTAACAGAACTGAAATAGAGCCACCAACGGGGAAATTGAGCTGTTATCAACAATTAACCCATAATCAAAATCAAACCTGCAACCTCTCAAAGCCAAATCTGGAATTCAACCAAAACAGAGGAGGCATCCTGAGCTTCGGCAATGAACCTAGAACGAGAATACACTCACAACATATTCCACATTCACACACTTAGCTTTACTATACCACATGTAACCTAGCTACACCTAGAAAACTTGAATCAGAGGAAAGAGAAAAGTCAGACGAACGGGTGGAGAGCAAACAAGGCTCAAGGCTTCCCTGCTTTGCAGCTCAGCCCAACATTACTAACTCCATTTTTGGAGCTTCAACACTCATTAGAAATGGCGGAATCGCCATTACCAAGCGTCACAAGAATGAAAACAGGGGAAGGGAAAAATTTGAAATTAATCAAACTTGAATCCAAAATATTGCAATTGCACGCTGAAAATCTTGAATGTCGACTGGAAATTAACAGAACAGAGATTAATTACATCAAATTGGAGGCTGAGAATAGACCTAAAATCGAAGCCCAAAATTGAAATTAACCCTAACACTGAGATTAAAACGCAAGAAATTAAGCTTGAAAACTAGAGCTAAACAATAAAAACTTCCCAACCTTTTATCTGGTGCCGACACCCTTCAATATATACTCGACCTTGGCCCATCTGCACCGTCGATTTGCGCCTGATTTGTATGGTGGGATGATGATGTGCTGGTTGCTGCACTGGCGTCTTCCGCATGAAATCCGGTGAGGATGAGGATCGAAGTGTGCTGCCGCCTGGTGGTTCGTCGAAGAGAGAGAGAGGGATGGACATTTTTCTACATTTATTCTCATTTTGTTCAAAACCTATAAAACAAAATAAAATCAAATGAAAATCTAAAAATAACAATTATTATGAGCATAAATCGGGTATATAAGTATCATAAAAATAACGTATTTTTAGCACGAACAATTTCCCTCAAAGAGGATAGCAAATAAGGCCTACTATAAGGGAATCATTACATACTAACACTATAACACACCTAACAAGTAGATTCCTACAAATACGAATAAGTAAGAATACATCTTCTACCTATAAACAAAGTACACCCATAAATGGTAATGTCGTAAATCTAAGAGTACTTATAATATGCCTTTACCCAACAATACCCCAACCATTAACATGTAATGACATTGGATATCCTAAGCCCAATATGTGACCAACATGAATGCTAATACCCACCATGCTAAGTGTCTACACATTTTAATGCAACAAAAGTATAGACCTCGCCACTAGTTAATTACGTTTCAACATCTCTACTAGACTCTTCTTCACTATAGTTTCATTCTTTAGACAGAGCATCCCAATTTCTTTACAAGTTTTATAAGTTCTCATATGGTCTTTTGCTTAGTTTAAATTCTCCGAGTCGACTAACATACCCTTATCTTCATTGTTTGCCATCAAGTATGCTTGTTGAATTTCCTTAATACTTTTGATGGAATGGGTAGCCTCACTACAACAGATTAGGGCTGTAGTGGCATTTATCTCGGGACAATTATGACAAATGCTACCCAAACAATCTGCCAAGTTAGAATTCGTGGGCTTTGGTAGCGTTTAAGAAAATTCCACCATAGCGTAGTATTCATTATCGCAGCCAGCCCAATAAGTTGCCCGCCAAAAATAAAAAAAATGCGGGACATTCTAGAGCTTCATTCTCATGCTCTCCAAAACGAAACCCTCGAAGTCCTTCATTCTGCAGCTGGCACTCATACATCTCCCTCAAACCATCACCCAATTAAATTAGGGTTTCTCAGGCGAAATCCGGCAATTTCTTCGGCAGAATTGTTCTATAATCCGACTACTCTCCGGTAAAATTGCTCATTTCAGTCAGTGGCAACCCTTCTTATTCTCATACCACTACGAAGAAGTACCGGTTCAAGGATTCTAGCACACAATTGATTGCTCCAGCTATTTCCCTGGTGAAAAGGTCGAGAAAGTGTCAAAGTTTCTCAGTGGCTGTGATATCTAGGCCAGGTCTCTCTCTCTCTCTCTCTCTCTCTCTCTCTGTCTCTCTCTCTCTCTCTCTCTCCCTCGCTATCCTTGGCTCTTTGTGTCTCATAGTCTCTTACTCTCTGTTAGTATGGCTAATTGTAGTTCTAGTCTCAATCTGAGCTAATTATATTTATCTTCATGGCTCTATTACTGGGTTAGTTGGTTTTAGGTTGAAATTTGCTTTGATGCGTCTCATTTTGTATACTATTGACTTGAAACAATTGGTGTGTTGTAAGATAACATACATTGGGTTTATTTTGCAAAGGTGTGACTTGTTTGTTCTGATGCACACTTTGAAATTCTGGATTTTTAGCAGACTAACTGGAACAAGTCCACTTGGGTCCCTTGCTTCTTATCCAATCACAGCCATACTCACAATACTTTCCCACCATACATAAGTTACATTAAGCTCACTACACTGACCTGATCGTGACACGCATCTTATATTTTATTGGCAGAGGTAATTAGAGTTTAGCGTGCTTAGATGGGAAATTATTTATGAAATCACCTGTGTTCTGTAGCTATGGGGTTTTCTTATAATTTATGGTGTTTAATTGATAGAAATTGTTATGCATTTTTTAAGGATAAGATCCAAGTTTGTGATTACTTGAATAGTAGATTGCTTAGCCTCACTCATTGCTGTTGGCCTTATTGCTTGGCAAATTGGTACCAGGGTGTAACCTTTTAGGGTTGGGCTGACTCATCTTGATGCTTTCATTTTGGGCTCATTCACTTTGTTGGTTTAGGAAATTAAGAAAAGAGTTATATATACTCACTAAAAGGGATGTTGGTGTTGCAAAAGTTGTGGTGGGAACAAATGTGTACCGTCTATTAGAGAAAGATGGAAATGTCAAAAGCAAAGTAAAGTGATTCCAATTCAATGAAGGAATCTGGTAAATAAAGCAAAAGGTGAAAGAAATTTGTTATTTGCATTTATCAAATGTGTTGGGTTTTTGGGTTTTTCTTTGATTCATTACTTTCAAGCCAAGTTTTCTAAAGCTAATCACTTTAAGTTGCTGATTTCCTTGTGTGGATCCTTCTGAATTGATAAAGTTTGATGGCAATTGTATTTATTCCCAATGAATATGAATTATCTGTTTTTTCTGAGTTGGGTGTTACTTTCAGTAAGATTTTTGTAATATTGTATTCCGAAATGTATAACTTGTTTTTTGGTTGTTTACTCGGCCACCTTCTTCAATTTTCTGGAACTTTTGATTAATGAAGATTGCATTGGTCTTTATTCACGTTCACAAGTAGTGAGTGCACTATCACAAGTTCACTTCTATATAAGACTATCCTTTATTTATCTGTATTAATACACTTTTTTGGGTGGAAAACGGGCATATGAATATTGTAACATGTACTTACTTTGCTGGTATGCCACATGACTGCCCCCAAACAAGGCAGAGATAAATTGCAACCAACAGCTATACCATGTGTTTTCATGGGCTATGCTAATATGCTATAGGCAAGAAAGCCTATGAACTTCTGTTCTTAGATACAAAGAATATATACATCCTAAGGGATGTCATTTTCCATGGCGCATATTCCTTTTACAAACAAGCAATCCAATATCTTTCATACACTACCTTTACTTGTTGTTGATGACTTTTCCTGTAAGCAGTTGTGCTATTATACCACAAACACATGCCAAAAACACTGGACACAGATGCTTCCTCTACTCCATTACCTGTGGTACCTTAGTGTTCAGAATTTTAGCCCGCACTTTCAACTCCTTTAGACACCAATATGCAGGCTTCTGTACCTGCACACTTACAAGTAGTAATATATTCTATTTTAATTGCTTCAATTTTTGGCTTTACATGCAAACACACTAACTTAGTAGACGGCGATATATATGTCTGTGTACCTTTCATCTAGCTTTCGGATATGCTTTCGCAAAATCTGAATGCAAGCATGTGAACTTGTAGCATCACTGTTATTACTGGAGGAGCCTGTCAAACAATTGTATTTTTAGTAGTGTGAATCATTTACAAATTACAATATTAATAAGAATAATGTAGACTATGTTTGTTGAAAACTACTTGTCTTGGATAATGGATACTCATACTCAAATTTTGATATGCCAACCTTTTGTTGGCCATGTCAATCAAGATATATTGGCCATGTTTAGCTATCAATATAATTGTTAATTGTTAGTTGATGATGTCGGCTAGTTGTTTATGTTAGGTATATATTTAGTAATTATGGACTACTGATTCATGCACAAGTTGTGATATTTTTCTAACTTGATGTTTTCAGTTAATTTTTTTAAAATTTTTATTTCGTAAATTGATGATAGAGTTGATCACTTATTACTTGTACACCATTTTAATTTTCATGTAGTGATATGAGAAACCAAGGAACAAGTGAAATTGAAATTGAAATAAAGAAAGAAAAGATAGACAGTTGATCCAATTGGTTTGGGCTGGGGCTTGGCGGTTGGGCAAGGAAGAGATCATTTGGGCTTGACGACCGCTTTTCTTCTGAATTCTCTCACACATGTATCAATGTAATATTCAACATAAGCCTATAATGATACAAGTTTCTTGTGGGAGGAAACGAGATTAATCACTTGAGTAAGGGCAGCATCCTCCAAAAATGAGAAAAGGAAGGTCATCTTACTCATTTTCTCCAACAGTATTTCCCTCTTCTTTGGCCATCCTTCTTGTTTGCCCATTTATTGAGTTTCTTTCATAATATTGGTGTTAACTACTATGTTGGTAAGGTTTTGGTGTTTGTTAACCTTAGGGCTTATACTTGCGTTATGATGTGCTTTATTAGACTGTGAATGGAGTGGAACCTTCAAGAGCTCATGTATACATAGACACTCATAAGGATCGCAAGACTCGCCCTGCACCAATGGATGAAAATTCCGAGCAAGCTATGGTAAGTGACTGAGGATGAGGGTGAATATTTTGTAAAAATGCATATATGGTTAGTGCTGGCCATTGAGAAAAGTTTATTTACGTTACCTATCACTTTGTCTTTTCATTGTGGTACTCACTGAAGACACCCCTGACATCAAACTCTTCTTCTAACAACTTTAGCTCTTCTTTAAACTTCCATGGATAGCCTTATGATCTGATTTTAGTTCACCTGAGTTAATAACTCTGCAAAATATCCCTTCCCTTGCAAGCACATGCTAGTATGCTACTCTTAGTTGGCTTGAATCTTGTTTACATTCCACTCTATTCTAGATGTTTCAAATATGTTTGTTGTCTTGTTTTTCTAGTTGTTTATGCATGTCCTTAATCTAGTTTATAAAATGGTATCAGTTCTTAAGCCAAAACAGAAAAAAAAAATTGCATTTTGAATGGAATATAGCAAAATAAACTCTATATAAGACTGAAGAAGTAACTAATACAATTGTGCATAGTTAAACCAGGAAGTTCCCGACTTAAGAATGAGGTCGATTGAGCAAGTAGCAAACTAGGATGGTAGAACTTGTCAAAAACTTAAAGAATTAAATATCCAAATTATTGTTTTGTCTAAGCTCCAATTGTATTATATATGGCTTTATAACAGTGAGTATAACTTGCTTTCAGCTGTAAAAGTGTCAATAAGTTGGTATTACAGTCTTGGGTTTGATTCCCACTTATTTCAGCCTTTAAACCTCATTTCCCAAACAATAAACAAGAATTAAACAGCAAATGTTATTAAAGTATCTTAGACCCCACATATTTAGGTCTTAGCAAACAAAATGTGCCCTTGGTTGAATGTGGTTCTGATTTGTTAATAATATCAAAATTATTCTGTCTTAGTGGGATGGATTCTGGGTTATTTAGATAAGTAAACTACAAATGTCTATTTTAGGTGAAAGCTTAATAAGTTATATGGGTTGAGTACTAGCTCATGTAAAATAGAAAAGGCCCTTGGTTTCCTAATAGTATTTATGTCGTTATATTATGTAACTATTGTTGCAGGCATTGTTTAGGTTGTGCATAAGCATGAACTTGCCGCCGCACCATCTAATTCAATTGAGACACAAAACGTGGCTTGAAAAATGTCCAGGTGCGTATCTTCTAGTTATCTGTTATTGTTAGAAGCTGGTAGTGTCTTGTGTTTGCTTGGGAAGGCTCTGACTAGTGCACTGATGCTCTGGTTCTGTATGGCAATTAGTCTTTCTTCAAGTGGTTATAGTTAAATGCATTAAACAGAGCCCATCTTGTTGTTGCTCAGCCAAACATGTCTTGGCACCAAACAGAGCGAAGGAAGCAAACCTATGACTGACCTTCTTCAAGCATTATTGTTATTATTGTTGAAAAATGCTAATAATGATGGTGGGTTTTCCTCATAGGCAAATTCATCTGTGTTTTTGGCACTGCATTTGATTCTAGTTGTTGATTTGGTGAATGTCCTTTGAATGTTTGGAATTTTAGGAATTAATCAACATAAAACGAAGTAGCTTACCCTCTTCTTCCTTATGCTAACAACATAATGACAAAAAGGATGTCAAATGTTCTGATGGTGACGAATTCCTTGGTTTGAATTTATACGCAGGTGATCACAGCAAAAAGAAGATTTTTTGATGGATTACATGATTTCACTCACATCACTCACATTGAGGATGTTTTGATAGATTACATTATTTCACTCACATTGAGCTTGTCGCATAGCTACTTACTCACTTGTTACAACAAGTTGGATGTAAAACTCTTGGACGATGGATAACATTTATTTTGTAGGTTTATTGAAACCTCCTTGGATTTACTACTTTATGCTATGTAATGGTGGCTACTGATAATTTTGAATAGGAGTATTGTGTACGTAAACACTCTTTTACGATATATTCAATGTCATTTCGGAAAAATAGTTTGTTCTTTTACGTAAATTACAAATATCAAAGTAGTTCGCAAATGAATATAAACAAGGGCAGCAAAGTGAAATGTGCAATTGACGAAAGTTGGGAATGTCCTACGACAGCGTTTATTTTGGTCTTTACCACCAAAGCTTACAAATGTCGTGCAAGCCTTTGGTGACATAACCTTTGGCGGCGAATAAATAAATACCGCTACAGGAAACACTGGCATTTACAAATGCTGTCAAATCCCCTTTCTATTATAGTGCCTTCTCAAATTTTTATTTTGGATGCCAATCATTTGGGCTTTCCAAAGGTCAACATTTCATTATGTATTCAACCTTTTTTTAAAGGGCAATTATATCATCCTAAGTAAAAAAGGACATGTAAAATTATTTTCAAGAAAACTTACGGTAGTTACGAATTATTTTCAAAATGTAAGGGCCCTTAGATAATTGCACTAAACTGATGTGCCATTCGTAATTTTAGGGGGAGTGGAAGTTAAACCCTTCACACCAGATAATTATAGCAATGCAAAAATAGTTTCGGTAAAAGGATGTAGATATTGATATGCAACGTAATTTTACATTGTATTACAGTTCACCCATTAAAGTTTTACACACTATTTCAATATAAGGGATGAATGGAAGGAGATGTTAATGAAAGGGAGGCAAATGGAGTGGAGGGGAATCAAGGGATGGAGATAAATCTTAGAGACTTAAGACTTAATAATGGGCTGGCGACCACAGTTACTTGGACTGTTTTTGTTCAGTGCGGACCAAAATTTCTTGTCAACCCTAGTTTTCCTTTTCATGTGATGTATTATTGGAGCCCAAGGGAAGATCAGCGATGGAGTTCTTGTTTAGGCTTTTTTGATGTTATTGAGCCATCTCATTTAAAGTGGTATTTTGTGACTTTTTAGAGGCATGAGAGAGTACTAGTTTCCACATAAATATTAATTCCCATTTATTCCACTATTCTAACGTAGGCTGAGAGAGTTTTTATGTGAGAATTTTGTTCTCAGGTTGATCTTTTTTTAGTCTTTCTTGTTGATAGACTATTTGTACTCGCTTCCTAATATATTAGATTTCCATTTACTCGTTGCTGCCCGTCGTTTTTCCTAATTTGGGTCTTCCACTTAATTTTGGGTGCCATTAAATTATTGTTTTCTTGTTTTAATTGTCTGACTATTGAAGTTACATCCTTTCTCGCTTCCGTTATATATTGTCCAATTTATTCCTAGCAGGTGGTATTAGAGCCAAATTCATATCCTGAGTTTATTAAAGCCAGATTCAAATTCTAATTTTATCAAAGCAAGATTCATTCATGGTTTTGTTTCAGAGCTTGGGTTACAGGATGACTATTGTCAAAAAATTTGGCTTCGCCATATTTGATGGCAAGATCAGTTTCAGTTTGAGGATAGTTCAGACCGGGTTCGTCTTTCGTAGAACAGTTTGATTGCCCTTCAGGGTCTAAGTCATGCTTTTATGGAATTTGGTCGAAGGTGGAGTTTGTTGGGATTGTCCCAAATTCCCTTACTGGTTTTGAAAACAATTAAAAAAAAAATTTGAAGATTATTGCATGGTACCCAAGGCTCACATTGTGTAGTTGGAGATCTTTTTCTTTTGGAAAGATGGTCACTGGTGGCCAAGGCAGATGTCTGTGGCTAGAGTTATTCCTTGGTATCATTGAGGCTTTTCAATAAATACTAGGTTATTCGACCTAGTTTGGTGCGAGTGTTTTGAGTCCTTTATGCGCATTTGGTGTGGCCTTTAGGCCTTTGTTGGAATTGAAAGAGTAGCTAATTTTGTATCCAATTTTGAGTGTCTATTCAATTGTGGGTGAAAAGAGAGTTTGTGCATGTGAGTTGTTATCTCTCGCTAGTTGATCTCCTCAATTGAGATTATTCTTTTACTCTCTCTCAATTAGTGCATATATATGTTTTGATCGTCACCACCTATGGTTCTCCCATTTGGGTCTTCCACGTTAAAATCTTGTCTTCTATTTTGTGCTTGATCTCAAATTTTTTTTCTTAACTTGTTTATCATCCTATATTTCACTTTTGCTAAATTAAATTGCCCCAATAATAACCCTAGCAAGTGGTATTGCAGCAATTTTTGCTTAACAAGTGCTATAAGAGTAGTTTTTTCCCTAACAATTATGAGGTGGTCTATGCCATCAGTGGCCCAATTATGTTGCTAACTTCTTGGCCAACATTTACCTTATGTGCATCTCTCATCTCTAACTTTATCTGGGCATGATTTGTACTACTCTATCATATATATAGACATATAACAGAAGAATAAAAAGTAAACAATTTATATAGAGAGAGGGATGACAGTGTTTCAGTTCAATTATGCCCTTTTAACTTTAGGCCCTCTCTTTCTCTAGTACTCTACCACCACCTTGTTAGTATATTTTTCCTCATCCTCTCTGTTGCATTTGACTCTTATTCAAATTTTTGAATGGGTCCTGCTTAAAGCTGCTCATTGATAAACCTCTATTTTACCTCTTTTAACATGATTTTTACCCCTCATTTCGGCGATTTTGGGTAACACTTCAAGAGCATAGAGGTTGATTAGTCATTCATTACCCTAAATCTTCCTCAACGTTGTGCTTTTGTGTTTTCAGAAGTTCAATTGAAAGGAACAAGGAAAACTAGTTGATATCGCGTCAAATAGGAGCCAAAAGAGTAGACTTTAAGCCAAGAGGAGGTGGCACGGGGGCACCATGCCAAACAGGGTGACCGTGCCACCACAGGGAAACAAGGGGCAGCAAAGTGGCACGACCACGCCACTTTGTTTCCCCCGTTATGTTCAATTTGGCGTTGTAATTTTGGGGACTCTTCCTTTTCTCTCGTTTTTCTCTCTCAAAAACGGCGACTTTAGGTTTTTTGTTTTGATATTAGTTGTTCTTGATTTGAATGCTTTGGATTGAATCCGATTGTTGAACCTGGTAGATTATTACTATAATGAATAGAAAGTACGTTCCTTTACCCTTCTTCTTTGCGTTTTAATTCAAAGTTAGCGCTTTTAATTATGTTCATATTGGTGATTGTGGTTGTGATATTGCTGATTAATAGAGGCTAAATTTGTTGTCCTGGATTGCATGTAGCCCCTATTGTGTGATTTGGATTTGTGTTCTGGATTTATGTGAATGATTGCCCACGTTGCAATTGAACTCTCACTTAAGCATGTCAGGTGTTCGATGAGTTGCCTGAGAGGGCTCATTCATGTTTGTAATTGGGGTTTGGGAGATTAACGAGAGTTAAATCCTCTACCTAGAGCTACTTAGTGAGCGATTGGACTTCTTAACATGAAAATAGTTAGGATTTCAATTGGGAATTAAGGGTTACTCAATCTTGTGGTTTTGTGATTCTAGTTTCATGATAATAGATAACTAGGATAGCCTGACCAGTCTAATGACCTTTGAGAGAAGGCGTAGATACACTTAACTTGTAGGCATTCCATTTCAATTGTCCGTGTGGGCAAATTAGCTTGATCTAGTTTATAGTCCAAGGAATACGATAGTGTGGTGAACCCCAATCCAGGACTTTCGTTAATATTGATTTAGATAATAGTAGTAACTTTCAGCAGAATATAACTGTTATTGAGTTAAACCATTCCTAATAGACTCTAGCCTAAATAGGGTGTAAAAAGTTGGTTCTGTGGTTGAAACCGAGTTCCTTGTGGACACGACTCGTACTTGTCGTTGCTAGCTATAACTGGCACCGTGCACTTGCGGTATTTTAACTCAATAAGTTTTTGGCGCCATTGCCAGGGAACTTGGTTGTTTCAACATCGAAAGCGATTTTAAACGCTTTAGATTAGGCTTTTTCTTTTTCTTTTTCGCTTTTCCTTTTCCTTCTTGTTCTTTTAGCTTTGCTTGAACCTACTTACGCTTGGTGTAGTTTTTGGCTTTGTATGCACAGGCGCAGTCAGAGGGGTCAACCACTCACTCCCTTTGACCCTGAGATCGAAGCCACTGCGCGAAGGAAAAGCGGTGCAAGAAAGAGGCAATTGCAATAAGATACCACTATCACTGAGACAAATCCTAGGGTTCTGCGGGACTATGTCCTACCACAGGCCACCGGTCTCACTTCATCCATAGTGAATCTGACCGTCGACGCAAACAACTTCGAGCTGCAGCCCGCTCTTGTATCCTTCGTGGAGAAGGATCAGTTTAGGGGGCGCCCGACGGAGAACCCTCATATTCACCTTCGCAACTTCCTGGCGAAGTGTGACACGATCAACCTCAACAGGGTCTCCGTTAACGCCATCAGACTTCGGCTCTTCCCATTCTCGCTAACGGACCGAGCCAGTGACTGGCTCCTTAATGAAGAGCCTAATTCTTTCACCACATGGGAGGCCTTATCGACTGCATTTCTGAGCAAGTACTTTCCCCCAGGCAAGACCGCTAAGTTGAGAGCGGAAATCACCTCATTCTCTCAATGAGGCGATGAATCGCTTTATGAGGCGTGGGAAAGATTCAAGGATCTTCAACGCCAGTGCCCCCACTACGGAGTACCCGACTGGCTTCTAATCTAAATGTTCTATAATGGATTAGACCAATCCCTAAAGATGTCAGTTGATGTCGCAGCTAGCGGTGCGCTTATGGGGAAGTCGATAAAGGCCGCGAAGGCCTTGTTGGAGGAGATGGCCTCTAACAACTACCATTGGTCCAGCGACAGAGCAGCCCCCAAGAGGACCAGTGGGATCTATGGGATTGATGCTGTGGATATGCTGGCTAGTAAGGTGGATGCTTTAGTGCAACATTTTGACAGGCTTGGAACTCCCTCTTCGGGGAGTTTAGGGGATGGCCCCTCGGCTGTAATGTTTGAAGTTGGGGTCCCGTGTGAGATTTGTGGTATTCAAGGTCACATGGCTGCTGAGTGTCAATCTGTTTTCTCGGGCACTGAGCATGCAAATGCAATGCAAAACTATGGCCTGCACCCACCACCGCAGAACAACCCCTACTCAAACACATACAACCCCGGTTGGAGAAATCATCCTAACTTCTCCTACCGGAACAACAACCCCTTGCCACCCAATGCCTCTCAGCCCCCTGTTTTTCAACATAGGGCACCTTACAATCCATCTACCCCACAACCACCTCCATAACCCAAGTCTAACATGGAAAACCTTATAGAGCGCTTGATAGCAACTCAAACCAAGTGAAATGACGTTTTCAGTGAGGAAATTAATCCACTGAACTCCAAGTTCGACGCCATGGCCTCCCATCAAAAGGTGATGCACACTCAGATTGCACACATTGCTCAACAGGTTAGTAGTTTGTCCCGACCGCAGGGACAACTATCGGGCCAGCCTGATGTCAATCCCAGGGGCCACGTCAATGCCATTTATACGAGACATGAGGGGGTTGTGGAAAGTTCTGTGATGGTACTTCAGGAAGAGACCCCAGTTCCTATTTCTACAGCAACAACTATATTGAACAAGGAAGCTGTTCCGAATCAAGAACATGATGGTCATCGACCTTCTCCAGTCCGACCTTATCAGCCTTCTGTTCCGTACCCTCAGAGGTTGGCTTGGACTAAGCTCTCTCAACTGGAGTCTCGGTTCGCACGATTCATAGATATCCTAAGGCGGGTTTACACTGATACCCCTTTTTAGGAGGCTCTTAAGAAAGCACCGGACTATCTCAAATTTTTTAGAGAGCTCCTTCCCCAGCAAGGTGAGCCCGAAGGAGTTCCAGTGGCTCCTATGGGAGAAGTCCGCAGCTTAATCTTCCAAAGCCAGTCGCAATCGAAGTTGCAGGATTATGGTAGCTTTTGTATCCCTTACTACATAGCGGATACGTAAATCGAGAAAGCTCTTTGCGATTTGGGGGCCATTGTGAGTTTAACGCCGCTTTCTATATGCAAGAAGCTTGAACTGTTGAACTTGAGGCCCACCACCACGCTCATACAGCTAGCAGACGGTACCTTCAGGCGATCTGCGGGAGTTTTGGAGGACGTTCCTGCCCAGGTGGGTAAGTTCATCATCCCCTGCGACTTTACTGTGACTGATATGGATGAGAACCCCCAAATCCCTATCATCCTTAGGAGGTCGTTCCTGGTTACCGTAGGGGCAATGATCGATGTAAAGGCAGGAACTATATCCTTCCAGATTTGTGGAGAGACAGTTGATTTCTGTTTCCCTCCACCACTACCTTCTGCAGTTCCTGCTCCTCTCTCTCCTCCTGAAGGCCTTGCATATCATACCCCTCATGCGGCTAATTCTGTAGCCACAGTGTTTGATGGGGATAGATGACCTAATATGAGGTCGGTAGCGCCGCCTGGTGTACATCCACCTATTCCTACTGCTTTTGGAGGTGCTACCTTATGCCATGAGGAGGTTCTGGAGGGAACACCATTCATCACTCCACCATCTTCACCTCCCTCCTTCTTGTCATCGTCTGCTAATTTGAGGTAATGGTCAAGCTAAAGACCTAAAATAAGCACTTCTTGAGAGGCAACCCAAGCTTTATTGCTTTCGGGAAAAAAAAAGAAAAAAAAAGAAAAAAAAACATAGGAGATGAGAGGAAAAAGGTTCAAGAATAGAAAAACAATTGAGTGAGAAAAAAAAAAAGAAGCAACAGCTTTGGAAGGAGGTGATTTGGAGGGCAGAAAGTTGGCATAGGCACACCATGTCGTACGGCATGGTCGTGCCACCCCTCCTCTGGACTTGAAAAAAAAGGAGCAAGAAAGAAATCAGTGCCATTGAACAGATAATTGCCATGGTCGCACAGTGCCTACAGGCACGACCGTGCCACACCCTAATCCTAAAACGCTGACCGCATAGTGGCACAGTCACCCCATGCCGTGGTCGTGCCACATTAAAACACGGTCAAAAGCACGATTTCTCCTTCTTCTTCCTCCTTCCTCCATTCAAACTCTCCACTTTCTCTCTACAAACCGAAAACCCCTCTCTCTCCCTCACCATACCCACTCCAATCTTCCCCCCCAAACCCTCCAATTCCCTCAATTTCTTCCTAATTTTTTGAATTCTTTCACGTCTATTCGCACTCCTCTCAAAATTCCTCACCTTTTCATCTCAAACTCCTCCCCTCCCACACTCATTTTCTCTCTCTACAACCCTAACCTCCATTGTTGAGGTTAGACGTGGTAGAGAAAGAAATTAGCCCTTCTGTTACTATTTTTAGCCTCTACCACTTCATTTGGGCCCTGATCTGTTGTTAATTTGCACTATGGGAAAGAAAAGAGTTGGAGAAACTTCAAGGGCTCTATCCTATCCTAAGAAATCATCACGGGCAACCTCCTCTTCTGCTGCAACTGTCTCTGCTAAAGGCACTAAAGATGCATACCCTCTTATTTTACCTACTAGCACTAGGGGTTTCCAGTTTGTTAATGATGAACAAAAGTCCCGTTATGAGCTTTTAGCCACTAGGAACACCAGTGAGCAGAAATATTTTCATGCTGACTCATTGCGATCCTTGGGAATGTTGGATGATATGCTAACCCTACTTGGTAGATTAGGATGGACTGAATATATATAGATGCAATGTACATCCTATGATCGCGTTTTAGTTGAGTTTTTGAGTTCCCTTAATGTTGATTGGGATGGAAACTATGGTGGTAATGAGGTCGCTATTTATTTTCGCATGTTTAACACTGACCACCGGATGAGTTTGAGAATGTTTAATGTGCTTTTGAGATTCTCGGTGGTCGATGGGGCTTATAGTGATGTGCCCTCCTTGTGGAGACCTGACCCCATTTGGTTGAGCATCACCTGTTCCAAACGGAAGGAGTATACTGATAGGTGGGGGAGACCTCGGGTTTTTGACCCCCGACAGGCCAAGGCCACTGACATTTGCAATGTCAACATGCGGTACCTGCAGCGCCTAACCGCTAATATTGTGTTCGGCCGCAACGACAACCAAAAGGGTTGTCGGAAGGCCGAATTATTTATTATTTTGTGCGCCTTGTCAGGTACTCTAATTGACACGGGGGCCATCATAATCCGCCACTTAGCGGAAGTAGCCAAGACTAGCAACAGGAATGTCATTAGTGTTGGTGCTATCACTAATGCCCTGGGCTACAACTCACGACTTTCCGCTCTTGAGCCTCATTTCCTAGGTGGTCACCTCGACCTAGGTACCCTACACCATATGCATATTATCGATACTCACGGTGACACCATTCGATACCCCCACCATAAAACCATCTGCTTCACCTTTCCCACTGCTGAGCGCATCACGGTCGCTAAAAAAAGAAACTGGAACTGTGACTGGCGGATTATTAGGGCAATTGTTCTCCCTCGGGAAGAACAGTTAGTAGCTGATGAGGACCTTGAGGTCGATGAGGGTGGGGATGAGGAGTACGATGAGGAGGAGGAGGACACTGATGTGGGCCAAGAGGAGCCCGAGCCTGAGGACACCCCTGCTACGGAGGCGCCTATCCCACCACCTCCACCACCACTTTACCCATAATTCACTCATGAGATGGGCGGGTCTTCTGTTTCAGTGGCATACATGCCGCTTGACCCCACCTTTCTCCAGTCTTTCTCCAACCTCCAAGTGGAGGTTTTCGGACTCCGGGAGGGCTTCACCGGCATGTGTGCCCACATTGGTCGCCTCTCTGGGCTCATGGACTCCATTGAGGATAGAGTCTCCTATTTTCGGGGTTTTGTTGACTGCCAGGAGGAGCGGGAGCAGCGACGGATTTAGTGGGAGAAGGAGCGGGCTATTAGGGAAGCCCGAGAGTACGAGGACCGCCGGTAGATGAACGAGCTACTTTGGCACCAGTCGGAGTCCATTTAACAGTTGGAGGAGCATTTACGCTCCTTTCCGGGCGATCAGGGTGGCTCATCATCCTTCCCATCTTATGATTCCTCCACCTTCCATCCATTTCCTCCGCACTTCTGCCCCCTTCAGGACCTGATGGCACCCAGTGACTGTAACTATATTCCCCCTTTCCCCTTCCTTTCTTGTGCATCATGTTTCCATTGGGGACAATGAAGGGTCCAAGCATTGGGGGGATGTCTATATCTATTTAATGGGGTGCATTGCATACATCTCTTTGCATTTAACACTTTAGGCTTAATTCTAGTTTAACAGCATATTTAGGGTGCGTTAGTTTTCCTTTTATTCATCCGTTTAGCAAAGCATGTAGGATAATGCATACAGGTAGGTGATGCATTGTACATATTTTATTTCCTAACCCTTGGTCTCGAGTGGAAATGTGTTGAGTGGAGTTTTACAAGACTGCGAGGTAATTCTTCTTACTCTTCTCTTCATTTATCCACTAGTTATCTGCGTAGGGTGATTTATTGCTTTCAAGAAAAAAAATATGAAAAAAAGAGCCCCTCCTATGACGATAACCAAGGCATTGGTGATCATTTGGTTGGCATGGTTGTGCATACTAGTGGATTGTTTGTGGCAAATGCCTTTAGTTGATGGTTTTGAAAGCGTTTTGACCACACTGTTTAGTTTGCATGCTGTTTGCCCTTAAACTCCCCTTATCACGATTGATTATTCCTTTTAAGTGGGACATCTCTAGGGCTAGTTGTGTGTTTGGTAGTGTGACCCGTGAGATTTTGAGCCTATAGACTAATTCATGACATTTCTAGAACCTGGTTTGATTCTCTTTGAAATCGCATTCAGCAGGTGCATTATGATAATATGATAGAGGCATTTATTTTTTTTTCTGAACTAAATAGTCAAATCTGCCACCCATAGTTAAATGTCTTGACCCCTTGCTTACCCCCTTTGAGCCTTGCCAGTTTTTGTTGTGAACCCTTCACTATTAGCTATTGGCCTAAAGACATCTCCTACCTCTAAGCCAAAGCCACTGGGGCAACACTTTGTTACTTTGTGGGTAGTTTTTGGATGTTATGCAAATTGGTGGTTTGTTTTGGTATATGCAGGGATGTATCACGGTGATCATTGGGGACTGAGCGTATAATTATTGCGCATGCCAATCATTCATTTCCTATTCAAAAAAAAAGAGAAAAAAAAATGATGAAAAACATGTTTCCGAAAAAAAATGGGGGGGGGAACTTGTTGAGATTCTTTTTGCAAAAAGAAAGGAAAGGATTGGTGAATGAATGTGTTTGGCATGGTATCACAGTTCATTCCCGATGATCCATCTGGTTAAGGGTATATTCTTACTGTGTTTTAGGGAAGTGTGCGGTGTAGTTGGTTCAATTGTTGGTTGCTCATTGGCTTCGATTGTTAGCTCCTCATTTTTCCAAATTGTTTGTCCCCCTTCTACCTGTGCCCTTAGCCCCATTACAACCCTGAAAAGTCCTCCTGATTATTGTTTTGCATACTGCATTTTCGCGGTGGAGAATTGAAAATCCTACCAAGCCTATGGTAGTTTGTTCGATTGGAAGAGAGTTGAGTGAACCATTCTACATCTTAAACACATGTGAGGGAGCGCATTTGCTTTATTCCCCCTATGAGAGTCACTATCAGACCTCCTAGCCCACCACTTATTTGGAGGGGTCTTGACTGGGGAGGGGTGTGATATGGTGTGACTGGATGACAAGTTGAACATGTGGTCTTCCAAATGATTTTCAAATGAGTTTTAAAACTATGTATTTATGCCTCGAATGGTTCCGCTAGTTGTGCACACCTATGCTTGATTTAGCTGGTTTTCCATTCGCTTTGCCTGAGGAGGCGAGTAATTAGAGGTCTTGACCCCCTGTCAATTTAATCACGCTGTAATCTTGCTTGGGGACAAGCAAGGAATAAGTATGGGGGAGTTGATAAACCTCTATTTTACCCCTTTTTGACATGATTTTTACCCCTCATTTTGGTGATTTTCGGTAAAACTTCAAGAGCATAGAGGTTGACTAGTCATTCTTTACCCTAAATCAACCTAAATGTTGTGCTTTTGTGTTTTCAGGAGTTCGATTGAAAGGAACGGGGAAAACTACTTGATATCGCGCCAAATAGGAGCCAAAAGAGTAGACTTTGAGCCAACAGGAGGTAGCACGGGGGCATCATGCCAAACAGGGTGACCGTGCCACCCCAAGGAAACAAGAAAACAACGGGCAACAAAGTGGCACAGTGGAACCGTGCCTGGTGGCACGACCATGCCACTTTGTTTCCCCCGTTATGTTCAATTTGGCGTTGTAATTTTAGGGACTCTTCCTTTTCTCTCGTTTGTCCCTCTCAAAAACGGCGACTTTAGGTTTTTAGTTTTGATATTAGTTGTTCTTGATTTGAATGCCTTGGATTGAATCCGATTGTTGAACCTGGTAGATTATTACTCCAATCAATAGAAAGTACGTTCCTTTACCCTTCTTCTTTGCATTTTAATTCAAAGTAAGCGCTTTTAATTATGTTCATATTAGTGATTGTGGTTGTGAAATTGATGATGAATAGACGCTAAATTTGTTGTCTTGGATAGGGTGTAGCCCCTATTGTGTGATCTGGATTTGTATTCTAGATTTATGTGAATGATTGCCCATGTTGAAATTGAACTCTCACTTAAGCATGCTAGGTGTTCAATGAATTACCTGAGAGGGCTGATTCATGTTTGTAATTGGGGTTTGGGAGATTAACGAGAGTTAAATCCTCTACCTAGAGCTACTTAGGGAGCGATTGGACTTCTTAACATGAAAATAGTTAGGATTTCAATTGGGAATTAAGGGTTACTCAATCTTTTGGTTTTGTGACTCTAGTTTCATGATAATAGATAACTAGGATAGCCTGACCAGTCTAATGACCTTTGAGAGAAGGCGTAGATACGCTAAACTTGTAGCCATTCCATTTCAATTGTCTATGTGGGCAGATTCGCATGATCTAGTTTATAGTCCAAGGAACACGATAGTGTGGTGAACCCCAATCCTGGACTTTCGTTAATATTGATTTAGACAATAGTAGTAACTTTCAGCAAAATGTAACTGTTATTGAGTTAAACCATTCCTAATATACTCTAGCCTAAATAGGGTGTTAAAAGTTAGTTCGGTGGTTGAAACCGTGTTCCTTGTGGACACGACCCGTACTTGTCGTTCCTAGCTATAATTGGCATCGTGCGCTTGCGGTATTTTAACTCAACACTCATCCCATTTTTCCTGATTTTCTAGATCATCCTATATTTGCAGATGTGGGTATGATAAAGTTGGGATTTCTATGAAGGCTACTGTTGTTAATCATGGTACAACATTGCTGAAAGTTTGTACACGTTGCTAGTAAGTGTTTTGACATTTGAAACTAATTTGTCTTTCTTCTTCTTGATCATTAATAATTCTATGACGTGGCAACTTGTTTGTTTGGCTACCTTTCTTAAGGTGTCAAATAATGAGAGACTTGATCCATAATCACGTATGCACTATCTGTGCTTTCCTGTTAAGCCTACACATTCTTAGCCCTTGAGACTAAGAGAATTTTTACCTCCAGAGATGTAAAGCTCCATGAAAATGTATTTCCTTATTGTTACATTCAATATCAATCAAACATTCTACTTCCAATAGTCACAAAGTTCGCCTTGGACACTCTAAATTTTCAAGTAACGCGCTATAAACTTTAACAGTCAGAGTCATATTTTATTACACAACCACCTCTTTCAACTGATTTTCCATCTTCATCTCACTCTGATTCAACATGGACCACCTCTTCTGATCCCACAACAGCCATGTCTTTTGATACTTCAAATTGATTATCAATTACACCTGAAGAAAATAATGCTTCTACATCTTCATCACAAGAACCTATTAGTTGAACTATAAGGCATCATCAACAACCCAAACATCCGCAGGATTATTTTTTATGGAATGGTCCATTTTGATGACCCGCCTATTGAACATCATGCATTGGTGTCTCTTTTATCTCAATATCAAGAACCTAGGTCATATGAAAAAGCTTCTAAAGATCCACCATAGGTTGAGACCACGAATAAAGAGATAGATGCCTTAATGATGAACAATACATGGGAATTTGAGGAATTGCTTATTGGAAAAAAGGTTGTTACAAGAAATGGCTTTGTAAGGTCAAACTAAAGTTAGATGGATCTATAGAAAGATTCAAAGCTAGATTCGTTATTAAAGGTTTTACTCAGGAATATGACATTGACTATCAAGAAATGTTCTTACCAGTTGCCAGAATGGGCACTATTAGAAGTATTATTGCCTTAGGGCCTTTTTTTCGTACGTAAATTAGAGTGGGTAAAATGGTGAAGTACGTTGAAGTGAGTTGAAGTGGGTTGAAGTGGGTTAAAATAGGTTGAAGTGGGTTGAGGTTGGTATTTTAGGGTTGACCCACGAAAAAAACAAGGTGTTAGTTGCTTCCAAAGGGTGGAACCTATTTCAATTAGATGTGCAAAATGCCTTTCTTCATGGTGATTTAGATGACAAAGTATACAAGGAAGTTCCCAAAGGAATTCCCAATCCTTCCAACAAAGGCTGCAAGCTAAGAAAATCATTATATGTGTTTAGCAAGCTTAGCGGCACTTTGGTATTGTTAGGTTATCGACATTCCAAGAATCATTATCTCCTTTTCATCAGCAAATCTCCTATTGATATCACCATTGTAGCAGTGTATGCATATGACATCATGCTCATTGATTCAAGCCCAGTAGAGATCAATAATGTGATACAAACTTTTTGGTATTATCCCAAAATAAATTTACCGCTGAATTTATAAAAGATAGTGGTCTACACAATTTCAAAATTACCTCCACTCTATTGCCACTATGCTATAAACTGGATCCTGAAGGGGGAGATATTCTTTTATATCCTATACACTAGAGAACTATCATGGGAAAACTCAATTTCTTGATTGACATTAGGGCAGACTTGAGTTTTACATCATAAACTTTAAGTTAGTTTATGCGAAGACCAAGAGCTTCATATCTCCAAAGGCACTACATCACACATGAAGCTAGATTTAAGGGGCCATAGGTCAAGGTATTTTCTTGATCAACTCTCAGTGTAAGCATACTTAATTAGGCTCATATTGGGCAGCTTGCCCTTTTTAAGAAGGTTTTTCACGGGTTGTCTTATTCATTTAAGGACTTCTCCTATTATCTAGAAAGGCAAGAAGCAAAGCATTATTTCCAAATCATCATCAAAAGAAGAATACAGAGCAATGTATCAAGCCACGGCAAAGATTACTTAGTTAGTTAGAGTGCTTGAAGAGTTGGGAGTTCAGTCTTTGAAACCTGTGACCTTGTATTACGAGAACCAATCTGCTATCTACATAGGCAAGAACCCTAAAAAAGAACACAACATATAGAAATAGATGGCCATTTCGCTAGAGACAAGGTGATGGAAAGGGTTGCTGCACCTTTCTTATATGCCAATAGGAAAATAACTGGTAGGTGGTCTCACCAAGATTTTAATTTCATCACAACGAGATCGACCTTCTTTGTTGCAAGCTGTGAATGGTTCCTCATCCTCACTATTCCAATTTTAGGGGGCTGGTGATAACATACACAAGACCAGTTCTATTAAAAAAGATAAGGGTCCCACATAAGTTGATATATGCACATTCTATTATTTCTGTAACTAACTCATCCTAGGAGGCTTAGTTAAATAAATGGACCTCGCTTACTCCTGTATGTAATTCAATTTAGTGAAAACACAATCCAATACTTTCCTTCTCTATCTCTCACACGACTTATTTATGTGATTTCTTTGTGATTCTTTGATGGTCAACATTTAGCATATGGTAACATGCTTCTACCAGTTAGCTAATCATTATGATGACATGCATGTCGATGCTTGTGCTATAGATTCAAACATGAAAGGAAACATACGGGGGGGGAAACTACTCCTTATTTCCGGACGTCAAGCTGATCAAAAGATTCTATTATGATTCAAAGGCTATAAGATCACCCTGAGGTAAATAGCATGATGATCAAAGTTACAGATTAATCGAAATAGAAATGAGAAAAAGTAAATGTGGACAAGACAAGTAATTTTTAACCAGGTTAGCCTTGACTAGGCTTAGTCTCCGGCTACAGTTTCCTAACTCTAGGATTAGCTCAATTTTATTAGGAGGGATTATAGAACTCTAGAGTACACCTACTCTAAGTTCCAATTTTCAAGTTGACACCCTCAACAAGGCTTAGTAAAGTTGGTCCTTCAACTCTATAATCCCACCTAATTATAACTTGAAGAATCCAAACCAAATGAAATAGAACCAAATTGAAGCTCAATGTATGCCAATGAGGGCTTGAGTAAGAGGTATGTTTGTGCTTGCTTTTCTGTTCTCTTCAGCCGTCAAGTAGCTTCAGTATTTATAGCATAAGCTTGAGAGAGCCATTAGAAACTAGCCGTCGTCTGAAAATTCAACTCAGTTCAAGGCCTTGAAAAACTGTTCAGGGTCCTTGAAAAATATGCAATTTCAGCAAGTCCAATTTTCCTTCCAATGGCTAATTTTATATTTTTTGGCTAATCAGAGATTTTTTGAGAATAATTGCAACTATCTGTCATAATTCAAGCAAGTATCAAGCACCAAATTAATTTTTGATCCTAATATCTTGTTGAGCAAATATAAAGGTAAATCAAATTCTTGTTAAGCAAATATCCCTAATAAAGTGACATATCTTATCTCATAATATCATAATCAAATTTGAATCACAAAATATAATGTCACAAAGATCACATATTCAAATTTGAATACTAAACTATTTCAAAGATATTATGGCACCTTCTATAAAATTAATTAAGCAATACTAACATGTCAATATCCACTTCAAAAATATAGCACATTCAAACAATAGTAATTTTAAAGTAGATCCAATTATAATATAATAAAAATAATAATAGACCAACTCATTTTTGTCTTTTATCAAAACGTATTCATAAAATACATTGTAAGCTTAAGGAAGCTAACATTTTTATCTCCTTATCTCTTTTTTTTGGTTACTATATATGGTTGTAGGCACTGAAATTTGTTCGTGCCGTACCAAAATTAAATTAAATTAGTTAATTGGGCTAACCCTTTTAATTAATTTAATCAAGCCCAAAGACTTGCAGATCAAGCCCAAAATAAAGCTCAGCTGACTACCAAGTTCGGGTTCAGTTAAAATTCGAGTCAAAGCCCAAATCGAGACTCAAGACGACTACCAAGTCAAGCCACGACCTAAAGCCCGAACGACGTTCAAGTGAGGGCACGGTCAAAGTAAAAGTCAAAGTCAAAGTCAAAGGTCAAAGTCAACATCGACTCACCAGTCAAACATAAAAAACGACTCTCAAGTCAACGTCCGGTTAAAAGCTCGAGGTGACTTCCAAGTCAATGCTCTACTCAAGCCCGGGAGACTCCCAAGTCAAAGTTAGAGTCAAAGTCAAAGTTGAACAAACGAAAGTCAAAATAGTCTAGGTAAAGCCTGATTAAAAGGCCCAAAATCTAGATCAAAGCCGAAAACCCAAGTCAAGGCCTGTCTTGACTTTCAAGGGGGAGGCTTTCCTATAAATAGGCCCCCACCCCCTTTGTTTCAGGGGTTGGAAAATCCATCATTGAGAGAAAGAATCAGAGGATTTTGTATCCATAGAGATTGTGAACCATTCAAATCAATTGAATCTATAAAAATTCAATCTTTGTAATTTGTGGTTACAATGGTGTATACGAAAAAACATGACGTTCACATTTGAGAATCCCCTCTATCCAACACGGGTTTATCTGGATAGCTTAATTCAGTGTGTTTCGAAGTAATGGAAACTCTATGCACTTTTTGTGAGGTGTATGCTCCTTTGCAAGGCTTTTTTGTTACCACTATCAATAAAAGATCTCATCTTCAGAAGATTGGTACAAAAGTGTACTGATTTGTGTGCCATATAAAATCACAAATTATATTTTTTAAATTTCATGGATCATTTACAAGTGGATGTGAGGACGTTATATATATTGGCACTAACCTTCTAGTTCATCAAAGATTCTCCTTTTTTTGGTTCACTTTTTAGGTCGCTTCAAATTATTTACACAAACGTAATAATTGAGGCTACTATTTGTGAATCTTTATTTTCAAGACCTGTTAAAGGCTTTGATTACTTTTCCTTGACTCAGCTATACACACAGGAACATCTTAAAAACAAATTCTAAGCTATTGGATCGGGTTAGTGAACTTTTACCGTCCAATTTCTCAAGGTTGTTGGTCATGATGCCAGTAACATATAGTTAGGCTATCTTCTCAGTATTCAAAAATATTCACTTGAGATTGTTACTTTATTATTTGCATGGGGAATTCAAAACTTAATGTAGATTGTGTTTGCTTATGAGGTGGTTCTGGGAAGGCTAGTTAACTTGCGTTGTATTTGGATGATCCATTTACATAGGTGACTACAATCAAATTCATTAACTCCTTCATTTGTTTGCTAAGTTTGAATTTCCTGAGCCCATTAGTGGAGCTATTAAGATGCAAGGAGATGTCAATTGACACCCCAACTTTTTGAAAAAAAAATTAAGATATAAAATATTCTAGCCTAGAAAACTAATTTATATATTGATTAGTTTTCATGAGTTTCACAAAGAGTTGATTGGTAGAGTGGTTCGGCTATCTATGCTTTGTCCATGTAATAGAAGGTTGTGTGTTCAACTCTAGAATCTAGATGCCTACATTTTGTGTGTGTGTTTTTTTTTTAATTAGTTTTTGCCACTTTATTTAAACATTTTAACTTTTTAACTTAATATTTTTCACGCTCTCAATACTAGGGGTGAGCAAAAAAACTAAAACCGAAAAGCTGAAGTGAAAAATCGGTTAACCGGTTTGATTTTTCTAAAAACTCAGTTTGGTTAACCGAACCAAAAAAAATTTGCGGTTTTGGTTCGGTTCGCTCATTTGAGATTTGGGTAATTGCACAGTTAACCAATGATTAACCGAAACCAAAACTTACACTTTTATTTTAAAAAGCGAACTAAATTTTATATTGGTCAAGTGTAGATTTTATAATTGTTAAAGATAAGACTAAACATACAATAACATGTAAATTAATATTTGGTGTCTTAAATAGTTAAATTTATTAAAAAAAGGAGTTAAAATTGAAAATTGACAATTTAAATTAATGGTTAACCAGTAACAGAACCGAAAATCCGGTTAACTGAGTTTTTCAGTTCGGTTACAGTTCACATTTTTGCTCAACCAAAAAAATTCGGTCAACCGATTTTCGGCTAACCGAATTTCCAACTAATCGGTTTTGATCACCCCTACTTATTGCCCCGCTTTCTCTCTCGAAGTTTGGCTGTCTGCTGAGACACAGAACCCCACCCACCCCAGAGCACCTCTCCCTCTCTCTCTCTCTGTGCTTGGCGATGCTAGCCCGATTGCCCTCGCCGCCCCCGCCGCCCCTAGTGGCCCACAGGATGGCCTCCTGCTCCTCTGCTTGCCTCCTCTAGTCTTCTAGTTGACTTGAAATTGATGCCCTAATTCCAAATTTGAGATAATTTCGAAAATCCCCATTTTTTGTTTTTAATTTTGTTATTTTGTAAATAATTATGTTTAGTTTACTAATTTTTGTTAGATTCATGTTAAATAATTGATTGACTTGGTGATTTATTCATGAGTCATGAATTGGCAAATGAGGATTTTTACCCAACTGTCTCCTTTATTGAAGATTTAAAGTTGGGCTAGTTTAGTTTCTTATTGCTTGCTTGTTGATGTTTAATTTACTAACTTTATTGAATTTGTGTTAAATAAGTAGTTAATTTAGACATTTACTCATCAATTAAGAAATTAGAATCTTACCCTTCTTAATTGAGGATTTAGAAATAAATGTTGGTTTGATTTGGCTAGTTAAATCACCCTAGAGAGGGGTGAATAAGCTAATGATCAAAGTAACAAAATAATCAAAATATAAATGTTAAAAAGTAAATGCGCACAAAACATAGAGTAATTTTTAACGAGGTTAGCCTCAACTAGGTTTAGTCATCTCCTAGAGTTCCCTAACTCTAGGATTAGACCAATCTTGATAAGGAAGGATGACACAACTCTAGAGTATACATACTCTAAGTTTCAAGCCATAAGTTGACACCCTTAACAAGGCCTTGTAGAGTTGACCATTCAACTCCATAATCCCACCCAATTACAACTTTGAATAATACACCTCAATTGAATGAATAGCAAATTAAAGCTCAAGGTATGCTAGCGAGTATTGTGTAAGATTGTTGCTTGTGCTCTCTGTCTTGTGTAACATTCAACTGCAAATGGTTCCCTATTTATAGGCAACGATATTGGAGAGGTTGGGAGGCCATAACGAAAATGACCGTTGCATTTGGGAAAAAAAAGATGATCTTCAATTTGATTTCATGGCCTTGAGATGCAGCTTTGAAGCCCTTGAATTTCTGCAGTTGGCTCAACGGTTATATGCTTGATTTCCAACGGCAACTTGCTTCACTTTAGACTGAAGATCTTGATGATAATGCTATCTAGTAGCTTATTTGAGCAAGCAATAATTTGCAAACTATGATCTCAAAAGATATCAAAAAATATAGGCAAAAGTTCAAAAGTATTGGCATATAGAGAGTCATAATGTCATAATCAAATTTGAATCATAAAATATAATATCACAAAGATCACATATTCAA
>JACYFF010031954.1:30677155-30701758 GCA_017589665.1 Selenicereus undatus | reverse complement strand
AAAACATATTCGTAAAATACATTGTAAGCTTAAGGTGAAAGACAAAACCCAACAAAAATAACACATCTATATAGTTTTGAATGTTACACCATGAATTCTTTGCCAAAGACTTTCCCCTTTTTGTATTTCATTAAAAAAAGGTAGCACAAGAAAGAGAAAGAAAAATCAAAACATAAAAATTATGACAAACACATATAACTCCCCCTTAACAAATCAATGACATATAAAGATGCTCCCCCTTAATATATGACACTCATATTAAAATATAAGGGATTAAATACTAACAACAAAAACAATCACATACGCTAATTCTCATTGATTTGAAATTCTCGTAAGCAACATAAGGATGCAATAAGGGATTAACATATAGTAACATTAACAAAATTCTCCCCCTATCACGAGTAAATCATGAGTATTGAAAAATAATCCAATGATATAATTTTTCTGTTATAGAAACATGCAATATCATTTATGTGCATAATCACATGTTATAATAGCATAAGATATGAGGAAATATTAATCATTCTCACCTTCCAAAAATATTAAAGCAAAATAAAATTTGAAAATTTGAAAATCAAATTTCTCAAATACGATGTAGATCATGCAAGGTAACATCACTTCCTTTTTCTTAGAATCAAATACTACCACTATTTAAGATGTTGACATAAAAATTCAAACCCTTGATTTTCGTTATTTACTGCTAGGTTCTGCCTAATTTTCAAGGCCTTGGACTGTATTTCAGGGCCTCAAAATTTGGGCAATGACAAAACAAATGGACTTACCCTATTTTAAATTTTGGCAAACCATAACCTACCATATCCCATTGCAAAGCCCTAATTTTTTTCTTGTCTACTTGGATTTTTGGCAGGATTAAATGCTATTAGAAATTGAATATTAGTACCTAAATGTGGAGTTAATAACTTCCCGCGGACATGTGCATTCTTTGTTGATTTCTTCAAAAATGAAGCTCTTCGACCAAATCTTGATACCTTTTTCTTATTGGGTCCAAAATTGTTAGAACTAAGAAAAATTAATAAGGTAAAGTTTTTCTTTCTCTCAATCTCGGCACATTTTATTGATTTAATACCACAATCAAGAATTTTTGAAAGTTAAAAGTTTAGTGTCGTATTTAAATCATAAAAAATATGACAACTTGGAGATAGACTATAGTTTGAAAATTCAAGCATGGATTTTACCTCATACTTACGACTTTAGAGAAAGGATGCATAATAAGAATCTTTATTTTTCTCACCATTTTCAAACAACTCCTCAATTCGGGCAGGCTTGACATTATTATGAATAAGGCCTTGAATTTTATCACCACTTTCATATTCGTGCACTTCGGGCAGTTGATCATTCTCCACTTGCTTAACATTTGCCATCCATGATCATTTCATCATGTGCCACAAATTTTCTTAACACCACATCTTGATTAGTACCATACAAATAACAAAGAGTCTTCCAAATTTCCTTGGCACTATCACTCTATGAGATAAACTCATAAATATCAGTAGTAAGAGCACAATATAAAATTTGTAGAACTTGGACAAATACTCACGGACACAATGTCCACACGTCCCCTAAGAGACCACGCCCAACAACTTGGACAACCTCTAATCACGATGACGGAAAAGAGATAAAAAAAACCTTACTTGAACGCTTCTAAATAAGCTGAGTATAAGGTACCATACAACTCCTATTATGCCAATAATAAAGACTCGATTAAGTGCACACTTTGAAGGTTTTTCTCATAGAAAAATTCAGACTTAGGAAAGCAATTTTATCACTTGATCAATCGTGAAAGCCCTTGAAAAACCTTGCATGAAGAGATGAGAAGCGAGTGCTTATATACCCAAAAAAAGCAAGGATTTGATTTCCATAATAACTCTGAAAATACTCAGTATCTTAAAAGGAATTAAATCCTTCAAGAATTTATCTTTTTAGGAAATCATGTCTTTTAAGGATAAGATAAAATCTTTTGAAAAATCTTTTAGGAGACCAATATTATTTAGGAAAGTACTCTTTCTAAAACACAATATTATCATAAAATCGATCCTAAATATTAGGAAAAATCTTTAAAATATTTAAAAACTGATTTTTGCACTCGCTATCCTAAGAACACTGCAGACATGTTTGCTCAATTGTTATAAGCAGTGTTCTGAGTCAGCTTAAATAATTCCTTCAAGGTGAGTGTTAATTCAAGTTCTTCTTTCGCATGTTAACAAGAATCCAGACAAATATAACCTGTACTTAGCCCTAAGACTCTAAAGACTCTTGTACTCTGCTGATGATGTGCACATATATCCACTTTGATGATTTCAGCTTCTTCGACCTGTTCTTCAGGGTGTTTGCAAGTTCTGTCGCTTTCGATATACAATTTTATCACATAGCTTCAAGCATGATATTTTCAACCGATCTCCAATATGTTGTAATATGTCTTATCACATGATTCTAGCACTCAACTCAAGCCAAGCATAATTAGCACATTT
This sequence comes from Selenicereus undatus, assembly GCA_017589665.1. Classification (NCBI taxonomy): domain Eukaryota; kingdom Viridiplantae; phylum Streptophyta; class Magnoliopsida; order Caryophyllales; family Cactaceae; genus Selenicereus; species Selenicereus undatus. The sequence goes on along the minus strand of JACYFF010031954.1, from coordinate 30,699,269 downwards.
GGGTTGTAATCATCAAAACCTTATATAAGATTGATTCAACAAATTCCCCCTTTTTGATGATGATAAACCAAATGACCATTAAAGGTGAGACACAGCAGAGGGCAAAAGCAATAGTGCCAAACTTAGTTCAAGAAGCCAATTCACATAGGGGAGAATAATAAGAATAGGAAGTCAGCTTAAAACAGGCAGACCAATCAAAGTATGGTCATACTTATCTTCCCCCTGTTGACATCATTAAAAAGGTCGAGGGAACCATCTACATAAATTCAGTAGGGATGCACCCACCACCACGAGTAATGAGGGAAATAACCACTATACACTCAAGTATATGGTACAATAATGATATTGGCCATCCGAGTCACGCACAAACAGGTAACTCATGCAACAGGCTAAGTTATAACATAAATGCATATACTATCCAAAAACAGCCATAAACCGTTAGTAGGCACATACATAACTAAGTGTTTGAAAAATAGTGTTGGAAACAGGAGAAGAAACAGGTTCAGGTAGAGGAAGGTGGAGGAGGAAATTTGGCTATGAGGGCTATACGGGCACTCAGCAGATCCTCGTGACTCTTTGCATTAAAAACCTTTTCCTCTGTAAGTGCTTGTTTCACTTCAGCTATCTCCCCTTCAAAGTGATCTGATCCTGCAACAGAGTGGCAATGGTAGGACCACTGGATGTGGAGGCATCACTGGGAATAGGGCTAAGAGGTGTTTGGAACCCCCGTTTTGAAGGTGCACTGCTGCCTTTTGTAATCTTGAACCCACACCCAATCAATGTACTGTTGCCAATCTCATCACTAACTTGAAGGCCTACTCCTTTCTGCAATGAAATCCCATGCTTCTCAAACACTGACGTCAGCAGGAACCAATACCCCTTGTCATGAACCTTGGTTGTATTGGCAATTCTCCCAATATGCTAATCACGATTGCAGGCAAGTTAATTTGCTCACCCCTATCCAACAAATCAGTGTAGCACGTAGCTATGGGATCAGCAAGGTTGCGTCTCTGACCTCATGGAACAACATTTGTCGTCACAAACCAAAACAACAACCGATGTAAGGGCATCATTTCCCCCTTTCTCACAGACCGAGACACAGTCAGATGAGGCTTTTGGCCAATCTTTGGGTCAACGCCAACAGTCGTTCTTCACCTTAGATGCTCTTGTCCTCTTTCACATACGCATCAAAACCTTCAAAGGACACCCCAAGTAACTCACCTAACTTCTTAGCATCAAACCGCACTTTATGACCATTAACTATACTTGGCACCACTCCATTGGTGACAACACAGTTTGCATAGAACTTACTAAATCTAGGACCAAACACCTTCTCTTAGGATCTGTGAACAATTCCAACCATCCATGGGCTTCTAACGTCTCTACAAACACCCCAAGCCCCGATTCCTAAAAGTATGACACCTTAACTACCTTCCCCCGAACCACCAATTTCTGGAGAAAATTCTCATATCTCTCAACAAGTGTCATGTTCTTCCTGACTTTCTTTTTCTTTGGTTTATCAGACTCTTCAACCAGTTCGAATACTTGTTTTAGGACAACCCGTTCATCCTCATCACTATCTTCAGCATCCTCATTAATAAAATCATGACCTACATGTTCAAGATCAAAACCCTGTGATTCCTCAACCAACTTGGCTTCATTCCCCCTTAATCTAGGCTCGGCCATAATCGGGTCATATACCACTAACTCCCAACCCATAACTGGGTGTACTAAGGGTACCATATTAGGGTTCAAATCAACTGTCTTTAACTCTAAGCTTTTCAAGAACCCAAAAATAGAGGGATTAATGAAAAAGAAGGCGAAGGAGTATTTTTCATACCAATTGAGTACGCTTGTGGCGATGGTGCCGGTGATTCTTCCTCAAAATTCATCCAATTTCCTCCCCTTTTCCTTGATAATTGATCCCGTAGTGATCTTGGGTGAGAAGCCTTGCGCTTGGAGGATTCTTGACCACCACGAGTTCTTGCTATGGTGAGGATTTGGGAGAATTTGGAGTTGGGGTTTAAGTGGGTTTAAGAAAGGAGAGGAAGTCGGTTTCTTTGTGGGAGAGAGAGAAAAGGACAGATGGGTTATGGAGAGAGAAATTGAAGGTATATGAGGTGTCCGAAAATCGAGGGAGTTTTAGGGGAAGGTTATTTCAGCCCTTCTTGAAGAGAGAGAAGGTTTTGCATGCAACTCATCATTACACACTAGGTAGGGTATAAATTATAGGTTAGGTGTAATGAAAAGTAAATTTCAGTTTCCAACATTCCTCTAACACCACCACCTGATCAGCACATGATACAAACAGTTGTCAGGTCTATTCCTGGAGCCTGTTCTTACTGTTAACAGTTCGGTGTCTCAGAACACTAAGGGCAATATCATTAGACCTCAACGAGTGTCAGCATGTTACTTTCCACACATATGCCAGTAAAAGCACAAGAATTGAATGCATCCATTGGAACAATGTATTTGGCCTAACGACCTTTAACTAGTCAATCATTGGGGGTTAATTAAGTATGCTCAAGTTCTTTTAATCAAAACCAATTCAAGCCTATTCCTTTCAAATTGATCTCAACTTAGTGCCTTGGTAAAAATATCAGCGATTTGTTTATTAGTGGCACAAAAATTCATTGAAATTAAGCCCTTTTTAACATTATCTCTCCAAAAGTGATGACGTATGTCAATATGCTTAGTCCTTTTATGTTGACATGGGTTTTTGGCAATGTTAATTGCACTTGTGTTGTTACAAAATATAGGAATGTGTCAACACCAGAGTCCTTGAGTTGTTGTCGTATCCACAGCAATTGAACACAACAAGAAGCAGTCACTACATACTCGGCTTCTGCTGTGGACATAGCAACTGTGTGCTGTTTCTTTGTAGACAAAGAAACCAAACAGGGTCTAAGAAAATTATCCATACCTTCTATTCTTGGTTGCAACCCTGAACCATCAGCTTGGCCCTATTCCGAGTGACTGTTCTGAACTCATCCAGTTTATTCTTCAACACTCACTTGGTGCCATGTCCTTAGGCCTTGGTTCAAGGTGCCATACCTTGTTCCTTTCAAACTGATAAAACTCTTCTTGTATAGCAGTAAACCAGTCAGAATCTGCAACGGCTTCATAAACATTCTTTGGCTCAACATCAGATAAAAAGCATAGAAAGCACAAAAGTTTCTAAGCTTGAATCTAGTTTGCACCAATATATTAATGTCAGACATGATCTGGTCAAGGGGGTGCAAGCTATGGTGCTTCCAAAGTCGTGGAGCAAATGGATCTACAGACATGTTTTCCAATCTTTCCAGAACACTTGATGAAACAGATTCTGGATCTAGTCTGGAACCTGCTCCCACTACTGTTCAGGAAGGATCAGGTTGAATGGGTCGATTCTGTCCCAAATCAGGTTTAGGAAAGCTTCCCCCTGACTGGCATGCTCCCTGCCCCACCTTCCATATTTCCAAATCAAGGACTTGTTTCACCTTCAGGAGAATTACCATTATCCACCATCGAGCGTTGAGTGGGCGTAAGGTCTTTTCTTACAAGACCAAGTTCAAACTCTTCATCCTGCATATCATGCTCAATCATGGAGTTAGTTTCATCAAACAATACATACCTCTTCCCTCCTCTACTTGTAATCCTCATAGGACCACACAAATCAACATGTAGTAGTTCAAGAGGTTGGGAAGTACGAACACCGTTCTTTGACTTGAAAGAAGCTCTAACTTACTTTCCTCTAGCACAAGCGTTGCATACCTTGTCATCATTATCTTGATGGAAGGTAGTCCGACTACTAAGTCCTTAGAAACAAGTCTACTCAAGAGAGAAAGGCTTGCATGACTTAGCCTCTTGTGCCAGAGCATAACGTCATCATCAAGAGCATTTAAACAAGTCAAATAATTTTGGGGAAGTGAAAGAACACACACTTTATACAAATTGTTGTGTCGCTTCCCCCTCAACACAACACTACCAGAATTGACATTGGTAATCAAGCATTGATCTGATGAGAATTCAACATGATTACCTCTATCACACAATTTGAGACACACTTAGCAAATTATGTTGTAATTCATCAACCAAGTATACATTATCAATAGAGTGAGAGAGTGATGTACCTATCTTACCTACAACGATAATTTTCCCAGATTTGCCGTTTTCGAATGCCACTCTTTCCATCGAAGGCTGTAAGTGAGAGGAAGTTTGATTTTTCTCCCATCATGTGCCTTGAGCAACCACTATCCAAGAACCATAGTTGATTGCCTCATGTCACTTTAGCCTGCAAAACAACTAAGTGTTTGTCTTGGGAACCCAAATCCACTTCGGTCCCATTCTTTTCTCTATCATGGAATTTAACTCATCTTTTCTAATCGATATTTGTTTAACATACATTGAGTTTCTTTCCTTGACCCTTTTTCTCAAGGAGCACGCATATCGATAATGACCAGTTTTTCCACAGTGATAACAAATTATATTTTCTGGGAAACATACATACTTCTTGTCTACTGGCTTAGTAACACGTCTATTCACAAAACCTAAATCTTTTCTGTTTCGATTATAATGAGTATTAAGCCAGTTCAGAGCTTCTAAGGAATTATTCCAGCCCTTGTTTTCAGTGAAGTCAGTTTCAGCTCTCTTGACCTGTTCTCGAAGTTGTTTGTTGTCATTCATCTAGGATTCCAGATTATGCCTTAGCTTTGAAGACTCACTTTCCAGCTCTCTGATTTTAGTGCTGAGTTCTTCCTCTTTCTTGTCACTCAGGCCCTTAAGGATGTCTAATTCTTTACTTAAAGCAAGAGCCTTTTCATTAATTTTAAGCTTCTCATACATGAGAGCCTCATTCATATGTTCAAGTTCTTGCCTTTTTCTTTCTAGTCTCTTAACATCCTTTTCTAAATCTGAGCAAATACTTTTAAGCATGCAATTTTCAAGAGTTAGAGCTTCGTATTCCTCCATCAATGAAAAAATTAATTTTTCAAGTTTTTTCTTGCTAAGATTACGTACCTCCTTTTTGAGACTTTCACCGTCAGAGTCTGAGTCAGATCCACTTCGAGCCCTAAAAGCCACTGCTTCTTCTTCATCCTGAGAGTCTTTTTCTTCTTCTGAGGTGTCTCCCCAAGCTGCTATCATTGCTTTGGTGAACCGTTTTTCAGCATTAGTTAACTGCGTCTTTTTGCCTCTGGTTCGGACCTGTTCTGACCCCTGTTCTTCCTTCAGCAAAGGGCAATTCTTCATAACATGATCTTGTCTTCCACACTTAAAGCATCCTGAGAACTGATCTCGATCACTGTTCTTGGCCTTGCCGGTATTGCCATTCTTGTATTTGCTTTCGGCCTCTTTGAAGAAATTTTTGAACTTTCGAGCGATCATGGCCATCCCTTCTTCATAAAAATATGAGGTATCGCTTTCTCTAGCTTTTAGTGCCAATCCTCGGGCTTTCTTCACTTCTTCCTTCATCTGGGAATTCCTTCTTAGTTCATACATTTGTAGACTCCCAATAAGCTCATACAAGGAGATCTCATTCATCTTCCTGGCTTCTTGGATAGCAGTGACTTTTGATTCCCATGATAAAGGTAAAATTCGTAGGATCTTCCTTACAAATCTTCAGTGGTAAAGGATTTTCCCAACGATTTTAACTCATTAGTGATATGGGTAAACCGAGTATACATGTCCATAACTGTTTCTTTATTGCTCATCTCGAATAGCTCATACTTTCTTACCAATAGCTCGATTCTGGATTGCTTAACTTGATTTGTTCCTTCGTGAGCTATTTGAAGAGCATTCCATATCTCCTTTGCGGATTCACACTCTAAGATGCGAGTGTACTCGTCAGGTCCGAGTCCAAAATATAGCAGTTTCTTGGCCTTGCCATTCTTCTCCATCTTCCCGAAGTCGACTGAGTTGAATTCCTTGGACTGTTTAGGAATAGTCTTCCCATCAGTTGTGACTTTCACTAGAATGTAAGGACCATTCACAATGATCATCCATAACTCATAATCCTCAGCTTGGATATAGTCCTCCATTCGATTTTTCCACCAGTTGTAGTGTTGTCCAATGAAATATGGAGGTCTGGTCATAGATTGACCTTCTAAGATTCCTTGTGGAGCATTCATGTTTTCAGGATCTCTCAAGGTGTTAACCTAACTATGAGAACTCTGCTCTGATACCACTTGTTAGATTTACTCACACAAGGACACAAGAGGGGGGTGAATTGTGTCTACCGATTTTTCGAATTGTTTCAAAAACACTTGTGAGAACAGTTTGAAGTGCGTGGTTGCAGTGAGACAGAAACAAAACTTCTTTCAGAACACTCGTGAGAACTGATTGGAATGCATGTCCTGTGTGAAACAGAAACGAAAGTAATTGCGAAAATAGTAAAGGAGACGCAATATTTTTACTTGGAAAACCACATCTGGCCCAATGGATGTGTAAAAACCACGACCTACCTCAGTAGGATTTCAACAAACACTTTCACTAACACGGGTCAAGTTCGTTACACTATGTAACACACATGACAACGTCACACACGTAACTTAGTCTCCCCCAAGATTCTAGTTACAAACACAGATCCAAGGTCTCTCAAGACTTGGACAAGCTCACACGGACAACACATCCACCGTCTCCTAAGAGACCCCGTCCAACTTAGACAAATACTCACAGACACAATGTCCACACGTCCCCTAAGAGATCACGCCCAACAACTTGGACAACCTCTAATCACGATGATGGAAAAGAGATAAAAAAAACCTTACTTGAATGCTTCTAAATAAGCTGAGTATAAGGTACCATACAACTCCTATTATGCCAATAATGAAGACTCGATTAAGCGCACACTTTGAAGGTTTTTCTCATAGAAAAATTCAAACTTAGAAAAGCAATTTTAGCACTTGATCAATCGGGAAAGCCCTTGAAAAACCTTGCATGAAGAGATGAGAAGCCAGTGCTTATATACCCACGAAAAAGCAAGGATTTGATTTCCATAATCACTCTGAAAATACTCAGTATCTTAAAAGAAATTAAATCCTTCAAGAATTTATCTTTTTAGGAAATCATATCTTTTAAGGATAAGATAAAATCTTTTGAAAAATCTTTTAGGAGACCAATATTATTTAGAAAAGTACTCCTTCTAAAACATAATATTATCATAAAATCGATCCTAAATATATTAGGAATTTTGGCAGTAGAAAAACTCTTGAAAATCTTTGAAAACTGATTTTTGCACTCGCTGCCCTCATAACACAGCAGACCTATTTGCTCAATTGTTCTGAGCAGTGTTCTGAGTTAGCTTAAATAATTCCTTCAAGGTGAGTGTTAATTCAAGTTCTTCTTTGGCATATTAACAAGAATCTAGACAAATATAACCAGTACTTAGCCCTAAGACTCTAAAGACTCTTGTACTCTGCTGATGATGTGTACATATATCCAATTTGATGATTTCAGCTTCTTCGACCTATTCTTCAGGGTGTTTGCAACTTCTGTCACTTTCAACATACAATTTTATCACATAGCTTCAAGCATGATATTTTGAACTGATCTCCAGGATGTTACAATCTGTCTTATCACATGATTCTAGCACTCAACTCAAGCCAAGCATAATTAGCACATTTGGGTTGTAATCATCAAAACCTTATATAAGATTGATTCAACACATACTATGTGTGCTTATAAGACAACTCATACATGGAGTGACAATTGACTTCCCTATCTCTTGTCGTTGTGTGACCCTACGGATGATGACCCTTCGACTTAAAGCTATGATATGAAGCCAAAGCTTAATGATGCTACCTTAATGTGTTTCTTAAGGACCATGATGTATATGGTTCAGCTAGAATACGTTAGGAAAGCAGTCAAGCTGAGATGGAATTTCATGAGTGTTTAAGGAAAAATCTATCCATCATCACCATATGAGCTCGGGCGATTATATTGAGTATATAATCATATACTATATTATATGACATAAAGGGACTGTGTATGCCACTGGTGATGTTGAGGATGATTTGGGGTATCGTATTTCGTGGAAGTTGTTTGAGCTAAAAAGGTGCTATTTTTAAGGTACTTTTACACCGATTTTAGGCTTGTTTTAATAATATTTTTAAGGTTTTTAATTGATTTTATTCTATTTTGTAGATTTTTAATAAATGCGAAAAAAGGGCTGAAAGCGGCGAAAAATACGAGAAAAATGGGGGAAATGATGGGAATTCAAAAACCGGTCCAAAATTCCAAGAAAACCGGCCCAAGCAGCAAAAGAAAAAAAAAGCAAACCGGTCGAGATTAAATCGGACCGGCCGGTTCAGAGGAAAACCGGTTCGCGTGAACCGGTTCACTAATACCCCCCCTTTTCTTCGCGTCTGTCTTCTTCTTCTCCCTCTTTCTCGTGTCCCCAACCCTAAAACCCGAGACCCTCGACCCAGAAATCTTCCTCATCGCCATGCCCATTCTCTCTCTACCTCGTCATCTCTCTCTCTCTTGCAGCACATCACTCCAGCCCCCAGAAATCCTCAGCCCACCAAATCTCCAAAACTAGAAACCACCCCACCCACGGTTTCGACTTCATCCTATTCATCCCCATCCCACCACCCTTCATTCACGCTGCACACGCCACGACACCAGCATTGTCACCACCTTCATCCACCGTCCACACACACCAGCAAATCGATGGTCGAGAGACGAAGGAGGTCGGGTATAAAGCAAAGAGGCGACGCCATTGAAGGGGGTTCGAGTTTTAGGTAATTTTAGGTAGAATTAGGAGTAGATTAGGTTTAATTTCGTTTAAGTTTAGTTTGATTTCATTTTTAATTTCGATTTCATATTCGAATTTTAGATTTTACTTCGAATTTCAGATTAGGGTTAGGTTTTAGATTCGGTTTAGGGTTTGAATTCACTGCAATTTCGAAACTTTTCAGTTGTAATTAACGCTTTTGGGTTGGATTTTGAGAAAAGAATCGAATGTTAGTTTGTGAGTTTCAGTCGATTTCTCCTGTTTTTGGATCGTTCGAATTGCGTTTGGTGTTGTGAAGCTGCTTCTGGGTCGTGAATGGTGAATTCAGACCCTGAGTTGCTCTGGTATTGCTTCATTGCCCCAACTTCCTTAGTTGTTTTTGTTAATCCCCTCCCCTATTGCCTCGATTGTGTTCAATTCATTCATGTTGCTGCTATTTTCTTTGCGTTCTGTTTCAATACGATTGTCCCTGCTGCCATGTTCATAATCTGTTGTTGGCTTGATTTCCCCTGTTTCTGGGTTGCTTTCATTTGAAGTTGCTACTGTTTTGTCCTCTGCTTGGGTTCTGTTAATCCCTTCCCCTGTTGCTTGCTCTGTTTCAATCTCTAGGTTCTGTTTAGTTTATTGTGTTGAATTGAAACCATGTTCAATTTTGGATCAGTTTTGGAATAATGTTACTTAGTTACTTAGGTTTTGAATCCTGCTTAATTCAAGCTTAGCTTGGTTTAGGTTGGGTAATTAACATAAGGTTTAGTTTACTTAGTTCATTAAATCGTTTAAATTCTCAATTAAAAGCAATTAGTTGATTCAGTAGTTTAGATGAGCTTCGTTGAATTAGGCTATTAGATTGCCTTAAATAATCTCACTTAGTTTAGTTAATTAGTTTAATCATTTTGTTTAAACGACCATAAAATCTCACGTCTTCCCTGAGGACCAACCCTTAAGTACTATGACTGACAATCGAGTATTTGAGGTCTCTTTTCTTTAATTTAGTTTTCCAACCCCCCTCAAAATCCCTCAACAGAAGTGTTATGTTAGTTAGATGGTGACTTAATATAACACTATTGGTTACTTTCTGGTCTCACACCCCATTCTCAGTATGAGGCGTGAAGAAACTATTTGGGAGAGAAAACTATAACTTATGGTTTATGTGACCAAGGGCGAGCTGTTGACCGAGTGTAACGGTCACATTAATAACCCACATTATGTGGGCGGTTGCAGAATGATTAATTACGTGTTAATCATCCCTATTAATAGCTTGTTGTCGGTTACGAGTTGTGTGCTACTATATAAGGGGTTTTAGTGACCTAATTCTGTGTCAGTAGCACCTAAACAAAATAGTAGCCCTTACTCTCTCTCCCCTCCTCTCACGCTAGCTTTACCATCATTCGGGTTCGGGTTTAGGGCGTGACAATTCCGGTGACTCCAGTACCCACCATCAATCCAAGTTCAACTATTCGTGGGCAGACATCGAATAACGAGATCCTGTGCTTCAACGTTAAGGTATCTACTTAATCTTCCAATAGTATGAAAGAGAGATTTGCTATTGTGTTTACTCACATGGAATTGTAAATGTAAATGAGGGTAAATATTTGATTATGTTGTGTCGATTTGGGATTGAGTACGAGCATAAGTGCACAAGTTAAGTGGATTACTTGATGTAATTAAGCATGAAAAGGGGATTGAAGTGATTGTGAGTGCATGGGGTAATTCGTTTGATTGGATAAATTTATGGAAGTTACTTGTATCATATAATGCAGTCACGCCAATTGTTGGATTGAATTTTTGCAAAAGTATTGTGTATTGGAAAGGAAGATTTGAGCAAGGTCATGTGCAACACATAAGTTTGTTTAAGTGCATGAGTTATAAGAGTGTATGGGTGTTGCTATTCAACTTTACCTTGAGTGTGGTGATGTTGGACACTAATTTAAGTACGCTAAGAGGATGAATCAATTACTGTAAGTTGAAATGGGGAGGGCATTGAAATGAATATGAGGCTATGGCTATGTAATTGGACATATGTAAACAAGGGAATAAGGAATTTTTGTATGGGAATAAGGTATGAACATTAGGGCCTTGAAGGGTTAGACATAACTTAGTCTGAATTAAGTTCCTAAGGGGGTAAGATTATTATTGAAAAGGGAATGGAATTAGGTGATGGGAAAATTGATTTGGTATGTAAGTTTTTGGATTTAATCCGAAGAAAGATAGAACAAATGAGCAATATGGAGCAAGAAAGTAGGATTTGGCATAGTCATTTGAAAATTAGAACTTACGTGGACTGTTTTCAGAATGGGAGTGTGATGACCTAGATCATAAGAGAGAATAGTGGTTGGTCACGTTATTTGAGTTAAGCCAACTTGTTCATTTTGCTAAACAGAAATTATTTATGTTGAGAAAATAAAGTGATTTTTAGTAAGAATGATTACATGAACTAGGTTGTTCAATTACGATATATGCATAAAGTTACTAAATCTAGGAGAAATTTAGCCTCAATAATTATACGAGGATCTTGGGAATCCATCAATTGAGGTACTCACTTAGTGAGGAACCAATTGAATAATTAGAGGTAATAAGTTAAAGTTGGTAACACAAATAGCGGAGTAGGTGAGCCATTCTGCTAACCCTAAGTGAAATCCCACAAATGTAAAAGAACATGATGGGAAGCTAAGATGTGGAAGTTTGCTAAAGGAATAAGCAGGAAAAAGGTTTCCATAGTTATATCATATTTCCAATCAAAAGAATGAACTCATATGGAACATGGGTTGGTTTGAAGGAGAGGCATGGAGGTGGACTCTCACTTGGTCAAAGCAATTCGACCGTGACAAGGTGAAACAAGCAGAGGAACTAGCAGGAATGCTGACTCTCCACTGTCCAAAAAGGGAGGTAAGTGACCGAGTGCTTTGGGGATCAAAAAGTGCCTTTGCAAGTAAGGATTTAACAAAGAAAGTCCATAAGCTACTCTTCCAGGGTGCCTTAGTGGATAACTTGGTTAGCTCTGTATGGATGAAGTTGGCACGCCCCAAAGTTGAATTGTTTATGTGGTTGGCCTTGCTAGGTAAGTTGAATACTAAGGATTTGCTCCTCAAAAAAGGGATCCTCCCAACACAAGAAAATACATGTAGTTTTTGTACATCACATACAGAGGACTTGACACATATGCTTGTCCTTTGTTCCATGTCATGGCCTATTTCGATCACACTTGCTAGTGATCATGGGGTGGCTATAGCACAACCAGCAACTTTTCGACTCTTCTATGAAAGGTGGGTATTTACAAGGTTCAAAAATCAACTGAGACGAAAAATGTGGATCGCAACCTTTTATGCAACAGCCTCGAGTCTTTGGATGAAAAGGAATGGCGTGGTCTTTGATCATCAAGATTTTGACAAAGCAGATTTGTGTCATACGATAAGATGGAGAGTGGCATTATGGACCAAAGCCTCGAAAGAAGATCCACCTTATGGCCCTGAGGAGCTGGCTCGAAACTTCGGTTCTATACCGTTTTTATTTCCATAACTTTGTTGCCTTTTTCTCTCATCTTTGTTTCCTTTTTTGTGTGTCTTCTGCTTGGTCTGAATGTTTGCCAGCTTCTTCTCTATTGCTTAGGCTTTGAAGCCACATATTTATCGGAAAAAAAAAGGAATAAGTAGGAAAAATACTTTAACATAGACTAGAAGCTTACGAGAATTAAATTCCTCAATTGAATCTAGAGACTCCATTAAGGCCACATACAAGAAAGGAACCAAAAAACACAAATTTAAAAAAAATTAAGAAGCAATGATTCATTCACCAAGGTAAGTCATTACTTATGCCCTTTATTAACAGTGGGTGTTTAACTCCAATTGAAGTACCATAGATAATAGTTTCGTTGTATATGTTACCATGATACTATCTTAATTAATTCGCTATATCATACCAATTATCACTTCTGACTTAGATAACACAATAGCAATAGTTCAAAGGTTATATGGCTCAACACTCTGCAGACAAGTAGAGGAATCACAGGTCATATGTTACGAAGTTATGCTGATAGGCAAAAAAATCAAAGTTCATATATTACAAAACTTCATCAACAGGTGAAGGAATTAAAATTCATAACTCTGGCAACAAGCATAGAAATCGGAGTTCATATGTCATATCACTCTAAAAATGAGTAGAGAAACCAAAGCTAATATGCTACATAGTTCTTTCAATAGGCAGAAAAATTAAAGTTCATATGTTACTGAGCTCCATCAATAGGTGGATGAATCAAAGTTCATAGTTCTACCAGTAGTTAGCGAAATTAGAGGTCAAATGTCATATTGGTCTGCCCATAAGCAGATAAACTAAAGCTCATATGTCACATGATGCTTTTATATCTTTGGAACAATAATTGGAAATGCAACAAAGCCAAGCAATGAGGCTGACGAATGGCTACTAGCTTGCTCTTGTATTGGATAACTAAACAAAAGTGAAGAGTCAAATCGCCCTAGAGGGGGGTGAATAGAGAGATTTTATAAAAATCTTAATCAAAACTTTAAAGCCAGAAATAAATTGAAAAGATAAAAGCACAAAGTACACAGCGATATTTTAACGAGGTTGGGCCTCAATCAGGCTTAAGTCCCCGGCTAGAGTTATCCAACTCTAGGATTCAACACTCGTTTTTTATTAAGATGAACACTTCACAATCTCTCAGAGCTACCTCACTCAAAAGATCCCAAATACTTAAGTCAACCACTAACTTAAGCAAGGGATGAGTTGTGACCTCTCACCAACTCACAGGTTCACTCCTTAATAATTTCCTCAAAGAATAATCACAACACTTTTAGTCACCAAGAATATTTAGTATAACAATTCAGAGCTCTCTTTTTCTTGTTCACTTCCACGGTGTCTTCAATTGCTTCTGCTTGCTCGCTATTTATAAGCTAACTTTCCTCAAAAAAGGAAAGTCTCAGGATGACTTGATATGATATTTCAGGCCCTTGATTTTTGTCTAGTTTCTGTTGTCCTGATATTCTTGCCTTTCTCATCACGATTTTGAGCTGATTTTATACTACATAATATTTTTTGAAACCATAGCAGAATAATGATCCAGAATCAAAGGAGAATAATTCCTTGTTTAGCTCATATAATATCACACAAGTTTATTAAGGCAAGTATCATGTGTGGAGAGAAAATCATGGTATTTTTTTCTTTCTTTGAGAGCATACAATTTGATTTTCAAATGGGAGTTGGCTTGGTGATACACGATTTTCCTTTTAGGCCTTTTAGTTAGTTTTGGTATTTCATCACAATATTGCTTAGCCATTAATGAGTATAACAATCTCCCCATTTTTGATGAAAGCCAAAATTAGCTTGAGTAGGTTTTTAATTGATTGAAGTGTGGAAATTCGATATAGTGAGTTCTTTCAATATAATAGGCCACATCAAAAATGAGATATTATCAGTATGCATAAAGATGTAATAACATAGTTTGTAATATCATAACTTAGTGAAATATCATAACTTAGTGAAATATCATAAGATCTTTCTAGAGACTGATCATGATGCTACTGTTAACATAAGATGGCATACCTTCTACTGTCTAATCATAACATAACATATTAAACTAAGAGATAGCATAGTTTCTAGTTTGTAATCATAAAAGAACATAACACATTTTTCTCCCCCTCTTTCATCAAAAAGTGGTAGACAAAAATTGTATCTCTGAGCATACCAACATAACCGACTAGGGGAAATAAGAAGAGCGGGGTTAAGTTTAGGAGAGTTGGCTGGCAGATTTGATGATACGAGTGGCGGAGTTGGAACACTTGACTTGTTCGGCAGCAGAGAGCGGAATACCCTTGAGAGCGCAGTGGTGAGTAACACTACTGAGTCGAAGAAGATCATCCACTTTACGATGCAGAGAAGCAAGGGACGCCTGGACGGTAGTGAGAGTGTTGCTGAGAGTGGCCTGATTGTGGGCAAGGCCATCTAGACTGTCAGTGTGCTGGACAAAGATGTAGTCAAGGCGTTCTGTAGAGTCTTGTAGCTAATAGACTCGCTCGTCGAGAGACAAGATGTGATCGAGGAGGGATGGTGGAAGAGCAGTGGAGGGAGATGTTTGACGAGGCTTAACATGCTTGGTAAAGTGAAGGGAGATAAGTTGTTTTTCTTCTAGAGTCATATCCTCAATGAATTTCCAGATTCCTAAAGTGGTCTGAAAGAATTGAATGTTTTTCAGGGATAAGGGAGTGATGACAGGAACGGGCTGAGACACACAGATTTCATTTTCAAGGGAGACACCAAAGTGATGGAAGACCATGGTTAGGAGGTTTGAGTAGGCTAGAGGGGCAGGACGCATGATAGACCCGATTTTGGCCATGTGACTGAGGATGTATCGAGCATAATTGACGGGTTTACCCGTCATCAGAAGATAAAGGATTTCTAGGGTCTTATTATTTAAGCTGTCAGTGGAGTTGCGTTTGGCCAAAATAGTGCAAACTAGAACATAGTAGAGAAGGCAAGGGTCACGATGAAGGATCAAGTATGAAAGGTTCTTGCCGTGGGAGAAGGGTGGAGGAGTGGCAAATTCGACTAGGCAGTGGGTCTAAGGTTAGCGGTGGACAGGTTGGGTTGTGTGACAGTGGGTAGGTCGAGAATCTGATTGAGGTTAGATTCGGTGACGGTAAAACGGGTATACTTCACTTGGCATTCAAGAGTGACAACTGGCCCAACTTTAGCAACTCTAAGATCGGCATAAAACATGCGTACAAGTTGAGGGTAATAATCATTACCTAAAGTGAGCAACTGTCCACTAGAGTTATTTAACAGATAGTCAATAAAGCCCAAATTTGCAGCTTTGAAGGATTCAATATCAACTCTTTCACAGGCATGAATAGAACGATTGACAAAACGAGAAAGAAATTTATCCCTAGCAAGAGTAAAGTGAAACCAAGAGGAAGGGAGAACCGCAGTGGGGGGGGGGTGTGACTGTGGGGGATCGTCGAGCAACGGATGAGGGAGTGGAGGCGGTGGTGAAGCTAGCAGCGGCCCGGCGAATGCTGGATGTAAGTGGAGACACCGGTGGCGAGGGTGGGAGCCGTGCGTCGGCGGAGCTGGCATCAGAGATAGTGAGGGTGTCGCCGCCGGTGAGCAGGGGAGTGGGTCGTGGTCGAACAGAGATCCGGGCAATCCGACGAATGGGCCCGATTTTGGTGACCGTTTTGCGGGCTTTGGGGCTGTGAGAGCCACCTTTGGGGGATTTTCTTGTGGGTGCCATGGATGGGGGCAAGCAATTTTGGGTGGGAAGAGAAGGGGATGGATGAGGTGTGTTTTATATGGAGAAGGGGGGCTTGATATGGGAATTCACGCTGGGGGTCACGATTGGAAGGGAGGGAGGCTTGGAGATGGTGAATTTGGCAAGTTGATAGCCTCGAGATCTTGAGAGGAGGAAGAGAAAGATTTTAAGGGGGTGGGTCGGGTATCCTAGCCATGTGGAGGAGAGAGAGAGAAGGGGTGAAAGAGGAAAGTAAGAGAGAGAGTGGAGGCCCTTGCCTTGTTTTAGGGTGAGTCAAGATTGGTCAAATGAGGCAAAGATAATTTGAGTATTTGTTTTGATTCTTGTGGGAACACAGATTTAATTTTTGCCTTATTTGTCTATGACGGATGCGCAGACATTCTTATGGGCATGAACATTTTGGATTTTGAGGCCTGATGAGGTAAGTGGGGTAATGAGATTTTAATTAAAGAACTGTTAGATTTTTGTTGGTATCCGACAAGAGAAAAATGATTGATTAATTTTGCTCTAGTCGAATTTGCTCAAGTTGGTTTATTCTAGACTCATGTAATGGCAGTGAAACTGATTTTCTAGCCTGAATAGTGGAGTCTAGTGATACAAAGGTGCGTACCTGATTTGTAGTGACTGGCGCTGTAGTGAGCTTCTTGTCTGTGGGGGGGAATTAGGAATTCCTGTAGCGCACTTGACAATTGAGTTAGTCACAAGAGAGGGCTCCCCCTCAATTTATGCATCTGTATTTATCATTCCAAGTTCGTGACGAATAAAGTTAAATCTTTCCTCATTTAGGGGTTTGGTGAAAATATCAGCTAGTTGAGATTCCGTGGGTACAAATTCCAAGATAACATCACCTTTTTCAACATGATCACGAATAAAGTGGTGTCTTACCTTAATGTATTTAGTGCGTGAGTGTCGAACAGGATTTTTAGTAATATTGATGACACTTTGATTATCACATTTTATAGGTACCTCTTTGAGATTGATGCCGAGATCCCGTAACTGCTGTTTAATCCACAGTAGCTGAGCACAGCAGGCACCAGCCGCGATGTATTCTGCTTCAGCTGTTGAAAGAGCAACGAAAGTCTGCTTCTTGGAGTGCCAGGAGATTAGGCTGTGGCCAAGAAACTGACATGTTCCTGAGGTACTTTTTCGGTCAACCTTATATCCTACATAGTCTGCATCAGTGTATCCAACTAGAGACAAATCTCCCCCTCGAGGGTACCAGAGTCCCAAATTTTTTGTGCCAGCTAGGTATCTAAAAATTCGTTTTACACATTTTAAATGGGATTCTTTAGGAGAGGCTTGAAACCTAGCACATAGACACACACTGAACATAATGTCGGGACGACTAGCAGTAAGATAGAGCAGTGAACCGATCATGCCTCGATAAAGCTTTTCACAAACAGATTTTTCATTTTTAGCAAGATCTAATTTTTCATTAGAGGCCACTGGTGTTTTGGCATGCTTGGCTTGATCCATTTTGTATTTCTTTAAGAGTTCATTGATGTACTTACGTTGATTAATAAATATGCAATCTTTGCTTTGTTTAAGCTGAAGCCCTAAGAAGAATGTTAGCTCTCCCATCATGCTCATTTCAAACTCTCTGCTCATGAGATTCGAAAATTCTTCACATAAAGAGTTATTTGTGGCTCCAAAAAATATATCGTCAACGTAAATTTGAATTATTAAAAAATCTTTTCCTTTTGTTTTGGTAAACAGGGTTTTATCAATGTGACCACTTGTAAAACCATGATCTAAAAGAAACTTGCTTAGTCGCTCATACCATGCCCTAGGAGCTTGTTTTAGCCCATAAATGGCCTTTTGGAGTTTATAAACATGGGCAGGAAAGTTAGGATCTTCAAAGCCAGGAGGTTGTTTGACATAGACTTCTTCTTGTAGGTATCCATTGAGAAAAGCACATTTTACATCCATTTGATAAAGTTTGATGTTCATGTGAGATGCAAATGCTAGTAAGATGTGTATAGCTTCTAATCTAGCAACAGGGGCAAATGTTTCATCGAAGTCTATGCCTTCTTCTTGATTATAGCCTTTCGCCACTAGTCAGGCTTTATTTCTTATGACGGTCCCAGTTTCATCCAGTTTATTTCTAAAGACCCCTTTTGTGCCAATTACTGGATAGTTTTTTGGTCGTGTTGAAAGTGTCCATACTTGATTTCGTTCAAACTGATTTAATTCTTCTTGCATGGCTTTTATCCAATTTGAATCGTTAAGAGCCTCTAAATGATTTTTGGGTTCTATGTGGGATACGAAAGCAAAGAATGCACAGAAATTACACAGAGATGAGCGAGTTCTTATACCTGTAGAGATATCGTTTAAGAGATTGTCCACGGGGTGAGATGATTTATACTTGAAGTGTTTTTGAGTTACCTCTTACTGTGGGGAATTCTCTTCATTTGGGGGCTCTTCTTCTTCCTGGGGTGAGGAGTCTTGTAGTTCGTTTGGCTGCTTATTTGCAGAGTCTACTTTTTCTCCTGCTTCTTCTTCATCGTCACCATACTTGTTAAAATGTAGATCCTGTACTATAGATCCACTTAACACACCATCATTAGATTCATCAAAAATCACATGAATGTTTTCCTCGATGGTTTTGGTCCGTTTATTGTAAATTCTATATGCTTTGCTATACATGGAGTATCCTACAAATATTCCTTCGTCACTTCTAGCATCAAATTTTCCTAGGTTATTTTTTCCATTGTTATGAACAAAGCATTTGCATCCAAACGGTTTAAAATATGAAATGTTGGGTCGTTTTCCTTTGAATAATTCGTAGGGCGTTCTTTTTAAAATTGGTCGAATAAAACATCGATTTAGTACATAATTGGCAGTGTTGACTGCTTCGGCCCAGAGGTGTTGAGAGACATTACTTTCACACATCATTGTGCGGGCCATATCTTCTAGCGTGCGGTTTTTCCTTTCTACTACAACATTTTGTTGAGGTGTACGTGGCGCAGAAAAATTACGAGTGATTCCATGTTTATTACAGAATTCAGTAAATTCTTTTTGATCAAATTCTCTGCCGTGATCACTCCTTATGGAAATGATTTGTGAGTTTGTTTGAACTTGCAGTTGTTTGCAAAGTTTGGAAAATTCTTTAAAGGTTTCATTTTTTTCTTTTAAAAAGTAGACCCATGTGAATCGTGAATAGTCATCTACAATTACAAAAATATACTTGTTGTGTCCTAAACTTTGTATGGGTATTGGTCCGCATAGGTCCATATGAAGTAATTCTAATGGTTTAGATGTACTGATACTATTTTTTGACTTCAAAGAACTACGTACTTGTTTACCCTTAGCACAGGCATCGCATATGTGATCATATTCGAAATTGCATTAGGGCAGTCCTCATACTAAATCCCTTTTTGCTAATTTTTTAATGGTATGCATGCTAGCATGACCTAATCTTCGATGCCAAAGCCATTTTTCCTTACTGTGTGAGGCTTTGAAGCATGACAAGTTTTGGGATGGAACATTATTAATATCTATAGCATAGACATTATCTATTCCAAGTCCGTAAAGGGAAATTTTCTCAGACATTTTGTTTTTAACTATGCAGTAAGTTGAATCAAAGGTAACTAAGTTTCCTTTGTCACATAGTTGTGATATGCTTAATAGATTAAATTTTAATCCGTCAACCAAGTAAACATTTTCAATAGAATTGGCAGAATCTTTACCTATTTTACCGACACCCATTATTTTACCAATGCTTTGGTCGCCGAATATGACACTTCCATGTCCTTTCTTTTTGATCTTAGTGAACAAGGATGCATTACCACTCATGTGCCTTAAACATCCACTATCGAGGTACCACAAGTCTTGTCCGGATTTCACGCATACATGCAAAACAAGAAATCAACCTTTCCTTCTACTTTTGGCATTAAATCTAGATTCGAAATCACAAGTCACTGAGTTAGGTGGTCTTGTTCCTTTAGGGACCCATATTTGAATAATTTTTGTAGTAGATTTTCTGAGTGGGTGTGAATAGGTGATATGACCATCTTTTGAGTAATAGTTACTAGTTTTGACATTCATTTCATGCAACGTGGGTTTAACAAAGAAGTTCCTATAATTTTTCTTCTTTTTAAAGTGATCATACCCAATCCCTTCTTTATTGAAGGATGCTCTTTGTGTGCTCAGTAGTCGGTCTAAGTTTTCTTGCCCTTGAGTAAATTTAAGAATCGTTTTGTGCTTAGCATCACACTTGGCTGATAATTCCAGATTTTTTGTTTCTAGGTCTTTAAATTTTTTTATGAAGTTCATTATTCAACTGTTCAAGGTTTGCATTTTTCTGATTCAATTCTCTTGTCCCTTTTCTGAGGTTTTTATATTTAGACATGTATTTTTGTTCTAGATTCGCAAAGTTAATTAAGGCATCAATTAGTTCATCCTTAGAACATTCATGTGGGCCAGATATGTCTACCTCATCCGTACTTTCGTGTTCAGATGATTCTTCATCCCTGGCCATGAGACAAGCATTATTTGTATGTTCTTCGTCGCTTTCCCTGTCACTTGCTTCGCTATCGCTCCAGGCGGCGATCATAGCTCTCTTATTTTCTTTTTTCTTGAACCTCCTTTTTTCTCCCATTTTTTGAATTAATGGACATTCCTTTAGCAAGTGACCTAGCATGCCACAACCATAGCAAGAGCTAATGTTAGCATTTTCTTTATTGACAAATTTACCTTTGGTGTATTTCTCATTCCTTTTTGACGTCGATCCTTTGGTGTTGAGTCCTCGTTGGTTGAATCTTTTCTTCATTCCCATTTTATTGAGGCCTTGCACAATGAGGGAGAAGGCCTCATCATCGTTGCTATCGAGATCTTCATCTTCCGATGGGTAGTCTTCGTTTGCAGCCTTGAGAGCAACTCCTTTCTTGGTACCTTCTCCATCTTCCTCTATGAGATGTATCTCATGGGTTAGGAGTTTTCCAAGGAGGTCATCAAGCTCTAATTCTTTTAGATCCTGAGCTTCCTCAATTGTAGTGACCTTCGGTCCCCATTTATTCTTTGGAAGACACCGAAGTATCTTTCTTACCATTTCTTCATTTGAATAGCTCTTACCAAGTGATTTAAGATTGTTAGTAATATCAGTGAACCGAGTGAACATGTCCTTTATTGATTCGTCAGCCTGCATTTTAAACAACTCATATTGATGAACAAACATATTCATCTTAATTTCACGTACTTGGCTTGTTCCTTCATACGTGACAATTAGCTTATTCCATATTTGTTTTGCAGTCTCACAAGCAGAAATTCTATTATACTCATTTGCATCTAAACCACAATAAAGGATGTGTTTGGCTCTAGAGTTTTTGTTAAGTTTTTCCCAATCAGTGCTTGTGTATTGATCTTTTGGTTTATCGATATTTTCCCCCTTGTCATTTTTTATCTTAGGCACAACATATGGTCCACTATTCACAATTTTCCATAGTTCCATGTCTGTTGATTCAATAAAAATTTGCATGGCATTTTTTCAGTAAGAAAAATTTGTTCCTTTGCATAAAGGGGGTCCAATAGTAGAACGTCCTTGGATATTGACATCTCCAGTAAAGGCCATAATCGTCACCCACTCGACTGTTAGGTCAAAGAGTGTGGGACTGACTCTGATACCAATTGAAGAGTCAAATCGCCCTAGAGGGGGGTGAATAGGGAGATTTTATAAAAATCTTAATCAAAACTTTAAAGCCAGAAATAAATTGAAAAGATAAAAGCACAAAGTACACGGCTATGTTTTAACGAGGTTGGGCCTCAATCAGGCTTAAGTCCCCGCCTAGAGTTATCCAAGTCTAGGATTCAACACTCGACTTTTTATTAAGATGAACACTTCACAATCTCTCAAAGCTACCTCACTCAAAAGATCCCAAATACTTAAGTCAACCACTAACTTAAGCAAGGGATGAGTTGTGACCTCTCACCAACTCACAGGTTCACTCCTTAATAATTTCCTCAAAGAATAATCACAACACTTTTAGTCACCAAGAATATTTAGTATAACAATTCAGAGCTCTCTTTTTCTTGTTCACTTCCACGGTGTCTTCAATTGCTTCTGCTTGCTCGCTATTTATAAGCTAACTTTCCTCAAAAAAGGAAAGTCTCAGGATGACTTGATATGATATTTCAGGCCCTTGATT
>JACYFF010031954.1:30640663-30676755 GCA_017589665.1 Selenicereus undatus | reverse complement strand
CAGGCCCTTGATTTTCGTCTAGTTTCTACTGTCTTGATATTCTTGCCTTTCTTGTCACAATTTTGGGCTGATTTTATGTTGCATAATATTTTTTGAAACCATAGCAGAATAATGATCCAGAATCAAAGGAGAATAATTCCTTGTTTAGCTCATATAATATCACACAAGTTTATCGAGGCAGGTATCATGTGTGGAGAGAAAATGATGGTATTTTTTTCTTTATTTGAGAGCACACAATTTGATTTTCAAATAGGAGTGGGCTGAGTGATACACGATTTTCCTTTTAGGCCTTTTAGTTAATTTTGGTATTTCATCACAATATTGCTTAGCCACTAATGAGTATAACACAAAGGCTTAAGGCTCGTAGCTTCTTTCTTCCAGTCTGATCTTAGGGATGCATCTTTTCAACAAAAAAAAAAAAACTATGTAGCAGTAAAACGATTGGGCCTTTATCATCAACCTCTTGTCTAGGTTGCTCCTCGTAAAGTATAAAAGCAATTTTTCTATTTCTCTAAGATATTACATAATTAAAGAAGAGGGGTTCGCTTATTTAAGGCTCAAATTGAAAATAGAAAAGTATTTTACAAAGTTTAACTTCCCTTTGTATTTTCTATTAATGAGAATTGTGGGAGTATTCCCAATTTTTAAATTATCCCCTGCAATGTATGTCTCCAATTATTCTTTTTGAGGTTAGTGAGGCGATCAAGAGCTCGGGATGTTACAGATGGTATTAAAATAGTAGTCTGGAATACCAAGAGTCAATACTGCCTTTATTTATCATATATAGACCATTGGCCTATATCTCATCTATACCTAGACGCATTGATGACGTCCATGGATGTCATAAGATAATATACGGATGTCTCAATGTTTGGTAAAAAAAAGGAAGAAGAGAGAGTCTAGATTGATATTTAAACCAGAACAGACAAAGGAGCAGTTAATTAATGAACACACATGTTCTTTACATATAAAAAATAGTTTGTAATGCAACTAAACCATCTCGTTGACATAGGGTAAGCCACGCCAAGCTCATCGTGGCTTGTATTGATCAGCTACACAATAAGATGATAAACTCATCTTGCTCTCTTATGATTGGGTGATGGATAGAAGGTTATGGATAAATTAATGTCTATAAGATAAACTCTATTAGATATGGTACCAAATTTCTTTTTATGGACATTAGAAGCCTAATTTAATAGAGTTTGTACTTTAGATAAAGAGATGATCATTAATCATGAGGCATAGGATGTTGTCCTCCCATATCATGACTTCATGAGTTATAAATGAAAATTCGTAAAGAAAATCTAACATAACTATTACGAAAGACGAAGATGCGATCATGCATAACTAAAAGATAAACTACATTGAGAAATGATTGTTTTATGATATATGCATCAACAAGCAGGCAAGTGTTGAGAAAGTCTTACCTCATAAAGTGAGGTAGAATCGAAGGAGAAAATTTTGAAATCGAATCACACAAATTAAGGATCACTTGTAGTCATGATCTAAATGTTAGAATACTTGTTAGCTTTTAAATAGAATAGTAGAAAGTATGTCAAATAAACTCCAATTCCAATGATACGGTCACAAGAACCGTAATAAATTGTTCAATATATTCCAAGGTTTTAATCCATTAATCAAGATTTACCAAAGTACTGCAGCGGAAGCATGGTGGACAAATCAAAGATTTTAAACATGCAAGGCAAATGAGTCAAATCATCAAAGACAAGCTGTGAAAGGCAAAGATGAACCTTGGGATGTAATTAAAATATTTGCCACTAGTCATAAAGGGAAAAGCCCAAGCAAGATGAACCTGCCCTTGAATACGTATGCAAGTGAAATACCATGAGATGACCAAATACGCTAACCACTTTAAAGTGTCATAGGACGCTAGACGCTCATATCCCTTGTAACTTCGTATGTAATGTCTATGAATCCTGCTCATAACACCCTTGTCATAAAAAGCAAATAAAATATGGGGGAGGGGGGCACTAACAATTAAAGCATGATATTTCCACTTATTTAAGAAATATGTCAGCTCAAAGTTTCAAGAACGAAATTATTTGAAGGGCAAAAATATGTAACAAACCGTTATTTAGTCAAGCTTGATTACTTCTAATGTAGCATTAATCATACAATTATAATACTAAATGGAGCAGTGGCATGTAACTTTTGAATCACAACAGAACGAATGCTTGAATTAAGTAAACTAAATAATAAGGACTTTTATTTAATTTGTTTAAGCATAGAAAATTTTGTAGAGATATACATCTGTACACCAATATGCTTATGCACCCGAATGATGTTAGAAATTAACCAAGCCAGGTTCATTTTCTTAACAATTAAGATAATAAAAATACAACAAATTTGGCTTGGCCAAATGTATGGTCTAAAAATTGATCAAATGGCAATTGGGATTAAATGATAAGATCAAATTAAATTTGATAAGACAAATGGAAATGAGGAAAGAAAAGAGAGGGGATGGTAATTTCTATTTTGGGGGAACCAAGATACAAATGAGGGAGGAGAGTAAAATTTGGAAAAAAAAATTAAAAAAAATACAAGAACAAATCCTACACGCACAATAGGCATGTCATCTTCTCCTCCTCTCTCAGTGTCTCACCCCCCTGTTCCTGGTGCTGCTGCCTCAGCACTGGGCTACCGCCGTCACTGAACACCGCTATCATTGGACCCGCTCTTTCCCGTAGTCGGAAACCTCTCCCCTTCCTCTTCCCTTCATGGCCTATATGTTCTACCCAGCCAGGGCCTTCAACAACTGTCGGTGATCGTTACCTAGCACCTCGGTGCCACCACCCTTGCTCCCATTCGTAAATTGCACCCACTTCATCTCTTTAAACTCCATTAATGGTAATCCCATTTACTGTGAATTGGAGTATTGAATTTTGAAATAATTGGATTGTGTATTATCGGGTACATTGGCTTAATCGAATGGAAATCTACAATGGGATTTGAATATTTGATTATGTTACGTTGATTTGGATTTGAATATAAGCATGAGTATTACACAAGTTAAGTGGATTACTTCGTATAATTAAGCATGAAAGGGGGGTTGAAGTGACTGTGATTTTATGGGTTAATTGGTTTAATTGTATAAATTTGTGGATGTTGGAAAGGTAATTGTGCCTTACATGTATTATAAGAGCATTCGCAACGTGGGGCGTGAAAATGGAACGCGGGCTCCATGTTGACAAGTGTCGCACAATGAATGGAAAAGGAAAAAAGTCATATGCGGGGGAGCACGCCTGTGTGTGTCTCCCCACGTGTAACTTTTAGCTTTTTAAATTATTTTTTTTTGTTTTTCCTTTGTTTTTGGAGTAAGTGTATAATTTTTAAATGATTTAAAAAAATAGATTGTGTGTTATAAGGTAGATTCATGACAAATATTTTTATTAGATGATTAAAATTGGAGTTCCATTAGTTGAAGAAGTGATGGAATGCAAGTTTTAAAATTGTAAAACTTTTGTTGATGTGGCAAACCAGAGTTCCAAAACTGGAACTCTGGCTGGGAATGCTCTAATTGACTCATGTTAATAGTTGGGTTAGATTTTACAAAAGTGGTGTATATTAGAAATGGAGATTTGAGCTAGGTTACACATTATATAAGTATGTTTGATTACATGGGCTATAGAGCCAAAAATGGAGTAGGTATCTCAATCGACAAGGATTTGGCTAATTATTTGTAGAAGTGAGTCGTAAGAGTGACCACTTTATGCCAAATAAGTTTGCGGTGGGATCATAAATTCATAATATGGTTAGTATATGCGCCACAAATAGGTTTAATGAATGATATTAAGAAGTAATTTAGGGAGGCCTTAGATATCCTTATTCAGAGTATGCCATAAAGTGAGAAACTTTTCCTGGGAGGTGATTTCATGGACATATTGGGGCAAAAGGTAATGGGTATGATACAATACACAAAGGCTTTGGTTATAGGGAAGAAATAATGGAGGGGTATCGATTCTGGACTTTGCAATTGCCTATGAATTGATGGTTGTAAATTGTTACTTTAAGAAGAAATAGGACCATTTGGGGACCTTTAAGAGTGGCATCACAAAGACTCAAATTGACTTCATCCAAATTAGAGCGAACAATAAGAGGTTGTGCAAGGCTGTAAAGTCATCCCAAGTGAACATTCAGGACCACAACATATGTTATTGGTGATGGATATGGAGAGAAAAAGTTTGAAGAGGAAGAAGAAAAGTGTCAGGAACCCGAGAGTTTAATGGTGGAATCTTACTAATGAGAATTCATCAAAATTATCAAAGCAGATTAAGGCAAAAGAAGGCTGGTAAAAAGTAGATGACGTTGACACAATGTGGGAAGTAATGGTTGAGTGCATTCAAAGGTCGGCCTAAGGAGATTTTACGAACTTCTAGAGGAGGTGGATGCAGAATAAAAGAAGCTTGGAGGTGGAATGAGGAGGTAAAAGAGAAATTCTAGGAGAAATAAGATGCTTATGCTATTTTAATCGATAGCTTGATTGATGAAGTAAAATAGGTTAATAAAGTTAGAAACGAGTTAGGAAATAAGGTAGCAAAGAAAGTAGTCACCATTGCTAAAAACATCGCCTATCAAAGTTTATATCAAAAACTCAATACTAAGGAAGGTGAAAATGAGGGATTTACACAAGGAAGAGCTATGGAAAGGAAATGAAGAGACTTGGCAATGCAAGGTGTATCACAAACGAAGATGGTAAGGTCCTAGTAGAGAAATAAAAAATAGAGAAAAGATGGCAAAGGTACTTTAATAAGCTCTTCAATGGGGATGTGGCGGGGAATCTCCATAGGAACGAGCAAGGGTGCCATGAGAGGCTTCAAAACTTACGAGTCTACAACCCTATCAATGAAGTTAAGATTAAAGAGGCCCAAAGGAGGAGGTTGACTGGAAAGGCTGTGGGCCCAGACCAAATCCCTATGTAAGTGTGGAAGTGTTTGGGTGAATAGAGACTGAAGTTGTTAACGAACCTTTTTAGTATTATTCTTTGGATTGCAAAGATGCCCCATGAGTAGAGAATTAGTACAATCATCCTACTTTATAAGAACAAGGGAGATATTCAAAACTATAACAATTATAGAGGTATAAAGCGAGTTAATCATACTATAAAGTTATGGGAAAAGGAGTTGGAGAAGACATTAAGGAATGATATTTCAATCTTAGAGAACCAGTTTGGTTTTATACCTGGTAGATCCACCACATAACCAATTCACCTCATTGGAAGGCTTATGGAATTGTATAAGGGTGGAAAGAAGGATCTCCACATGGAGCTCATAAACCTATAGAAAGTATATGACAGAGTCTCGCATGAAGTGCTATGGAAATGCTTAGAGATGAAATGAATGTTGACATAGTATATCCGAGTTATTAAGGACATACAAAGGAGTACAGATGACCTTAAAGGGATAAATAGCGACTTTTTGTTTATATTGGGCTACATTATGGATTAGTTTTAAGCACCTTTCTTTTCACTATTGTAACGGATGAATTCATGAGAGGGATCCAAGATGAAATACTATGGTGCATGTTATTTGTGAATGACATCGTCTTTATCAATGAGAAAAGAGAAGAAGTTAATTTAAGTTAGAGCAATGGAGGCACACTCCAGAGTTTAGAGGTTTCAAATTGAGTATATCAAAAACTAAATACTTAAAATGTAGTTTGATCAAGATGAAGTACTATGGTACATGCTATTTGTGAATGACATTGTCTTTATCGATGAGAAAAGAGAATAAGTTAATTTAAGTTAGAGAAATGGAAGCACACTCCTAAGTTTAGAGGTTTCAAATTGAGTAGATCAAAAACTAAATACTTAAAATGTAGTTCCAGTGGATAGGAAGAGGGGGAGACGTTACCATTGGTTGAGTGGCAATATCAAGGTTTGAGACGTTTAGATATATGGGCTAGATGATTCAAGAGGAATGGGATATTGATGAAGACTTAAAATATAGCAAAAAATGGAAGCACGCTTCAGGAATGTTGTGTGATAAGAGGATCTCTATAGGATAAAAGGAAATTTTTTTCATGTGGTAGTTAAATTAGCATTGTCATATGGTTCAGAGTTTTAACCAATAAAAAAG
This sequence comes from Selenicereus undatus, assembly GCA_017589665.1. Classification (NCBI taxonomy): domain Eukaryota; kingdom Viridiplantae; phylum Streptophyta; class Magnoliopsida; order Caryophyllales; family Cactaceae; genus Selenicereus; species Selenicereus undatus. The sequence goes on along the minus strand of JACYFF010031954.1, from coordinate 30,670,660 downwards.
AACCAAATTTAGAGGTTGATGGCAGTTGAGATGAGAATGATTCGATGTTTTTAGAGTCATACATGATTAGATAGGATTAGGGATAAGGTCATTAAAAACAACATAATAGTGTTGCCCATAGAAGATAAGTTAAGAGATAATACACTTAGATGGTTTGGTCATATGAGAAAGAGGAGTATGGATGTACTTGTGAGGAGGTGTGAGACAATTGACCTTTCCGATTGCAAAAGAGGCATATATCATTTAAAAAAGCTAGAACAAGGTGATTAAATGGGGTTTGAAATTTTGAGTACTAATGGAGGGCATAGTTCAAGATAGGAGTCTATGCAGGTATAAGATTAAGATTGCGGAATAAAGGTAGTGGGCTAAGTGCTATCCTTTGGCTTTGGAGTGACAGGAAATGTTGTGGTGTTGTATTGATTACTATTCTAACTTGTGTTTACTTTTTTTCTAGTTTGCTAGTAGTATCCTCATATTAATAGAATTATTATTATCCTACCTCGAATCAGCTAGGTATAGTAGTCACCTCTCCTATATAGTTTTTATATTTGTTTAGTGCCACTTGAATTTAATATGTCATGTAGATTACCTTTGGCCTATCAAAAGGTTTCACCTTCTAAAATATTTATGAAATTTTTATGTGGGTCTCTAGGAGTCAGTCTCTTTATTGGTAGGGATGTCTACCAATGTAAGACCGCCTACATCTGAATCTCTCTAGATACCGCAAAAATGGGACCTACACTGGGAGTTGCTATTGTAGTTTTTTAACTAGAATTGGAGTGCTATACATAATAGCTTCATTGTATATATTACCATGAAACTACCTTAATTAACTAGCTACATCATGCCAATTGTCATTTCCAACTCAAAGAATGCAGTTTATATGGCACAAGACTTTGCTAACAAGTAGAGTAATCATAACTCATATATTACATAGTTTTCTCAATAAGTAGAAAAATCAAAGTTCATTTGTTATAAAGCTCCGTCAATAGGCAAATGAATCAAAGTTTATATCCCTACCAGCAGGCAGAGAAATCAAAGTTCATATGTGACATTACTCTAGCAACGAGCATAAAAACCAAAGTTCATCCAACAACACCACCACCTGCACCTCCCAGTGTGGGTCCCGATTTCACGGGGTTTGGGAAGGTCCAGATGTAAGTAACCTTTTCTCTACAAGCATCCTTGCTCGTGGACCCAAGAACCAAAGTACATATATTACATAAACCTACCACTAGGCTGAAAAATCGAAGTTCATATGTTATAGAGCTTTCTCAATAGGTGGAGGAATCAATCTTCATAACTCTGCCAACAAGCACAGAAATCTAAGGCCATATGTTACATTGCTATACCTGTAAGCAGATAAACCACGACACATATGTTAAATGACGCCACTAGTAGGCAAAGATGGCAAAGATCATACATTATAGGGAATTGCTAATCGATAGGGAAATCACATTTCACATCATAGTTTTGTAGATTTTTAGCTATTGACAGAATACCTAAAGCCCAAAGGTTACATTGCCCTATTATAAGTTCACAAAATTTCACGTTATAATTTAGATGGTTCAATTCATGGTTAACAATTTAGTCGTTTTTTTAGTGATTCTTTCGTAGTCAAATCTATTAGTTTGGTTTTTCCTTCCTGTATCATATCACCGACAAGTTCTATCCTTGCCTTTTTCCTCATCTCTTCATTTTTGATTTTATCTTTCAAATTATGGCTTCATGTCTACTGCAACACGTTACAACATTGTAGGCTTGACAACCTTCTGGTAGACCCCTCGTTTGATTATAAATAGTGGTTTCTTGTTGTGTGTCATGGGAGACCACTGAAACACTCTATTTTTGCAACCTTATTGAATGATATATTGATATCTTTGTCAATTTCTCCATTTCTTTGAATGATGGACCCAAAGAATAAAAGTTGTATTTCTTCTCAAGATTATGAATTGTTTTAACTATGAAACTCTAGACTAGAATGTGCTTGTCCACATCTCCTTTTTAATGTTGATGCATATGAAAACCTAAACTAGATTGTGCTTGTCCACAATTGCTATTTAATGTTGGTGGCTCCCTCTTTTTTCCATCTTCCGAGGTATATCATATTAAGTAGTCTTTGTTAGCTGGAAGGCCAAACGCTATTAAGAAATAGGTTAAGGCAATTCCCCTCTGTGGCCTGATATTGGTAGGGAAATACTCTTAATTTTCCTAAGGATCCTAAGTTCAAATACAAGTCCTTTCTGTGTCATATATATACCGCTGTTGTTTTTGTTTTTTGGGATGAGTAATAAGTGTTTTTATTAAAAAGGAACCAAGGAAGTCACTAGTGTATAAAAAGAACAATTCCCCTCCCAACTCGACCCCCAAAATCTCTTCAAGCTCTCAATTACAGCCAGAGCATATACTTCTTACTTGCCTAATGTAGGCAATTGGAACCTATTGTCATAACACCTGCATAGCCTGTCTAGGGCCTCTAGGCACTCTATCTTACTCCTTTCTAAATCAATAAAGAACATATGCGTGTCCCTCTATCTAAATATGATTCTGATGTACGCCTGAATTATTATATACTATATGACCTCCATAGTTGATTGACCTTACGTGAAAGTTGAAAAGCAAATTGTTTCTATGATATAGATTCACTCCTTGTAGCAAACAGTAAGTTGATGATCCCCTTTGTCAAGTTCTAGATTACAATCTAGAATTTGTTCTTGAACCATATTCATCTCATGGGGTTCATAATAGATGAAACAAGAAGAAACAATCAAAATGAGAGAGAAATGTATGTTGCATTAAATGAGAATCTATTTTGTCTGTCTCTGCTTAAGGCTATGTTCTTCCTTATATATACATGACATGCTGAGAAGAAATATCTAGTCAGTTGCAACTTAGCATAACAAACTTTCCAGCTCAGCATAACTAATTTCCAGCATTGCATAACTGCTTCTTGGGTCCGCCCTCAAGCTTGGTGTGATTAGGAAGCATACCGAGCTTGTGCAATAAGGTCCAGTGTTGTTGCGAAGGGAGAATTTCAGTCATAATATAAGCTAACTGTGAATGTGTAGGCAAGTAGCTTAGCTGAATCAGGCCTTCCATGACTTTATCTCTTGTTAAGTCACAATCGACCTCAATATGTTTGGTTCGTACATGAAATACTAGATTATGGGCAATGTACAAAGCAGATTGATTATCACAATCTAAAACGATTGGTTTAAATTGGCTAACTCCCAATTCTTGAAGAAGGCTAACCAACCAAGTAATCTCAGGTGCAGCTTGAGCTATTAAGTATTCAGCTTCTGTTGATGACCAAGCCATTGTGCTTCTACCATGCTTCAAAGTTGACATAAAACGTAGACACCTAAAATTCTGCAAATGATTATATGTAGGCTTGGTATTGAATAACAATTCATAAGGAGTTTTGAAGCCAAGCACGGAATTAGGCAATCTATTCACCAAGTAAGTGCTTATTAAGATGCAATCACCCCAAAATCTTGTAGGCACTTGTGATTAAAACATTATTGCCCTTGCAATCTCTGAAAGTTGTTTATGTTTTCTCTCAACTATTCCATTTTGCTATGAAGTATTTACAGAAGAAGTTTGATGAACAATGCCTTTTTGTTTATAGAATGCTATTGCATGTTTATCTCCAACCTCTTGGCCATTGTCAGACCTGATGATTTGAACTTGAGTGTTAAACTGAGTATTAATGTATGTAATGAAGGATTCCAACATGGAGAAGGCATTACTTTTGTGGGACAATAGAAAAATCCAAGTAGCTCTTGAATAGTCATCCAACTTGTAACCATCATATGTGGTTGTCCTATATGGACCCCAAATATCTACATGTAATAGCTCAAAGGCTTTATTCACTCTTGAAGTACTTAAAGGAAAAGAAGACCTATGTTGCTTAGCTTGTGGACATATATTGCAAATTGCACTAGGTCCTTTACAAGGTAAATTTTGAACGTGACCCATATGCTGAGAGGATGGATGCCCAAATTTGCAATGCCATAACTCTGAAATTGACAAACAACTTGTACCAAACTGTGACTATTGTATTGATCTGGTGGCTAAGGGTACTAAACTGACCAGATATAAACCTCCATGTTCCTTACCAAGAACCAATTGGTTGTTCCTCATAGGGCCCTGTATGTAACAAGAATTAGGTGTGAAGACAACATTAAAAGACAATTGCTTAGCCAGTTTTCTTACTGAAAGCAAACTGAACTGAAAGTCTGGCACATGAAGTACATCTTGCAATGTGATGTTGTTATTAAGAACCACAGTCCCAATATTCTTGACTAGAACTTGCCTTCCATTTGGCATGGTTATAAAGCAAGTTTTTGAAATAGGTACATAAGATTTGAACAAAGAAAGATGGGGAGTAATATGGTTAGTGGCTCCACTATCAACAATCCATTTGATTTTAGGTTGTGTAGTAAGCAAGCAGAATGACTTACCAGCTAGATAAGTTGCTGACTGCTGGTTCTCCAGATTTGGTGTAACTTCAATGTTTTGCTTGCTTAATAGTGTAATGAGTTGTTCATATTGTTCTGAGATCAATGCTTGAAGCCCTGTGGACTGAGCTGATGATGAATCAGTAAAGGAAACCCTTGAATCATTCTGTTGAACTGTAGCTGCGAATCCCCTTCATATGTCATTTTGGCCTCTCATTCTTTGTAGCTTATAACACATATCAATTGTATGCCCTGGCTTCCTACAGTAGTTGCACTGTAAAGTGGATCTTCCGTTGCCAGGATTGTTGTGAAAGGGTTGCAAATAAGATGGAGGCTGTGAACCAAAAGGGGCATGTGTAAGATGTAAACCATGTGATGTAGAATAGACTGAAGATTTGTTTAGAAAAGACTGCTGCCTCTGATGAACCAAGAAACCTGAGGATTCAGTCTCAAGAGGATTGATAACACTCTTAATTTCCCTTTGTTACTCTTCTTGAAGTACCATACTGCTGGCCTAACTGACAGAGTGCAAAGACTTCAATATTAATATGTTGGTTCTCACTACCAGGTAACTATCATTGAATCCCATCAAGAACTGTATTAACTGTTGCCATTCCATCAGTTTCATTGCTGAACCAATTGAAGCACAAGAGCAACGTCCAACTAAGACAACATACTCATCCCAGAGTTGCGTACATTTAGTAAAATATGCACTAACAGAAAGATTTCAATGAGATATGCTACTCAACTCCTTCTGTAATTGGTAAATCTTAGTGCCTTAACTGAAACTAAATATTTGCGATAAATCTTTCCAAATCTGAGCAGCAGTAGGAGTGTCAATGATACTCAATGCAATGTCTTTATTGACTGAATGCAGTATCCAAGAAATTATCATACTGTTACACCTCTCCCAAAGTGGAAGAAGAGGTGAACTACCATCAGGTTTTGCATAATCTCCATTCACGAAATATAACTTGTTCTTAGCACTCAAGGGGACTTTACATGATCCTTTCCACTATGCATAATTGCTACATTGAGCAGCTCATTGGTTAAACTGTAGTTTGGATTATGAGAGTGATGCAAATACAAAACATGCCCTGGATCAAGATTATAATTGCTCAAGGGAATGTGATTTTCTGAATTAGCAGCCATATTATGCTTGTATCAAGCAAGAAGAACGAAAATAGTATGTAAAATTCCAGAATGAATAGAATCAAGAACGCAACTAGAGGAATTGAATCAAACGGATTCAAGAAAGTGATCAGTATCATAGAATGATGATACAAAAAATCAATCAATAAGAAAGTACAAGAGAAGTCAGTACTGAAATGTTTGCCAAGATCTATAGCTCTGATACCATGTCAAATTCTAGATTACAATCTAGAATTTGTTCTTGAACCAGATTCATCTCATGGAATTCATAATGGATGAAACAAGAAGAAATGAGATAGAAATGTATGTATATTGCATTAAATGAGAATCTATTTTCTCTGCCTCTGCTTAAGGCTATGTTCTTCCTTATATATGCATGATATGCTGAGAAGAAATATCTAGTCAATTGCAACTTAGCACAACAAACTTTCCAGCTCAGCATAACTAATTTCTAGCACTGCATAACTGGTTCTTTGGCTGTTCTCTCCAACACCCTTTATGCTCTGATAACTGAAAATCAACAAGCCTCCACTAAAGATACATTAGCATTAACAAAGAGCAAATAAACCAAGAACAGTGACAAATCCTTGAATCACAAATGATATCCCTGAAGCATATGAGATAAAACTCGATAGTTGTAGTCGCTGCTTTCATAGAATAGCCTGTGGTGACGTGTAGACCATATGCCCATCCAACACCAACTATACACTCCCTCCTTATGGCCCGCTCCCTATAGTGCAGCTGACATTCACCACATGCACAATTCGAATTAAATGGAGCTCGTTTTGTAGTCACTATTATTTTTAGTGAGAGTTATGAGAATTTTATTTCTTTGATCTTGTTGCAGGTTTAAAATCTTCACTCTCTTTGTATTGATCTCTTTTGATTCACAATAGTGATCGTTTTGTACTCATTCATATTATATTGGATCTTTGTGCCGTTGTTGCCACCTGTAGTTTTCTCCCGATTTGGGTTTCAATGTAAAAATCATGTGTCTACCATTGTCTTGTTGATCTTACTTTATATTCTCGAACATCCTCGTACTTCTATGCTTCCGCATCTACTAAACTCATTTCACTTCTTATTTTCCTAACAGTGGTTTATATGAAATTATGTATTGGCTTCTGTTTTAAGAGAGTAGTTTGTTTGCTAGATTTCAGTTCATAGTCTCCAGGTTTCTTCATGTCTTTGCTTGATTATAAGCTGTGCAGCTATTTGCAGCGAGGCTTGCGTTGGCACTTCAAAAGACGTACTGGCTTTGAATTATTAACCTCTTTGGTGATGGCTTTTATTATGTAGCAACCCATCACTGCTTGTCATCCACTTGTTCTAACCAATGGTGAAATCAAGACTCAGCAAGAAGAGTAGCTTCCTCATCGCACAGTTCGTACTTCGTAGCATATTTTAGCTGGCTGCAGTCAACAAATCATTTTTCTTTTCTGGGCTCCTTTTTGAGTGAGGACCCATTTGAAACTGGATTTGTAGACATAATTTCCATGTATCGCTTAGATTAAGCAATCTGCAACAAAGGCATTTACACTATGTGATTATAAAAGCCACTCTTTGAAAAATTTAGCTAATTTTAGTTCATTGCTTTTGTTGCGGCCATAGTGTTACTTCTGCTGTAGCATGTCCGTATGCTTCTTTTCTGGTTGTTTGGACTAATAAATGTTGCGGATTTTAGAATCCCAAAGGGAAATTCTAGTAAGAGTTTAACAGAGCTGAGCTGATCTAAGCTTGTCACAGAGACCTGATTTGGAGTCATCCTGGCCACCATACTACAGATTCTTGTTCATACCCGACATTCTTAACAGAGATTAACCATGCCAAACGTTGCAAAATTCAAGAATTACAATCTCTTGCTTGTTCGAGATGTACTAGCTGCTCCATACAAGTTCATCTCCTTATTTCTTTGACTTTACAGTACCATATTTATTTTTATGAACAAAATTCGATAGTTGTTAACTGAATTGAGTCATTCCTACTCATAATGGGTAGGGGATTATCGACCAATCATAAAGATCAATTTTTCTCCTCATAAAAGCTAGTAAGTTGTTATTTGAGATGGTTGAGTTCAAACTTCAGATTTCTCTTCTCTATATCGTCCCAATTTCATCAGATGTCTTAAAAGACAGATGTTTCAGTCCGACTACCATTCTTTTTCCCATTTAAAAGGTCACACTGGAATCTTCTTTCCCTCAAGACCAGAACAACATAGGAGCTCAGAATCACATCTTGACAGAGAAAAAGAAAGCATAAATTTCAGCACACCATAGTTTCAGTCTTAAGATTTCCAGCTGCATCATAGAAGTCTACAGAGATTCAAAAGCAGTCAGACTTAGCTTACTGGAGGTGCAGGTTGCTCATACAGCAATGCCGCTTGAAAATTTTCTCATCACGCCAACGTCAGGGGGCTTATTTGTGGGTGCTGGATGCTCCTCCATTGATTTCGCTGCATCTGGAACAACCCGAAATATACTAACATCGAGGATAACGGCCTCATGTTTTTGGCTTGCAAGCTTAAAAACACACACGTCAAATTCTTCCAAGTAATTGTCCAGAACAAACTCTTTCCAACCAACAGCAAGCCCTGCCCTTCCATTGGGGCGGCATTGAAGTTTAGTTGCCCATGTTTTCTCATTCCTTCTAAGCTGCACAAGTTGAGTCTTCAATGTAATGTGCTGGCTCATCCATGCTGCCGGAATGTTCTGCAACATAAACAAGTGATTTAGAGCAGTATCCGTTCTTTACATGTCCAGCTGGCACAAAGGCCGCTTCATGTTTATCCATTTAAAATCGTGTCAATTTCGTGTCTGTCTTGGAAAGAATTTAGATTTAGCCACAAACAGCAATTGACTGTTTAACAGTCAAATCATGTTGATTTCAGGTCAAAAATCAGGTTCTGTCATGTCCCATTGTGTTTCTTTCAATAACTGGGGGATTGAGATTCATGTTGTGTTATCGAGTCAAATCTGGTTTTCCCATATCTTTTTAAATGCTGACTCCCTGGCAGACATGCAAGTGGCTAGTTCAAGAGAAAAGCAACAATAAATCAAGAGTACCAGATAGTAGGGCCGGGAGGCACTTGAAGGTCGCATGACTGCAAGAAAACTATCTGCAGTAAGCTGCTTCCTAGCCATATGTAGTGTTGCCTGCTTCTGCTCCTCAGATATTGCCCTTTTGGAACAAAGAGCTGCTACATTTATGCTGAGAACTTTCATGGGAGGCTTCTGTTTCTCAGGGACTAATGTTTGCAAACAGGCATAGATAACCGAACACCAAGAATTCATTTAAGCAACATAAAAAGCATAACCTTTAGAAATTGATAAATGACATAGCTTAATGTATGCACAATGCAATAATATGGCAACTTAACTCCACCACCACCACACAATGCAGATCCCTTGAAGGAGATCTACATGTAAGGGATCAAAACCTACAAGTAGAGAGGTTGTTTCCAAAAGACAGCGATTGCTAGACCTATTTCTCATTCTCTGGTTGCTTAAGACTAAAGCATTATATATTAGGTTCTGGTTAAAAATCCTTCCAGTTTTCAATGTGATTTTGATGCCCTATGACTCACTCCCCTCACCCCTCCCACACAAACGGGGGAAGGGAGAAAGGAGACATTAGCAGTCAGCAAGTCTTTAGAAATCATACCACGGGGGAGATTCACCGGTTGCCAACTCCATGATTTCAGCTGATTTCTGGGTCTCTCTTCAGGAGCCTCAACATCAATATAATGAGCTGCTGTAAGGCTTCTCTTGTGGACATCAGAAGCAATACATTGTTCTGGAGAATTCCGCCATAAATAAGCATGATCTATCAGGAATTCATTGAACAGAAACAAAAGGCAAAATCTTCCGGATTTCATTAATCTAAATATGATACCTACACGTACATGAAACTGAATATGGCATTTAGCAACACCACCACCATCTAGTGTGGATCCCCTAAGCAAGCTTACGTGCAAGTACCCTAGCTAGTCCTATTTCTCTCATATACAGCTAACGAAGCTGCCCATGATTAGGATGAAAGAACTGCATATTAGGTCTTTGGGTAAAAATGCTTCCCATTTTAAATTTGATATTTATAGATTCACTCCAAATGTTTGCAACATCACCCCACAAGTGGAGATGTTCCCAAAGGGCCAGTCATATATTATGGGGATTTCACTAGTCCTATTTCTCTTCAATTATAGCTAATGAAACCAGTCTTATCTAATGCTCGAGATTTAAAGCATTATGTTAGGTCCTTGGTTTAAGAACCTTCTTATTTTTAATGCAATTTTGATGAACTATGAAGCTCACTCCTCTGGGGGAAAGGGAAAGGGGGAGGCAAATGGAGATATGACCAGTTTACAAGTCTTAAGGCATCATACCATAAGGAGGATTCACCAGTTCCGAACTCCTTGATTTCTGCTGATCTCCGGGTCTTTCTTTAGCTGTCTCAACATCAATACAAGTAGCTTTCATATGACTCGTCTCAGGGATGTCAGAAGTGATCTGCTCTACAGAAATCAGGTTCTGTTCATCATTAAGTTTCCTTGGTTTCTTCAAGGGGCCTAACTTCAATTCTTCATATGAGTACTCTTGGGTAAACTCCTCCAGAATATCCTTTAAAAATCCCTTCTGATTCTTGTTACCATGCCTTGAATGGCCACATTTTTTAATGAAATATGATGATTCTTTCTCACACAAACTCCCTCGGTCAAAGATCAATATGCTGAAGCAAGAGTTTCCATTATATTTGAAGATCAAGATGTCATTCTCTTCTAGAGAGTAAGCATTCACAAATTCTGTCCAACCATCTCTGAGAAATAGCATATCGCCACTTGTTTCTAACCCTACTTCCCATGTTGTAGTGCCACTAGGGCCTTTCAGGGAGACCTTGTCTTGTAATTTCCCCCTTGCATAGTTAGCGAACTTTCTGGGAATCATCTAGAAAATCATAATTATTGTTAAATTATCTTTTATTTTAGCTAAGGCATCCAGCATGCAAAAGGAAGGTGTTCACACTTGGAAATCCTATCACGGTATAAACGGCTAAATGCAATCATATACAAGATCTAATTCGACAAGCTGCAACATTGCATCTGTATATGCATCCCCTAAAATCCCTACATAAGGATACGTTCAATACGCCACAGGAAATATGACACTACATTATGCCTAAATCTACTACTTTTGCAACAAAGCATTCGATTTGAAGTTATACATGTTGTTCATAACCTCAGGTTATATGGATAGATACACATTCTTAGGATCTTAGGTTATTTGAGTTATAAACTCCGTGTTAGAGACATTGAAAACCATATGTAACAAGTAATTGACCATTATCAACGAGTTTTATCTGGTAGAACTTGTTACTAACTAGGAAAAGTGGTTGAAATGGATGAAGCTGAGACAAGAAAAGCTATCTTTTAGATCGGCAACTGGATTTCCCCTATTATGCATATAAGTTCACCTTGTTGGAAGCTAAGGAAAATTGCTTACCATCACTTTGCCCGAAAGTGAGTAAGTGACTTTTGCAACTGTGCAATTTTTCCTTCAGAGTGGCCTAGTTTCCTGCTAAGGAGGAAATCTTACCTCTTTTGCCCTTTCGTTGTCTAAATATTTACAGTTCAGTCATAGCAATGAAAATTATGACAGTTAGTGTGATGTGCCACTCACAGCATTCGCAGTTGCTATCCTTTCCCTTTTCAACAGTTTAATGCCCGAAACACAGCAAACTGTTATATTCAGAAGACTGATATAGCGCAGACACCATGCTGGGTATCATTAATCTGTCTCTTGCTGACATGTGCCTGGCTTGACCCCAATTGCAATCCTATACTTGCAGCTGGATGGTTTTAGAAGGTCAGCAAGTATCTCTTTCGAGTAACAGCATTAACTGATGCATCCTAAAGGACGTCATGCCTTTAACAGACTTTGTTTATGGAGATGAAAGCAGATTTCTCTGTCATAGAGTGTATTATTAGAGAACATACTACAAAACCTTTCCTAGGAGCTCAACCTTTGAGCAGGGTTAAGTTGTTTGAGTCGGCTCCATGGCACCAACTCATGACATGGTATCAGACCCTATCTAGTCAAGAAATATCAAGTTTGAATATCAGCAGGCTCAGTAAATGGACATTGTGCAAGGTTGGAGGAGCTTTGCTTGTTTGCCTATGTAGCACTGTGCTTCAATCCCAAAAAGGCATCTACGCGAGCAGTGGCGGATCCAAACATTTGGAATAGGGGTGTCCATAAATTAACATCGTTACTAATATATACTATTTTTTTTTTAGGGGTGTCCATTAATCAATATTATTACTAAATTAACCAATTTTTAAATAGAATTTTTTTTTTTTTGTGGGGCTAGGGGTGTCCATGGACACCCCTACCCATAAGGTGGATCCGCCCATGTACGCGAGGGGGTATGTTAGAGTATATCACAACTTTTCCTAGGCCTTCAACCGGCAACTTAAATTTTCGATTCCATTGAGTTGGTTGCTTGAGAGGTGCCAAGTCCCCCCTTCCCCCACTTCATGGATTTAGGTGGTGTTGAAAGGGTTTTAACATTAATCTGCTCTGGAACTCTTATACTACTAATAGCATTCCTGACTATTTACATCAAAAAGCAAAATGCTCAGCAAACAGATCATTACATAGGCCCTTAAATTTGGTAGAAGTCAGGACAAGAGGCCTCATAAGCTAAGCCGCCTCCCCCTTTTCTATTTTATTAAGAAAAATTTAAAAGTGGAGCGTAATTTGGAACATGAATAAGACTGCTAAAGTAAGTTTCCGAAACAATTGTATCAGATTGTTTTTCTTCTAATCGTTGGAGTCCGCCTAAAGAGCAATTGAAAAAGTGGCTTAAGAATGTAAGAGTTGATATCAGAAACAGTCCAGAGTATATGAACAAACAATAAGTTTGAGCTTTAATAAACACCTCAATCAGACAATGTTTCCTTCATACTCCTTAGGACTGCGTACTCCCATCTTCAAATTATTCACGCATGGAAAGAAAATCCAAGAACAATTTTACTGTGTATACGAACAATATGTGATTGGGAGTACGTAACGCATAATTTGTCAGTCCAGAATGATTACCTTAATTACTTAATAGAATGACTACTTCTAACAAATTTAAAATGCGGCTAGAACCATCTACAAGGACAATCAGTTTGCAGAGACAAAACTTGATCATTAGAGCTTAAGACTTTGATGATTACTGATCACCAATAAGTAAAGAGTGACATGCAAAGAAAAATGGGTTGGAGGGAGGAACAAGTAACTCACAAGTTGAGAGCGGAAATCAGAGTCCAGAATCTGACAGAAATGAATGGCTTGAAAATGGGTCCAGTACATGCTCTGTTCCCATGTGCTGCATTCCGCACAGTCTTCTTCCATTTCTGCAGATTTCGTCAAGAATGAGAACAGCGGGGTTAAGGCGGGGGGGGGGGGGGGAGGCTAGGAGAAAACACTATGCAGTAGCACGTGTTGGGAGATACATGCACGGGACGATAAAGTAGAAAGGGGGTAAAAGATTCTTACAATCAGAGTGATTGATTTCACACTGATCAAAAGCACAGAGCCCGTGAATCCAGCTAGAGTTAGGCCCTGTTTTTTTCTTTAATATATATGTAGGAAAATTCTCTTTTATCAACATCAATCAATTTTAATATATTTTAATTAATTTTAATATATTTTTATCAATTTTAATCTAAACAGTTCAACTTCAATTCATTTCAACTTATTTTAATCTATTTTAATCAATTTCAATCAATCTCTTTTAAATTTTCACAATTTATAAATTATTATGTGAAAATTAATTATGCTTTCAACCAAAAAAATACTCTATAATAATTTTTTTGTTGTTCGTGTATTAAATTAGTAATTTGTAAATTATTATGTTAAAATCATACGTATAAAAACTCTCTCAATATGTACATTAAAAAGTGTCATATATAATTTTTTTGATACAAAAAGTGATAATAATTTAAAAACTGTCAACATATTAGCATTTATAGCAATGCTTATTAAATTATTCCCATTTTTTACATCAACCAACTTCCACTCATCATACCACAAAAAAAATATATCAATTTTTCTCAACTTCAACCCACTTCAATCCACTTCCACAAAAAAAATATTAACTTACGTATTTCAATCCACTTCTACCAATCTCAACTAATTTCACCTATTTACCAGCCCCCTATTTATCAATGAAAAGAATAGGCCCTTAATTATGTATGGAAAATTTACAGATTGGTTAAACATTAATAAGGCTTCGACCAACCCTTTTTTTTTGTAACAAATGAGTGTTGCTTTTGGAGGGAAAGACAAGTGGTTGAAAAACAAAAAGCAAGTTCAATGACGAAATTACTCTTAATGAGATTGCTTTGGCCCTTAGTGGGAGGGTGAATGTGAACGGGTGTGCAATTGAAGAAAGTAGTTAGGGGAGCACTTACCAAACAACAAAGATCTTTATTAAAACTGTAGGGAGAGACTATGGCATGATTAGCGAGAGAAAGTAAAATTGAAAGAGAGAGGTTGAAGGAGAAGAGCAGTGAGAGCAAGTGAGAGCGGAAGGTCGGGGTAGAAGAAGAAGAGTGGAGATTGAGACCGCGGAAAGAGCAGAGGAGACGCGAACAACGCCAACAACGGCCGAACAACGGACTACAAGGGCCCATTCAAGTTCAATTTGAGGTGAGTTGTTCGAATTTTCTAGATGTAGTAAATATTGTGGTACTTCTTGGTCAAAAGTGTTGGCGGAGATGTTTAGGAAGTGGATTTGTAATTCTGAAGCTGGAATTGCACAAATTTATGTAAAGTTGACTTTTGCATGCCCTGTAAAATCGAAGGTTTTGTAAAGTGGAAGTTGTTGTTGACCTATGTAGGTGCATATGTATACCCAAGTGAACTGGAGCGATTGTCTATGTAGATGGAATTGTAATTGGAGCATGTATTCGGAATTGAAGTGCAAATTCGTACATCAATTGACTCACCCATGAACAATGTAGTAACTATTAGTTATTGAATGGATTACATAAATGAAAACCTTTGTATACCGTGGTGGACATGTTGGAACACTTCGGGAAACTGTTGTAGGCGTTGTGTATGCAACATGTTACCTTGAAAAAGATATAGGTGTAGCTATAATAGATAATTTTACTGTCATTGGGTGGAACCAATGAATGTTGGCTATTAAAGGTAATAAAGTTTAGTCGTTTAAAAGTTAACCTAAGTTGTAATATTAGTGCTTGTGGTAAAACAATGCTGATTTGTGTGGTAACAAAGTTTAAGCTTCGATTGTGGTAACCACTTCAATTAGAAAAGAGAATGGAACATTAAGGACTGATAATTAAAGTGTCATTAACTACCAGTATTGAGTGTTGGTTGTTAAATGAAGTAACTGTTAGTGATTGAGCACTTAACTTGAATTGCATTCTATACTTACCGTGGTGGATAGATGTAGTATGATAAATAAATGAATGCTTTGTCTGTAGCAACACCTTTCCCATGGAAAACAAGGGTCACTGGTAATTACGGTGTAAATGATAAGTTTATCCTAATTTCAGCATATGCTGACCATAGTAAATCTTATATACTTGTGCGGTAAACTAATGGACGCATTGTTTGGGGAAAATCCTTTCCTGCAAGAAGTGAGTGTGCGGTAAGGGAAGGTGAAGGTAAAGGTCATGAGAAGTACATTATCAGACTCGTATAATCGGTTGAATTGTTGTATGCTTTGCAGGTATTTGCAATGGAGTTGCAAAGTGGACGGAAACGACTCCAATCACCTATGACTCCAGAGACATCAGGGAGGACGAGCGAAAAAAGCGACCCTGATTATTACAGTGAAGAAATGGGGAGTGCGCATAGTAGTTAAGAGTCATCTAGAGATAATGAGGTCATTAAAAGCAGTAGCGAGCACTTTAAGGGGGAGATGCACTCGAAGAAGAGGCACGATGCATGCTGTGCTGAACACCAGGTGGGGAATGATATATGGGAAGGATGCAGTGAGAACGTAGCAGAGAAAGGGGGTGAAGCAAGTCATGGGGCATGGGAAGGGGGTGAAAGTTAAGGGTAAGGGGAAGGTGGAAGAAGCTCAAAAGAGAAGTACGATTGATGAATGAGAAGATGACGGCCCAAAGAGGCAACGAGAGGAGTTAATGTCGTAATTATGCATCATTGTGCACTCAAAGAAGCGTGTGCACTTAATGACTAGTTGTGAGACATCCACAAAGAAGCTATTAGGGGAAATGTGTGGAGTCCGGTGTTAGATTACAAGACTTTCGCAATGGATCGATACATCGTACAGACCCTTATAGAAGCGTTGAACCCAGAAATGAAGTGCTTCAAATTAGGGTAGAGAGAGGTGTCGTTGTTATATTTTGATGTGGCTTTGCTTACGGGACTCCCAGCCACTAGGAAGTGTGTTGCATACGAAAGGAGTGAGGGTACTAGTGAGATGGAGGAGGTGTTGAAGGAAGCAATAAAGGAGCGTGTGTCTCTGGAGAGGCAAAGGTGAAGGATAGTACATAAGGACATGAGCATTTACAAGAATTGTGTGTTGGTCTTACTTGAATTGTGCAGCATGCATAATGCAATACAGATGGTTGGTTTGTTTAGAAAATTGTACACCTTGCTTATTGTTAGTGGGTTGTTTTTCCCTCGGTGTGCAGGGGGTGTCACATGGGATTTGATTTCTGTGGTTAAGGATGTGGACGGGGTCGGTGAGTATAATTGGTCAGAGGCAATGTGGGACTTTTTGGTGGAGGCTATGGAGGAAACCAAGGAGAAGATGCGTATAACAAAGAACTTGAAAATTGAGTTTGCCAAGATGTCGCATGTATGATATTCACTTATGGGAAAAAAGTGATGTAATACATTAGTATGAGATGTGTTATTTTTTGAATCTGACGATAATTGTTGTACAATGTAGGTATGGTTTTATGAACACATGAGTATATATGTCTTTGTAGATAAGAAAAGGATGTCAAGACTGAGTAGTTGGGTAAACTTCTACAAAGGCAAGAAATATGATACGGGGGTTGCGGTTTGTGAAATTAAGGACAACCAGGAGGAGGATTTGCACGTAAGTGGTTGTTTGAAATCGATGGTGTGTTGAATCAGTTTTAGATGTGTAATGGACAAATTTGTAGATAAAGCCAGTTATTGAAATTTAAGGTGTCGAGAGAAGCCTATCGGTTGTGGAGGCGTTTGTTGAAACAGACGAGTACAATGCCTACATGGAGGATGCACAAGTATGTCCCATAGTTAGATTTGTAAGTATGATACTCACGTAGTATAGTGTAGTTATGATGGGTTTGGGGCCAAGATTCATATTGCATATGGTTGGGCATGTGATGGTTTTATGTGGTTCGGTATTTGTTGCAGGGTGTGATCAGCATAGAGGAACTCTTGCAGAGGGAGTGGGACGCACTATGCAAGGAAAAAGAATCACATGTTGCTACCAAGAAGGAGTTAGAAGAGTTCAATGAAGCAATTGTATTGAACGTCGCAGTGAATGACATCCTACAATTTTCTAGGATGGAATATTGTTGTCTTCGTGTGACCAAAAGGTCATGGGTTCGAGCCGTGGAATCAGCCACTGACAAAGTCAGGTTAGGCTGCCTACAATTCACCTCTTGGGATGCGGCCTTTCCCCGGATCTTGTGTGAACGCGGGATGATTGTGCACCGAGCTGCCTTTTTTTTTTCTAGGATGGAATAGTTTGGGACCATCCCAAATGATATGGAATTAAAGGACGTTCCTCAGGAAGGAACCAACACTACAATGGGTAGCCCTGAGGCAGAGCTATAAGTAGAGCCCCCTTCTCCTTTATTGCTAAGCTTTAACAATGTGCCCAATACTAGGGCAATATGTGGCAGTGTGTCATTATCATACATGCAGTCAGACCTGGTTGAGGATGATATGTTTGTAGCAAAGGAGACAAGTGAATGTATGGGTCAGTCACATGTGCTGACAAATGGCCTATGTCATTAATTGTGAAGAAGGTGAGGACACTTCCTCGTCAACGCAACCCCTCTATAATGCAATCCTCTCCATACCTACACCCTGACCAACAAGTTAAGAAGGGTAAGTGTAAATGCGCTAACGTGTACATTTATCAGAAGCGGTCGAAGAAACACGTTGACGTATCTTCAGAGCAACTAGTTGGGGCTGATAACAACGTGAGTGGAGCACCAACAGAGAAGGCATATTTTGGAACCTCATATCTGGGTCTGAATCAATTAAATGTACTAAGTGCAACAAACTGTACGTACATTAAAAATGTGTGGGGAGGAGACAAGTCCCAGTAGACTTCTTTAGTAGGTGCAAGTGTGGTCACCGACGTGCAGACACTAGCAGAGAAGGCCTCTCAAACTGGGGAAATCTCTGTGGAGGACGTCGTTGCAGTCGAGGAGATGGTGGCACTATTAAAAAAGTTCAAAATAACGACGGAATTCAGCGACGGACTAATTTAATGACGAACCTAGCGACGAACATGGCGACGGAAAAACAGTGTTACAAAAAAGTGAGATTATGCGACAAATTTGATGACGGAAAAATGTATTGGTTGCCATAACTTACCCCTGGCGACGGAATTTCCGCCGCCATAATAAAAAAAAAAATTATTATGGCGACAGAATTTCTGTCGCTTAACCCAAAAAAAATTTAAATTTTGAAAAAAATAGTGTTTGTCACCAGTCCGTCGCCTGCAAGTTTAAGTGAAACCAGATTTGGGTATGGCTTCACTCGACACACGTGAAGCAAATTTGAGAGAAAGAGAGAGTGGCGATTGAGTGGGAGCTCCGTCCGACCATGGCCACCACCACCAGCTGCCGCCGGCCCCCTCCCCGCTGTCGCCACCTTCCCCCCGCCATCGGTAGCTGCCAGCCGCCCCTCTCACCGGTCGTTTTCAACCAATTTGAGGTAAGTTTTTCAACTACATTTGTTGTAATTTCTATAAATTTTTGTATTACATTGTTAGAATTTCAAAGGTAGTTCATATTTGTGTTGAAATATGGTATTTGTATGAGGTTATTGCTCTAATTTGTTTCAAGATTTGGGTAAATGCGATTTAGGGTTTAGGTTTGGTAGTTTGAAGTTAAAATTTGATATGGTGGTGGAATGAAATGGTTTAATTGATAATGCTGTTGAAATGTGGTATTTGTGTGAGGTTATTGCTCTAATTCGTACAAGAATTTAGTAAATGTGATTTAGGGTTTAGGTTTGGTAGTTTGAAGTTAAAATTTCATATGTTGATGGAATGAAATACTTTAATTGATAATGTTGTTGAAATGTGATATTTGTGTGAGGTTATTACTCTAATTTGGTTGGAGATTTTGCTCAATGTAATTTAGGGTTTAGGTTTGGTAATGTGAAGTTGAAGGTTGATATGTTGGTGGAATGAGATGCTTTAGTTTATAATTTTGTTCAAATGTGATGTTTGTATGAAGTTGTAGCTCTTATTTGTTTGAAGATTTTGCCCAATGCAATGTAGACTTAGATATGGTAATTTTAATTTGAAATTTGATATGTTGGAGGAATAAAGTGCTCAACTTTGGATGAATTATTAGTTTTGTGAAATTCGTAAAAATATAAGTATACTTGTAGAAATTTATAAGGCTTTTTTTTGTGCATGTAGAAATTTATAAGTAAACATATGTAATATATAATTGAGTAATTTATGTAATTATTATAATTTTAATTAAAATTAATTCTTATTCAATAGCTTATGTGGTTATTGTTATTTGAGCAGAATATGAATGGTCATCCACATCGTAGGTGGATGTATAATATATTACTGACTGATCGTAGTAGTTATACGTAAGAATTTTTAGATGGAGTAAACCAATTCGATGAATTTGCACGTAGACAGATAGAGTTTTTGAATGGGAAAAAGTATAGATGTCCTTGTGCTAAATGCAGAAATAGGGTGTACTTGACACCCGATGAGGTCAAGATGCGCCTTATGTATAAGAGTTTTGTGAAAGGGTATTGGTTTTGGATAAGTTATGGGGAAATAAAACCTCATCATTATGATTTTTGGTATTCAAATAGTGAAATCCATGAAGTTAGAGGTTCAAGTCATATTAATAATAACTACTATAAATCGTACGTAGATTGGATGGCGGACATGGTTGATGATGCTATCTATACTATATATAAAAGCAATGTTGTGATGATGTGGCTTTTTCGAATTTTCTCATAAATTTGAGATTTTTAACCGTTAGATTATTTGATTATATAATCACAACTGTCGGATTTTTAATAAAATAATTACCGTTATAATTAAAAATATATAATATCTTGATTTTTTTTGTGGCAACAGAATCTCTTAACTACCTAAAAACAAAATATACTTTGATATCCTTTCCTAAATCAATAAAAATAATTATCAGCATAATATCATTAGGTTATTTGATTATATAATCACAACCATCAGATTTTCAATAAAAATAATTTCCATCATAATTAAAAGTATATTATTTCTTGACCCATTTTTATAGTGAAATCTATTAACTACCTAAAAACAAAATATGCTTTAATAACTTTTTCTAAATCACTGAAAATATGTGTACTGATGTTTATGGATGGTATTAATATTTTAGTGATCCAAGGAAGGAATAAAGTATTAAAGTTTCACTTTTCTTATTTTAATGGTAAACCCGAAATTAGCCACTTTGCATATTATTTTTAGATTAAATAAAAGAGATATATAAATTAATAGAAGAGCTAAACCTAGACAAAAGAATTTTCTTTCCAAACATTCTTAATGCGGGATAAGGTGTTTTTCTTCTTATATTTCTTGGTCATGAATTAAAGTTTATAAAATCACTATTTTTTTTTATGAACAAAAATTCGCACAATGACAATTAATTAAGGGTCGAAAAATATTCCTTTTAAGAGGTTGATGAAGTTTTATATTTTTTTTTATTTGTAACAATTATTTCTATACCCATATAGTAAGTGAAAAAAATTATAGGTTTTTATTGGTAATAATTATTTATAAAATATTACAATATTCCATATAGCAACCATGTCATATACAATATTTTGAGTTTTTTAAATAAAATAATTAACAACTTTTTAAGAAGAAGCAATTATTGACAGGTGCAAATTGTGAGAAACTATCAACTAAAATTTCTAATATATCGAAATATACTACAATAAGTTTAGCAAATATTTTCGATTGCAGTTATAATATCTTAATTTCTCTATAATAATTTGAAAATTATGATAGTCTAAAAAAATTATCTAATTTATTCATTGTTAGGTACTATTGATTATACATTTTCAGTTGTGTATTTATGTTATGAATTTCGCAAGTGTATGGTTGATCGCTGTAGCAAGTACGAGTGTTGATCATTAGGGAAGTGTTATAAAATTATATCGCTATAAAACTAAATGTGATACGATTGAATTAAATTGTCAAGATTTAGTTAATTAATAACCAATTATTTCAGCACGTTACACTGGAAGATCAATATCAGGAAGAAACTACCCTATCCATCACCATTAACTTTAATTATGGGCAAATTATGCAAAGCAAAATCAACTTGAATAACCAAAATACAAACAGAGAACTTAACAAATAGGAGAGAAATTAAACTTAACCTCTTCACCTCTAAATCCCTTCAGCTCTGGCCTAGAATGAAAATCCGGATCTGAACGTATATATGAACCGAATAGAGAATCCAGTTATCCAAAGAACGACCAACATCGAAAACTCAAATCTAGGCCAGACTGAAGTTGTGTCAATCACGTTTTGGATGCTTTGTTTTTTTATTACTATCTCATTATAACATTATCTACAGCCGTATAGTCATCTATCAGTATATGCGATTATAAATGATTGTATGGATAAACCATGGGTATTTGTTATGGAGCATCGACGATGCCATGAAGTAGAATTGTCTATCACTCTTATTGCGTCAGTAAGTTGAAAGGCGGAGGTGTATTACTTACGAAACACTGACGTTAGCTACACCATGTACACAAGATATAGTTGTAATCTTCATTATATCATTGCTAATCAAATTATTACTAAGAACTTAATTTTTAATCTAGGTAGAAGAAGAGAATGTGAATTCTTCGTCACTGCCACCACAAATTAACGAATTATCATATCATTTAACATGATTTTTAGTTTCATTTTGACTACCTACAATCTATGTCATACTTTATATCGCGTATTTGATAATCATACGTTGTTTTAATTATTGAGTTTCAATGGTTATACATAAAAGTGCTATCTATTCATATTTTTCAATAAATTTAAGTATCATTTTCTAAATTACAATATTAACTTTATATACAATGAACATTCCTCGATTATTTTGACTATATATATCTGTACTGTAATATACACCGTGCAAAGCACGGATCTATACTAGTAAAGGCAAATTAAAATGTAAGGGAAGAGCAGTCAAGTACTTACTGAGAACCATTTTATAATATGGTTCAAGCTGCTCAACAACCCTTATATGATGGTTGTTCCACCTACGGTGAGTTCTTTGCTGCGGTGAGACTGTTGAGTATCAAATCTGATTATAACATGCCACAGAATTGTTTTAATGAAATTGTTCAACTAATGAAAGAGATGTGTCCACCTAACAACCACGTGCCAAACAACTATGGGCAAGTGAAGAAGGTTCTTGAAGATCTCGGTAATGATGTGGTCCTAATTTATTGTTGCTAGAAAGGTTGCATGCTATTTTTTAAGGAGGACGCAAACCTGGATGCGTGCAAGTTTTGTGGGCATTCCAGATGGAAGAGGCAAAGGTCCCAATAAAGGAATCAATCCATTGCCATACTCAAGGATGCATTACTTGTCGTTAAAACCTCGACTGTAGAGGTTGTATGCATCAAGAAGCACTGCAAAGCACATGAGATGGCATTATGAACATCGGCGTAAGGACGGTGTTCTATGTCATCCATCAGATGGGGCTGCATGGAAACATTTCGATAACAAGTACCCTGATTTTGCTTCCGAGCCTCGGAATGTGAGGCTTGGCTTGTGTGCTGATGGATTTAATCCTTACACGTTGTCTTCAAGATCATACTCTATTTGGCCGGTGATAGTTACACCTTATAACTTCCCCCTGAAATGTGTATGACCACACCATTTATGTTCTTGACTTATGTAATCCCCGGCCCCAAAAATCCGAAGAACAAAATAGATATATATTTACAACCTCTTATTGATGAGTTGAAAGAGTTGTGAGATGTTGGAGTTGGGACATATGACATTTCTACGGAGCATACATTTCAAATGAAGGCTGCACTAACGTGGACCATCAACGATTTCCTCGCATATGGAATGTTATCTGGGTGGAGTACTAATGGGCAATTGGCAAGTCATGTATGTATGAAACAACAAAAGGCTTTAATATTGAGAAATGGAGGTAAATTCTCATGGTTCGATTGTCGTCGGTGTTTTTTGCCAAGGAATCATGCGTTCAGAAGAAATAGAACAACATTTAGGAAAGGCAGAATTGTTACAGGGGGTCCTCCTCGCTGCTTATTTGGGGAAGAACTTTATGCCGAGATGGAAGATTACTCAATGGTAACTACAAATGATGACTTTGTCATATCAGGATTTAAGAAAAATAAGCACAATTGGACGAAGAGGAGCATATTCTGGGAGTTGCCTTATTGGCAACACCAATTACTCCGCTATAATTTGGATGTGATGCACATTGAGAAGAACTTCTTTGAGAACATCATTAATACTGTTATGGATGTCCATGGGAAAACAAAGGACAATGTCAAATCAAGAATGGATGTTGCAGAAATATGTGATAGACAAGAATTACATTTACATCCAGGCTCAAGTGGTAAGTCGGTTAAACCAAAAGCGAACTTCGTACTTCCTGTGGATAAACAAAGAGAACTGTGTGAATGGGTAAAGGTGCTTCAAATGCCTGATGGATATTGCTCTAATTTTAGGAATATCATGCACCCTAATGTGGCAAAGTTCAACAACATGAAAAGTCATGATTGTCATGTGTTCATGAAGACTCTTTTACCCATTGCATTTGGTGCACTCCCAGATGATGTGTTGGAACGTCTCATTGAGATAAGTCAGTTCTTCAAGAACTTATGCTCAACAACACTGCGAGAGGATATGCTTGAGGAAATTTATCAGAACATTGTCATCATTTTGTGTAAGTTGAAGATGATTTTCCCTCCTGGCTTCTTTAATGTAATGGAGCACCTGCCAGTGCATTTGGCAGAAGAGGCTCAACTTGGTGGTCTAGTACAATACCCGATGGATGTATCCATTTGAGAGGTAAAGTAGGCTATACTCGCTGAAACCTTATCTCAATTCTTATATGTGCAATCACTTACAAGTGAATACAATTGTGAATTTGTTAAGTTCTTTGGCCGATTGAAGAAAAAGATAAAGCAACAAGCGTGTCCTGAAGGTTCAATCATAGAAGCATACCTAGAAGTTGACAGAACATTATTTTCCTCCTATTACTTCGGCTCTAATGTGCCCTCCATGCGCAGTAGATGTAGGAGAAATGAGGATGGCGATAAACATAATAATCATTTCCTAACTCTGTCTGTGTTTGAACGACAAGGGACCGCTATTGGTAGGGAAAGATCTAGGTATCTCACATATGTCGAATATATTGCTACCCATCTTTACGTGCTGTTAAATTATGATAAAGTTAAACCTTATATAGGGTTAGTGCTACCGTAACTTCCAATTAAGATTATTATCTGGAACGCAAGTATACTAATGGCCTTCATAAAATGTGACAGAATTTTTATAGAACAAGTCAGAATTGCAAGCCCTAATGTCAACGACGCTGATGTTGACACCATCATCGAAACTCATTTTGCATATTGGTTTAGTCATAATGTAAGTATTACAACTCATTCCTTCATAATTTTAACATAACAGTTAGGTGCATTGTATTAACTAAAACTACATGTTATGTCACCTTAGGTGCATTATATTCAACTATTCGACACCCACAAATAGTGCTTACTTAACACAATTGGCTGTGAAGTCAAATCGGTATGTGTCGATGTGGACGACATATAGAGTTAATGGATTCAAATTCCACACAGAAGCTCGCAGTGTTGGGAAGAGAACATATAATTGTGGTGTTGGTGTTTGTGATACGGGGGGAGGCGATATTGAAAAAGATTATTATGGGGTATTGAAGGATATTGTCCAACTTGAGTATGTGGGCGAACCACTTAAACAATGTGTGCTATTATTCAGTTGTGAGTGGTTTGATCCCACATCGAATCATGGGACACGATCTCATAAACTAAGCAAACTTATTGAGGTGCACCGTACAAGGAGGTATCGAAACTATGACCCACTCATATTCCCAAACACCGTATCACAAGTGTACTTCATGCCACATGCGGATTGCTCAAGGAATAGAGCCAATTGGCTTGTTGTCATACCAACCAAACCAAGGGCGAGAGTGGATGAGAAGTACACTCTACCTACTGCCTACCAACAAATGGATATGATGACAATCGTTGAACCTATGAATGATGTTATCCCTACATCATTAGTGGATGAAAGTGCACCACCGGAAGAGGTTAATGATGAAATGGGGTTTTCATTCATTTAGGTTAATGATGAGATAGATAAGGCAGAGGATGATGAGGGTGATGAAGAGGATGAGTGGGATGATGGTGATGAAATAGATTAAGTAGAGAAAACTTTACGTTTATATGATGATGATGACGATTACGATGACAATGACGATGATGATGCAGATGATTGAATGCTAATGAATTCTTATGTATTTGAGTACTTTGCATGGAAAACTATTGGTTGCGACTTTACTTTTAATGTATGAATGAATTTTGAAAATATGTGTTACCTACGTATTATGATGTCTGAGTAAACAGTTGATATGTGCAATTATTATATATTTGTAGTTGCATTTGTTGTCACCTATTTCAGGTATGGATTCCAGTTCTCGTCAAGGTAAGTCCTCTACTCGAGGTAGAGGACGAGGGATTAGGAGCTCTACCGTAGATCCAACAACAATGGATGTTGATCCATCTTCCTCCCAGGTACCTCATATCCCAGTTCCCCTAGGAGCCACAATGGCTGGTTACATACCAGGTCTTTCAGGACCAATGCCACCCCCATTTGGGGCTTTCCATAATCAGGCCGTATACATTCCCAACCAATGTACCATGTACGACCAATTTGCCTACAACATTCCTCCAAACTGCCCTTTTGTCAACACTGTGCAGCCTACTCGTCAACCCGTTGACCCTAACAGAAACCAGTCCCAAGACAACATTGTAACTGGAGAAAGTAAAGCACAATCTAGTCATGAGAGCACTCGAGCAAAGACTTGGATTGAGCCAGATAGTAACGGATAAGTCTTCAATTGTTATATGTTATACACTTCAACTATTTTGCATCACAAGTAATCAATTTGATGTGTTATGTTCAATTAGGTTTCTCTCCAATGAGGGTGCTGTTAGTAGGATTTCGCTCATATTTCAAAGCAAATATGACGGAGCTTGGCCTACTTGGGGTAAAGTGCCTAAGCTAGTATGGGATTTGTGGTTTGGAGAGTTCAAGGTAACTATAGTGCCTACATATTAACAGTTTGTGTGAACGTGATAAATTACCATTGTATTATTTGATGTGTTTGTTATTTTCGTAATTGTAGAAGTGGTTTACTTGGGATCCGGTCCATGAGGACCGTATAAGAAAAAATTTTGAAAATTGAGACAATACACGCTTAAGAGACTTCCTTGGCAAAGCAAGGAAGCACAAGAAGAAACATGTTTGGCTCGGTGATGCTCAATGGGAGTGACTCCAACAATACTGGGCGAACGAAGGTTACAAGAAACTACGTGAAACAGCCTAGAAGAACCGACTAGGCACTCCAGAAAGTGGTGGCCCATCTCTCCACACCTGTGGCTCGATCCCTATGAATGAACATAGGAGGCGTCTAGTAAATGAATTTGCTATGTATTTCTTCAACTTTAATATTGTGGTTTGGCTTGTGGTTGACATAATTATGTCGCACATACATAGAGGGAACAACTTGGGACGGAACCCACAATTGTTGAATTATTCAGCTGCACTCACAAACTCCATGGCAAAGAAGATGCCCCTTGGGTTGAAAAGAAATCAGAACAAACATATGTAAGCAATTAGCTATTCTCAATCTTTATTGGTAGTTCAACTTGAACTTGTATACTTTACTTTCATTAACTGTAATATATATGATTTCTTGTGCATGTTGTGATATTGTAGGAATCCTTTGAACGTAAATTTCAAAATGTAATCAATTCTTAAGGGACCGAGGATGACACTTCTTAAGATCCAAACCAGCCACTTCCAAACCCAAATGAGTTGTGGGTGAAGATGTACAAGAATAAAAAGGGTCGTATTTATGGCATTGGCGATGAGGCTGTCAACATTAGGGAATTTGGTTATTTCAGTCCCACTTAAAGAGTCGGTACAGTTTTCATAGTAAAGTTTCAATGAACATGGTTATGCGATAAGTCTACTTAATTGTAATACTAAGGCGTATTTCACTTAAATGCCTGTCAGCAGGTACTGGTTATACGTCATTGTAACAAGAGGTGAATGACTTAAGGGGTGTAGTAACCAACTTGGGGGGTGAGCTAACTTCACAAGCTGAAAGTTACCGGTTGTTTATGGAGAAATGTAAGCAACTAGAGGAATCCAACAAATTGCTTACCCAAAGCAACCAACAACTGAGCCAACAAATAATGAGCATCGATCAGTGCCTACAAGCTTTCTTCCAAACACAACAAGCTTCTGGCTCGGGATCTCAGCCACCATTTACTCATCATTCACAACATAATGATGATGAGGATGAGGATGAGGAAGATGATGATCCTCACCTTGGTGATTGAGTTGGTTGCAGTTTTCGCCCAACTTGTGGCTCTCCTGCTTGGTTCTTTATGGAGTACACCTCTTGTTGCTTGCTTCCCCTCCCCTTGGTTCTTATTTCATTCCCCTCCCCTTGGTGCTTATTTCATTTTCCTCCCTTTGGTGCTTGCTTCTTCCACTTCTGCAAACATAACGTTACTTTTAATTACTAGCAACTTCTGGTTTGTTTGGATTTATAGTTTGTGATATGCAGACACTTTGTTTGGGACTTGTACTTTGTGAATTCAAAATCCTTGGTTTGAAGTGTTGCCTTGGATGTGATATTCCACTTTTGTTTGGCTTGGAATTGTTGAGAACGCTTCGAATGAAGTCATACTCGAATCCATTGGATGTTGATAGAGTGAATACTCTTTGTAAATTTCTTGCAAGGATTGAAATGTATGTACTAAGGGACACGACAAGAAACCAGCATTGCTATTTTAAAAAAAATAAAAACTTAGTGACAGATTGGTGACGAAACTAACAAAATTTAAGTTTTTTGGGGCAGAAGTCAGCGGCGAAATTGGGTTCCGTTGCCACTAGCGACGGACTTTCTGTCGCTAAGTTCGTCATTAATGGTGACAGATTTTGATATCCGTCGCTTCCTAGTCTGCCAGTTAGAAGCTGTACTAATCGTGGGAAACATTTGTCATTTGGTTGGTAAACAATTGGAAAAGTACTTAATGACAACCCTTGCACCTTCAACAAGTGCTTGATGGTTATCTTTCTATAAATGTGCAGTTTGTGAATAGTGTATACTGTGTATAAACATCAGTCAGTAATTGAGGAGTTTACCTGGCCTGTCATGTGTGTTGACCATGGTATACATTACTGTGTTGTATAGTAGACAACTGAACATTTTATGATGCAAATAACTTCTCTGCAAATTGAGTTTGCTGTAGCTTGATATGTTACTGTTCGTTCTAGTCAGTAGTTAAATGCAAAAAAGATTGTGTGTTTACCTTGATAGATATGTCTGACTTGAATGGTTAACAAAACCAATATTTGTTTCTAGGTTTCCGTTATCTTAGAAATCATTATCGTTAATTAAGAGCAGTTTTTTTGTATGTTAGTGTTTATCCAAGTTGAATTTTTGGTGTCTTACAATGGTAGACAAGGTGCATTTGTATGGTACACATTTTTATTGGTATAATGTCCAAGTCCAAATTTGCAATAATGATTTTGGCATCTTGCTTTCCATGTAGGGTGGGCAAGAAGGTGCAAATGAAGATGCTGTACCCACGAAGTTAGTGGGGATAGAAGTCTCCCCGATGTAGAGACATGCGTTGATTAGGTGAGTCATTAATGTGCAGGGAGGAGATGATTATCGGATTTCTCCTTGTGAAGTGGTTGATTAAGGTCATACGATCATGGCTGGTGACCACATACCCCATTGTTGTTGCTGAGTATGCTATAAAATTTGCCATAGATCCAGAAACAGTCAGTTTATATGCCTTAATTTCATATGCACATGTCATGTCAAGTGTAAGGCTAGTGGGGGAAGGACGGGAAGGTTCCAAAACTTCTAGTTATTATCCACTAAGGGGGTATTTTTGGTGATGCTCGTGTTAAGTGGCCTGACCCTGTATTCCATAGGGTGGCAGATTTGAAGCTGCTATGGCAACTGTGATTGAAAATATAGGTTGTCAGCCTCCTACTATACAGACCAACAGCATTGCTATGGGTCCATCTAATCCAAGTTCTCCAATTGTGGAAGCCAAGCTCCGAAGAGGTCATTATCAGATGCTACACATGATGGTCGTCCCAGGTATACAGACTGCCAATAAGTAAGGAACCTTCCCCTTTGCCACAAGTAGTGGTTAGGGATTCACTTGTCTGCTTGTGTCCTACTTAGATTATACCATGAGAAACATGATAACCTTGCTAGGTAAACATAGCGCAAGTACTTCAACCCCTCCCCCCCCTCCAATTTTGCATCGTTAGCAGTTGAATGTACCCAATTTGTTGATCTTTGATTAGTGAATAACGTGCACATTACATAGTGGTTGATGTTAGGCATACAATGTTAGGGATTCACTTGCCTTCTTATGTCCTACTTTGACAATACCATGGTAACATGATGTCCTGGCTAGACGAACTCAGTGCAAGCACTTCAGCCCCCCAGTTTGCATCGTTAGTAGTTGAATGTACACAATTTGTTAATCCTTGATTTGTGAATAAGATGCACATTACACAGTGGTAGATGCTAGGCATACAATATTAGGGATTCACTTGTCCGCCTATGGTGAAGAACTAATGAAATCCGTAATTTTCTATAACCAATCTACAAATTCACATGCTATTTTAATAGCAGGCCATGCTATTGTTTCTTCACATTAGATGTGTTATGGTTAGACCTGATCAAATTGAGGGTCGGGGCCGGGTTGAAGATCGGGTCATGAGGGTTGGCAGACACGATTTTCTCAACCCTTCCCAACCCTCATGTGGGTCGGCATATCCTTAACCCTGACCCTGACCC
>JACYFF010031954.1:30606423-30638923 GCA_017589665.1 Selenicereus undatus | reverse complement strand
TAGAGCATTTTGTAAGACAAAATCATTTGAGTTGAGGGGTTTAGAAGAAATAAGTTGAAAATTAGCTATTTTTCTCTTCTTTTATCATCTCATTTGAGTCACATTTGGGAGTTTACACTTAGTTTCATCATTTTCTGGAATTTAGTACAAGCGTTTGGCCATGGTAAGTGAAATATACCAACGTCAATGGTGTTTTCATTAACTATGGTCGGCTAAACTACTCATTTCTAGTATTGGGATGGATCATTGATAATAATATTGGTTTTGTTCATTTCTTATGGGGTTATTCTTGTCTCTTTCATAGCATAATCTTGAGTTTATACTTGATCTTAACTTATTTATGCATCTTAATACTATTGTTAATTATGTTGATTACAATAGTTTAATTTGCTATCTCAAATGAATATTAGACCTTGTAGGCTAATATGATGATTGTGTAATTGGACTTAAAATTGTAATTGTTAAAATTGAACAATTTATACTAGAAATTAGATGAGTTATGTCCAAAAAGAATGATTCATGCTAAACCACTGGATAAATAATCTCATTTGATAATTATAATCATCTTTTTAATTCATGGCCTAATGTTTGCAGCTTAGGTTGAACAAGAGACAAATTGAACACCCATTTGAATTAGTAATTCAATATTTGCATCAATTGTGAAATTCAAAATCCTAGATCTTTCTCCCATTTGATTTCTCTCCACTTTCTTGACTCATTTATTCTTCTTTTGATTCCTTAATCCATATTGATAATCGAACTCCTCAATTGAACTATTCTTTACAATCGAAAAGGCTAAATTTAAAACCACTACTGTTCCTCATGGGGTTGATATCCCTATACTCCCTAGTCTACAATTAACCTTGTGTACTTGCAAGTAAAAAGGGTGTTAAAACTAAACATAAAATCCACACCTATGTGTGTGTGTGTATATATGTGTAGATATATATGTATATATATGTGTGTGTGTGTGTGTGTGTGTGTGTGTGTGTGTGTGTGTGTGTGTATCTGTGTGTGTATGTGTGTGTGTGTGTGTGTGTGTGTTTGTGTACATATAAAATAAGTTCTAAGATTAGGGGCTATTTTAAATATTTGCACTTATTCATCGTGTGGTTTGTAGGCTGTACGGAACTATTTGATGCCTAAGTTGTCTCAGGACCAGGAGAAGTTGCTTCGTGATGTCCGCAAATGGTACATGTCTTTTAAGGAATTATCATAATGGTGAGTGTCGGTTTTGGAACTGTGTCTATTGAAATATTTCCCCAATTAACATTGAGCATCGCCACATGCACCACGATTCATGGTTTGACTAAACTCCTTGCTTGGATATTGACATTTGCAAGGTTATCTACCTAACTGAAGATGGAGCACAACACATTTTCGTCGTTGACGTAAGGGGGTTAGTGAACATTGTGCCTGGAAATGGTATTAGAGACAAATCGATAGGTACTGCATTGGCGAATTTGCAATTGAGCATTAAAGTTCTCTCCTCGATAAACGACAACAATTGTTTCCTAAATGGTGTTAGGCATCAATATTTGTGAGGACTCTTGAGCTAGTGAGTTATATTGTAATGACGTTTCGCATGTGCTGCATCTGCACATGAATTTCATTCGTTTTGTGTTATGCTGTTGACATTCGTGCCTGTGTGGCAGACTTGTGCCAAATTTGCAATGGTCGGATACATGCTACGGGCGGCATTACAGAAGCATATGTCAAATCGTGTCTCGCAGGTCGGTTTATCACTTGGTCATTGTGAAATTGTATTTGTACATCAAATATGTCATTTGATTAGGTGCTTACAACTATTACCATCACAGGTGCTAATTCCGTTGTTCAATGATCACTTCAAGCACTGGCTGCTATTGCAAGCCGATTTACGATATAGGTGTATGTATGTGTATGATTCATTACCAACAAGCAAATCCAAGGACAAACAAAAGTGCATGAAGCTGGTGGACCGTGCGTTAAAGATTATTCCTCCCAACCTTTGCCTATTTCAGTTGCTTAAGATCTGTTGGACAACGTTAGTTGTTGACTATGTAGAAAGTTGCTGCTAGCTTCGCATTTATACGGATTGACTTAGACACCATTGTCCTCACTTGGGAGGTCACTGGAGTTGATTGTCCTCATCAAAACAAGTATGTGACATTGGCACATTTTACAAATGATCTTGTATTGTACTGCTTAAATGGAAACACTTAAGAAAATACATTTGTAATGGCCTTGTAGTGGCCATTACTGTAGTGTGTTAGTGATGATCTTTATGGATGTCCTAGCCCTTAATGGTCGGATGATGGGCTTCAACCAGAAGGATATCTGACAGTTGCGAGATAAATGCTTGGCAGATGTCTTGACTAGTACAATACGCAATTTTCCTATGTCTCTCATATGATTCTATCCCGTAGGAAGCTTAGTTATCTCGTACAATTTCATTGAACCATCCTTGCCCATATATGTATTTAATTATTCTTAGGGGTTTCCCATCTGATGTAGGTGTCCTTGGTTGAACATGAACATGTGGTGCATTGAGTAAGGTTTCAAACTTATTTTAGTTTACCCAGAATTTGTATGAAGTGCACCCATGTCTTATAGGTTGCAAACTACTATAGTTGACTTTCCTTCGGGCACCCCTTTACTGGGAGTTGGGATCTTGTTTAGCAGTGTAGACAATCGATCAGACTGTGGTTGTCATTGGCACAAGTGTACCCATAGTTGGACCCATGTTTACCACTATATGTAAACTTATGTAGGATGGTAAACCATGCGAAATTATGATCAGATTAGGTACACAATTTCATTAGAGAACTATATAAACAAATACACATATGTTCTATTGCTGGTACAAAAGTGCATCTTAAGAGAGTAGTTGCTTACATTCACTTAGCCCTACTTACATATAGAATCGTTCTTCTCCTACCCCACATATCAAAACAATATCAATCACTAACACTGGGGGGATTTGTATTATTTACTTACTGTTAGGTCGACATGTTTGACATAGACGATGTTATTTTCTTAATTGTCATGCATGAAAATAACATCAATATGTCCATATCTTTGGTTGCCCATAAGACTACCCAAAATAGTGCACCACGAACACATATGTGCACCTTTCAAAACATTCAACAGCGTATGATGTTGGAGGGCCTGAACACAAATAAATATAAAGTGAAACCAAAAAAATATAAAGTTCCCCCATATTCATGTAGAAATATGAGCTAACATAATCAATAGAATAGTACTAGTAACCATCCAGGCTTTAGTACACCGTTCAACACTTAAGAGATAAGAACTTAGCTCCAAATTGCTTTCTTAGGAAGCTCGAGTTGCGTGTCCCTTCTCCAACAATACTGCCTTCAGTTTGTCCACAAATACTTCTAATTTATGGATTATAATGGCCTCTTCCGCGCTTATGCAGCTACACTTGAACCACACATCATGGTCACACCTCCTTTGTGCATGCAGTGTACTGTTAGAATTGATATGCAACCATAATATACTTATAATTGGAAAGCAAAATAGTTTACCATGGTGTACCTCACGACAAATTGATTGGCGCATGTTGGGCACATACAAAGCTATGACAAATTCAGTTGGTACACCATTTTCACAGAGAATGGTAATGGCACTCCTCAAGTGGTGGTTGGTGGAAGGTGCCACGTGGTTGGATTTGATTGGAGATGAGGCACAAGATAAGAGAAGAGGCACAAGATATTAGGGGGTCATTGAACTCCCTATTACCTTAATGAGTGCTTGCAATTAACTTGAGCAGGTATTGGAGTGGGATGATGATCAGAAAAGTTATGTTAGCATAATTAACTGGAAAGGGTGGGTGGGAGCATTTACAATGAGGGTAGAGTAAACATCCTAGGGTTACATGGGAGGCCACAAAATGGTCCTACCATTACCCGCCAAAACCCCATAATAATTACTTGTGCTTTATGGTGAATAATAATCTACGTATAATGTTTATCATGCTGACATCATACAAGCTAACTTCAATTATGTTCCAAAGGTCTGAAACATGGCCTACTAAGCTTTAGTGGAATGACACGTGAACATATAAAAGGTAAAAAGCATAAAATGACTCTCATTTAGTTTTATACATATGGATTAATGATATAATCCATATACAACATTTTGGTAATTATACAATTTATATATATGGTTGTTACATACAATATGAATGTTGAGAACAGTATAATTTGTACTTGGACTACATCATTCAACGGAGTACGTGATGTTGTGAATAATATCGTTTTCAAATGTTATAAGACAGTACAATTTGGGGGCAGGCATTTAGTTATTCAAATGTTACAATTCAACAACAACCAGCAGGAAGCAGCCATTTTTTTCATAATTTGGTTCAATGCGTAGTCGTATCAGTGACCTATTAACCTATTAAGAAATAACCGACAATGAAGTAGCCTGATGTGATGTCAGTACACAATATTCATTAATCATAAACCTATTTGCATCTTTAAAATTCAAACAACTACACTGACAACTAACTTAGGATTACCATTCACAAACATCACATATGAAGTAACATGTAATACATTATATATTGTGGGACGTACGAATAGGGTGACAACAACCAATACGACATAAGTTAATAATATTACACGGTAAAGTCATTATATCCAAAATTAGCCAGAAGCTCTACAACTACACGATGATTTTCACCCACGTAACCAAATTAATGACTCCCCTAACATATCTCACAACAAAACCCTCGTACTAACATACACAGTTAATAACCCTAAATATGTTGCAAGAGTATGCAAAGTTGTTAATTAGGACCACCATCATTCACGGGTTACATTCCCTATAGCTGTGCCAGCCAAATGAGAAGGATGACATTCCGTACTTTGGATATTGTACACGATTGCTTCCATCTATGAAGATTAGCCCTTATCTTTCATTCTATTGTACGATCTTGTTGTTGCATGAATTGGTGATCGTTTTGTTCAGTGCGCACCAAATCTTGAACCTCCTGTAACTCTTGAGTTAATTGGTCAATACCATCTCGTTTTTGCTTCGGCTCGTCAAGATAAATTACATCCAAGTACGAATGTGCATTAAGGTTCTACATGCAATTGTGGATGAAGCAATAGGGAGAACACAGGTAACGGTGCATGTAGTTATCATCCATCTCAACCATGACAGCTTCCAAACTGCAATTGTAATAATACTTTGTACCATTGTTATAGTAACTTAGAGTGGTCCTAAAAACCTCCAGATGTCCGGCAGTGCAACCTCCTTATTGATGGACCAACCATCTTGCCTTCACCAGTTCGGATGTCAACCTCCACAACACTACCAATAGCAAAGGTAGGACCTTACTATGGTTGAGCAGAACCATGTACCCCGTCCATTTTCATAGAATGGATCTCAGTCCTGGTTGGAACCGGGCCTAGAACTTTTGGAACTGATCTCGGAACCGATTGGGAATGGGTCTAGAACCGGGTACCCGGTTCCTAATATTTTCCTATTTTGTTTTATTTCATTTCATTTAAATATTAGGCTTGTGGAAGAAATTAGTTGGACAGGGTAACGACTCCGGTTTCGGTTTTAAGTTTTCGGGACCCGGCTTCGAACCCGATTTGAACTGGTTCCAGGATTTTGGAACCAATCTCAGACCTAGCTCAACCGGGTCCGAGTATGGACCCAGCGAGTTCGAACCGGCTACACGTTTTTTTTTCTCAACACTAGGCCTCAACAAGTTCTCTTTTATAATAAAAGAAACTTGCAAAAAATCTTATTAATTACTAATGAAGTAGGTGCAGTAAAACCCAAACTTGCCAACTCCACGTGCTATACATGAAATTCCTTTTTCAAGTGGTTAGTTAGGTACATTGAATGTAGTTCTTCGTGGAAGAATCCACTGTATGCGTTTTTTACAATTTTATAAATGATAACAATAGTAGACCACTACACAATTTGCGGTAAACCGCATACTTTGTGTTTTAATTACCGTCACTCTACAACACTAGATAATAGTAGGACCCTAATAGGTTTTACAACCAAACACACTGGCCATGCACAAAAAGAAAAAATATGACGTGTACAACATATAAGAGTTTACCCAAGTGAACAGGCCATTACTGGGGGTAAACAATTTAGGTAGGGTGGATTCAATGGAATAGAATGGATATTACAATCTACTTCTTCAATAATGCAACAGGCACGGGAGCATTGGTGGCTGTCGTGTTCCTCCCCTTTGGAATTAAATATGTCGTGCCTATATTGTTAACCACATTCACGCCTTACTGTTGGAAATTTGGGTGATGTGTTCCCTACAGTAATTGCTTTATCAATCTCCCATCCATCCCAATGTCCAACCCAGCCAACATGTTTGGCATTGAACAGGGATATGTATGCGCCAACCATTGGTTGGGTTGAAGATACGCACTTCATCCCACGGGTAACCCAACTTCAAAGTATTTTCTAAACTTTCCCATACGCTCATGGGACGTCTTCGACAATGTCTCCCATCAATGACTGCGCAACCTAAGGTGCATGCTCCCATCGTTGTTGCATGTCCCCGCACAGATCCCAATTGTAAGGGAGTTCAGTCATACGTGGAGCAAAGATTAGCATAATTTAGCATGGAGTGGTGGCTGATCCCTCTTAGGAGTTGAAGAGGTAAGTTTAGAGAAAGGCATCGTATAGATGTTTGGCATAGATCACATCCTACAACCATCAATTACCCCACTGAGGACATTTACTATACAACACTATGTAATGACACATGAATTCTATAACTGGACTGACGACACATATATGCACATCCTACAACAAAGTCAACTTGGGGTGTAGGTGGACATAATCTCCGCAGCCATAGAGGAAGGAAATGACATCCAGTATACCCTTCATACAGTTATGACTAGGTCACTTATTGACATCCTTCCCCACGTCAGCAACTACTACCCGTGGGATGTTCGAATTGCGATTTAGAATTGTAGAGGCATTCCATGGGCATTTCCACCTAAATCTAAGGAGATTACTTTCAGTGACACGTACAGACGTTATGGTGGTTACAGATATAAGGGAATGAGATGGGAATGCAAGAGAGATATTGCGTAAAAGAAGGATGAAGCACGGTTTCATAGAGCCCACCGGCTTTGTTGATCTCGTTTGTCTTCTGTGGGACTCACTGAAAGTGTTCTTGGTGCCCCATAGGTTTGAAACGACACACATCACTTTTGTAGTTAAGGTAATAATGTCATCCCCCAATGTGATAATTGCATGTGTTGTTTATGTCATATCCTTTGTTTGTTACAGGTGAGCAAAATTCTTGGGTACCGTATCACCTATTCGAAACCAATCAAATGGTTCCATTTTATGAACAACAGGAATCAGTTCAATCGGTCCAAGTTCTAGTTCTCAAATAAATATCTGGAACCAGAGCCTACAATTTGTTTATCGAAAGGAGAATGAATTTTTTTTTAAATTTGTTACAACCCCTTGTTTTGTTTTCCTATTATCTTGTCTTTCGTTTTTTCCTATCAAAAATTTACTTTTCAACTAATGATTTAAGGCTATGTGAATTTCTTTTCCACTATTAATTGAAGGATGACCCATTATATTTTTCACCTAGCATACATAAATATTCGTTTAATAAATGAACATTCCTTTTTTGTTTACAACGGAAGATGAAAGTAGGAAAACATTAAACATTCCCTCTCCCCCTCCAAATAGATAAGAATATTTAATTTAATAATTGGTACATTTTTTTAAACATTAAGCATGACAAGTACTTCACAATTGGAACCAGAACCTAAGGTTTCGATTCTAGTTGTGAACAGTTAGGAATAGGTACAATTAGTTCCTAAGCCAATTTCTAATAACTGGGCCCGTACACGGAACCCCTCACCCCTGGTTCAAGTCATTCAACTGAGTTGCCGATTTGTCGTTATGTGTTTTTAGGGATTTCGTTGAAAACAAAGATTCAGCAGCTTCCACGGGTGTCTGGCTACTCTGTGCATTCAGTCTGCATCTCATTTAGTACTACGATGTTCTTGCCATCTATATTACTTCGTGTTAGTGTCCATGACCACTACCTTTATCTTTGTACGTTGGAATATTCTACTTTATTTGTGTGCATAGTTGTTTCACCTTTGCTAGCAATCCTAACACTATTCCACTTTACGTTCACTTTATTTATATCGACAATTACAATATGTTATAAATAGTTATAGAGATGTTTATATTTACGTCTGGGTTGTCCCCTATTTACCATGGTAAGACCTACATGAAAAGCGGTAAACCATGTTGTATACAAAATAGACGACCCTGTACATCTTCACCTGACATTCATACCCATATCTCATTCAGATACACACAAACTCTGGATGCAATCTAGAACAAACCATTTGCATTCTAACTTTCAGCCAAAGTTTACCTTGGTACACTATTCCCTCAGCAACGGTAAACCACGAATTAGGGTTATACTAGTTAGCAACCACATACAATTAAGAACCACCCCTTTTCTGTGGCTTCAGTGGGAACATTCAAACAGTGACTTACACAGTTGATGTGCCTCCACATCATCAGCTATGAATGCTACCCACCTATTTGAAATACCTGCATACTATGCACATGTTGCAGAAATATTATTCGGCTTACCAATTTGTATTCACAGTTCACCATGGTAAACATGCAGCTGACGTTGGGTGAACATGTATGGTGACATGTAGCTAATCAACCTGCAAAGTATGAGTTCAAGATGAACCTAACATGTTGGTTGTATTGTGACATCTCTGCCACTGTCACCAACACTAACAACATGCACCGTTACCATATATACAATGAATACACCCCTTTTATCTTATGTTAAAAGTTCTATGTATGGACCAAATTGTACTACACAACCTCATGTCCTACTTGTGCTAGCACCATACAAATCATCTAACAAATCTTCAACCTGCACAACATCACCTTCCTAACTTTCATCAAAATTAGCATGGTGATCACGACAGCCGCGCCTTGTATGTCCTTGTTTATCGGATTTTGAGCACCTGCAAGATTGTGTGTCATGCATTTGTGACTCCCTGTGCATAGATGGAGGCCTACTAGGTTGTCGCCCATTGTTCAGGGGTAATATGTATCGATCGTACTCGTCATCAAGCTCTTCTCTAGCAACCACTCGACCCATCTTCTCATTAACTTTTCCCATGTTGTGTGTTTCTATTGGGTGGACAAACTGGTTGTATATGAGCTGTTGGGTCACACTCTTATAAATTGGACGTATATGGTCAAGGCATGATAGCTTAGAAGGCCTTGCATAAATTGGTTGTATATAAGTTGTTGGGTCACACTCTTATAAATTGGACCCATAAGTTCACCTTAGCTATCATAGCCAAGGCATGATAGCATAGAAGGCCTTGCATTTGCTATTACTTGTAAGTGCAAGTTGCTTGACCCAACTTCACTATTAATTTATGGTTGTTGGTTAACACCACACTATATTCATCTAATATCAAACTCTAGCACTCCACAGCTGCAATACAACCCATCTTCTTATAAGTGTCAGCTAACTTCTACTCTATTATCTAAACCACCTCTTTCTTCCACTTCAGAATGTCCTACTTGTGCTTGTCCATCTTTTTCCCAAACTTCTCTAAGTGGTCATTCACAAGCCAAGGCACAAGCATAGGGCATAGTCGTCTAATCTAATTGTCCAAGCTTTTTGTGACATTGTTGTTCATTCTATCGCATCTCTCCTCACCAAACATAGTAGTCCAGTGCTCTGGCTCATTGTCCTCCACCCAAGCAACAGGCTCTGCCTTGTAGCATCTCAATTCATGTAACGTGGCATTGTACTCAGTTACTGTTGAAGAATAAGCAACTCTGTAGAACATTTCCTTCACCATCTATTTCATTGCTTCTTTCTGGATACTATGTTTTGCTGCCTCCTTCAAGAAATTCTCCGTTAAATGACGTAGGCAGTAGTTGTGGTAGTCCTTACGAAAGACCTGTGCTAGAGCAACGATAATGGCAGGGTTCCTATCCGGCATGATCATAGGCTTTAGAACTCCCAAGCACTTAGCAACCGTTTCAAAGAACTACGCCCACTCTTCAACTTTCTCATTGCAGTCTATACCATATGCAACATTCAATAGGTGGTTGTCCGCATCTAGGGTGCAGGCTGCAAGTAAAGTCATCTTGTAAGATCTGCTAAGATAGGTTCTGTCCACAGTCAGATCATCCAACACCTAAATTTAAAGTAGTTCACAATAGCAATGTACGCACCAAACATCCTATTAAATCTAGAACCATCAACCTTATTGAACGCCAGACCCCAGCTTCGCACTGATGATGCTAACACATAGCTATGAGAGCAATTTGTAATGAAAAATTAGCTTCCCAAGCACGATCATACACGTGAATTCTATCGCCCTCCATCACTACATGTATGTTAGGCAAATTCCCAACTCCAACTCCAAATCCTGCATAATGTCCCTGGGGGAATAATCAAGGCACAACCTCATCTTACCCTTAATGAGGTGTGCGAGAAGTTCAACTCTACCGTGTCGTCTGCCCTAAACACCCATTGACATAAATTAACAACACTGTGTTTATTGTAGAATTTAAAATCTTTTTTACACATCCTATGTGTTGTTTCTACCTTTGACACATATGTAGAAAGGACAGTCTATTGTATCACACTTAACCATAATTCTTTGCTTATGGTTTCGTTCAAACTGGTAGCTGAAGTAGTTTGCAATTGCAAACTTGGAGATCATTTGTCGAAAAGCTTCTAACGATTGAAAGACCTATCCTACTGCCCTTATTAACTTCTTCCATATGCTAAGCTAGCGATAGTAGCTTTCCACTTATAGACCTAATCGAAGCCAAACATTGCTATTCTTGTTATTCTCTTCGTCACACCCTTGCGACCTTTATCACCCTCTTTTGCAATTGTCTCCTCATCACCCACATCATTTGATGCCATGGAGGTCTCATCGTCATCAGACAATTCGATTGTTTCCCCCCAAGTCTCAACCTGCTTTATGGGTGATCAACAATGCATCTGCCCCTTTCAGTCACCAATGCCATGCAATCTCAATGAAAATAACAAATACACAACTCATTCTCATAAACAACATTGAGTATTGTACTTCATCATATAAGTCTTTATATATGGCCCACCTTTTCAGTTTTG
Organism: Selenicereus undatus; assembly: GCA_017589665.1. Classification (NCBI taxonomy): domain Eukaryota; kingdom Viridiplantae; phylum Streptophyta; class Magnoliopsida; order Caryophyllales; family Cactaceae; genus Selenicereus; species Selenicereus undatus. The sequence goes on along the minus strand of JACYFF010031954.1, from coordinate 30,627,750 downwards.
CTTGTCTTCCATCTCCTTTTGGACCTTCTTGCACAACAGCATCACCATGTCTCCCACTTGTCGCACAAACCATGCCATGATCACAAGTGTGCGTTTTCCCTTCGTAGTTGTGCTCGCCTCTTTAGCCCATCATTCCCACTCATATACAAATACCCATGCTCATCATTTTGCCTTGAAAACTATTTTGACATGCACATACCCCTCAACTGCCATTAACATTTACTGGTTGTACTTCAAACTGTACCTTAGTTTCTGCTTAGATAAATCATGGCCTATAATCTCCATCCCCATTCTTCGCACCTCCTCACCCCCATCCCTCCTTCACCACAATAAATTTCCTTGACACTCGCATATATATTACTTTTCCATCTGCACCTTCCTCTTACTCTCCCCCCATAACACATGAATAACTATCTTTCTCCCTCCACCACTGTCTCCCATAATAGCACCGTCTATATTCATTTATGCTAAACGTCATAACAATTAGTACCACACTAGCCACTTCACCCAATATCTTTCCAATTCCCCTACATGTTATACAATAATAGATTTTTGTCATCACAAACAATACTTCATCATTTACTATACAGAAGTGCATAACATTGTCCCCAGCGCCATTGCTCTCGGTGTACTTATCCTATGCACTACATCTATCATGGTGAATACTACATGCTCGCCAGGTTTACCACTTCCCTGTTGTTGGTTCATTTTGATGAATACAACCTGATCTTCCTTGGAAAGTAACATCTCTCTTTTCTATCGTGCTGTATCCCCTTCAACCAGTCATACAATTAGGTTCACACAACAATTACTACTATGCTACCCTGGTAAACATTGACCAACAACATGTCATACATTTGAACTCGACATTTACCCTCCATAAAGCTAAAATCAGTTCCGACAATTCCACATACTACACTCTTAAAGTTACAATTAATTTTCACATACTCGTTGTTTACTAAGATGTTTGCAGTTGTCTACCCATGTCAGATGTTCTAACCCGTCCTCCTCCAGGTTCATGGCTCACCTTTATCATCACATATCCACATCATCGAACACCCCAAGCTCAGCTCTAGCCTCTCCTTAAACTTTTTCAGCCCAACAGCAACGCACCTTACTTCACCCAGCTCACTACCATAGAGTTTCAGGAGTACTTTCAAGTATTAGAGAGAGAGAGAGAGAGAGCGCGTTTAGTTCATACAAACCCTCGATTCGGATGTTAGGCAGATGATTCAAGGTTTAGTTATAGGGAGAGAGTGACAACTCCAAACGTGGGGAGAGAGGGAGGAATATATCACTAAGGGAAATATGGTAATTCAACCAGCTTTTTCTTTTTCAACCACTTGTCTTTCCCTCCAACAATAACACTAAATTGTTGAAAAATAATGCGTTCGTTGTATCCATGTTAATGGTTAACCTGCTCGTAAAATTCTTGTTGTGTATCTTGCCATGGAAAAACTTATCCGGCTTCCAAAATGCCATTCAAATAATATGGAGTCAAGTCTGGTCAAACCTTAAAATAGGATAATTTGATGTGAACTTAAGTTCGAACTCGTCTGCACACAATTTTAATATAGCATTATTTTCTTTGTCTATGAGTTCAACTTGTCTAAAGGAAATTTGAAAATAAATGGAAGTAAATCCAACAAGAGTGATAGGCTTGTCAATTTTAAGTTGCTGGATAAAATACTTAAGTATATTTTCAACCACTATTTGATTAGCTCATTAAATTCTACATGAAGATTTCATTTAAATTTTGCATTAAGAATTTTTTAATGTAGTACAAAGTTATTTTAAGTTAAGAATCTTTCAAAAATAACCTATACAATTAGAGGCAAGGTTGCCAGATTATATTTAGTCAAGAATTCAATAAAGGATTTTTCTTAGAGACCTAACACGTCTCTTGTATCTTCTAAAAAGGTAGAGAAGCCTAGGGATGGCCAAGGGCTGGCTCAATTAACAAATTAGGAAGAAAGAGAGGGACGATGACCATTTCTCCCTTTCAATAGGAAATGACTACTTTGCTACTAGGCATCAAATCCTAGGGTGCAAATATGCCCCTACTTACTAATTTATAGCAAGTTTGATCACTCTTTGCCAAGACAAATCCTCACACTTTCAAAAAATACTTTTCGATTCTCTCTAGCTTTTACCCTATCTTTCTCCCCATTTTTCTTCCCTTATTGGCTAGAGCGTCATAGAGGCCTTCTTCCCATCAAACACAGAGTTGATTTGTCTTATAGGTGATGCGAGAAAGACACATTTCTTCGCTCGAGGTCTAGAGATATTACCATATTTAAGTTCATACTTCCCTGTCTCACTCACCTAAGTTTCTCTAAAATCAAATTAGTTCTTCTAAGGGGAGGTTCAACACAACATGGTCGATACTCGGTCCATGTCTGAGTAAGGGGTTAAGGGTAAAGGGACGTCATGGAAACATGGCACTTCAATGTTTGACCAGGGCTCAAGAGGACACTGTATTGAGGAACACTCTAGTCAGCAAATTATCACTATCGAGCAGTTAGGGGATGCATAGAAGATGACGCAGGACCCATAAGGAGGTTTGTGTGTAAACTAAGCCCCTCGACCTCGTTACATGATGCCCTGCTAGAAGAACCACGATTAATATGCACAAAAAGGGTCAGCTGACTCAAGAGAGAAAAAATCAAGGTGCTCGGAAGATTGGTCGTTCTACCCCATCCCCGAGGAGAAAATTATCTGCCAAGCACCTTTTAGGAACAGGATGCTTGGAGTATCAATAAACCCAAGCATGCACTCAGGAAGGCCTGTGATCATGTGGCTTTATCCCAATCATATGCAACCCCTTATGCTTATAAAAGTAAGGAGTTTAGGTGGTATGAAAAGTAAGAGGAGTTCTCCAAGCTCCCCACTTTTGTTTAGAAGAGAAGAAATTTTCTCTCAATTGATCGATGGGCAAGAATAGCATAGAGGCCCAACTCCTCGGAGTACCCGACTTATTTTCAGACTTATAAGGGAACACATAGGTAGAAGGTGAGTGACAATGCCTAAGCATCATGACAACCCTTTATCATTTAGATGGATTGAACCCCACCACCTATGCTAAGGATAGGGCGCTCATCAGAAAGATTGCACTGCCCTTATTTTCGGCAATCATTAGTAAAGAGATCATAAATGTGCCACACTATAATAAGGTGAAGATACCATCGATGGACCTCTTCGATGGAACTATAAACTTAGTTGATAACCTTTCCATACACAAACTACCGATGTACATATATGATGTGGACAAAGGTAGCTAGATTAGGTAGTTCCTGCCACTTTGAAAGGGATTCCCCATAAGTGGTTCAACAATCTCCCGAACAACATCACTTCACTCCAGCTTGCCGATTATTTCAATGTCGCTTCATAGTGAGCAACAGGGAAAAGAGAACAAGTATGCCTCTGTCAAAGATTAAACAAAGTAAGAGGGACCTTGGACAGTTACGTCTATATGTTCAATAGGAAAGTTGTTGTTATCCTCAACTATTAATTTGGGATGGCCTACATGACCTTTTATAATTGGTTACTTCAAGGTCAGTTCAAGTTCTTGTTGGCAGAGAATAAGATAACTAGTTTGTCTGAGGTCCTATAGAAATTGTAAGATTTCATCCAGGTCATATAGATAGGTGTTGAAGACGATACTACTTGGCTTGATGCTTGGAAGTGAAAAGGCCAAGATATGAACTTCTCTCGACTAGGCACACGCACCAACGAGGAAGAGAAGCTTGATTGCTTCCACAGTAGCTAAAGGAGCATCCTCCTAGAGGCTAAGTGCCATACCATATTGAGAAGGCCAAAGTGTATTGAAATTCTCACTTTATTTCAGAATATAAATATGTACTCTGAGTTTCGTAGGCATTATAGCCATACCATTTTTGAGTTCGACAAGTTAAAGAAGACCAAGGAAAACCTAGCCATCCATAGGTAGTTAAATGAATTTTTACAGTAAAGGAAGGCAGATAAGTGCGATCGTTGCCCCTTAAAGGAAAAGAAGGACGGTGATGCTTATAGGAACATTGAGGTAATATCAATAATATGAGTAAATGGCAAAGAGTTGAATGTTGGTATCAAAAATCCCAAATATAAGACTTGGCTAAGTCATGCTTAGCCCAAAGATAAAACTAGTTATAAACCGATTATGATGTTTTATGCTAAGGACATGGACCCCTTACAAGCTGCCCACAATGACCCCTTAGTGATACAAGTCAAGATCACTACAACAATGCTTTGTTGGATCTTGGTGGATACATAGAGCTCAGTAGATTTCATCTCGCTAACATTACTCAAGAAGTTTTGACATGAAAAGCAAGACATACAAGCTCTAAGAATCCCAATCTGAGGGTTTGATAGACAAGTGGCACACCATGTCAGAACCAACAAGTTACCTATCTAAATGGAGGAGAAGGGAAACTCTTTAATGGTTGAAGTGAATCTTGTAGTGGATACCGCACTGGCTTATGAAGTTGATATAGGACTTCTGAATCCCAATCCCATTAGAGTCATGGTGGCACCTTGCTTCTACTCATGCAATTCAAGGTGGATGATGATAAGGTGGGAAGAATTTATGGGACAGAAAGATAGCTAGAGAATGCTATTATTTGAGCCTAAAGTCATTGGGTGTAAAGACCACATACCGAGGTTCATCCCTCGGGTTTAGTTCCCTCACGAATGGACTAGCTTGCTAGGTATTTCAATTCAAGGACGATTTTTTATTTTTTTGAAGGGATCAAATTGTGGTAGAATAAGTGGACTAGACCCAAAAAACCGGACCAGAATTTTGATGCAGGAATCCAATCGGGTTCTTGGGCCAAAACTAGGTCCAACCCCCTCGTCTGGTTCTGGACATTATTGGTTGTATGACGTAGACAACTGGCCAGCAGCCTGATCTAGGAACACGACTTGAGCTAGAACTGAGCCCTGTTGTTGGTCCAGAATGTGGCAATGTCTCGAATCACGAACCTATTCTACCCCAGTATGAAAATAAAAGTAAAAATAAAAATAAAATAGAAATAGTGAGGTTAATTACTCAAGTTGCTAGTGACTTTTAGGAGAAACTTACAAATCAAGTGCACTTTTGAAACGAGCGGTAGCTGAAGGAATAATATGCTCATATGAGCCATAATCCAAAGGGTCATTGAAGGGGACATTAAGCCACTTTAAAAAGGTTTTTGAAAGAGCGCTGAGTAATCCCTAGTTTAAGGACCATCTGACTCTATAAGATCGAATCTAGAATTTAGATTCAGGGACGAAGGTACAATGTTGTGTTGTGGTGTATAACAACATCACCCATCAATATCGACGACCTCTACTAACTAATACGGGAAGCTATGATCTAATTGCACTTAAAACAACAAACATACAGCATATGAGAATCAACTAAAATATTATAGTTGGTAGGGACAAAATTAACTAGAAATTACATCATCGTCCAACCCAAAATTGAATGCTAAAGAGAAGGACAGTAAAGAGAAAAAAGAAAGGCTAAGCTTCGATTTTGCCTTCCTGATGACCAACCTAAATCACCTGGGAACCCAGCAAAAGAACACTCTTTTAAGGACTAATCAATCTCTTACTCTTGATGCCCCTCGAATATTGGAGTATTTTCACTGAAATTCTCTCTCAAATGTTTTTAGCCTTTTACTAGTGTTTCTCTCTAATTTTTCTAATCATTCGCTCAAATTTTGCATGTTGATTAACTCTATGAGGTAGCGCCCTTTCTATATATCTTAAAATAGGCCAAATTAACTAAGGAAAAGGATTTCTACTTAAAATCTAGCAGAGTTAATCCGAATAAGTGGTATATTTGGATCAAACTCTACAAGGGGGAGTTTGACTCAAATAATGACAGGTAGGACCCGAGATGTAATGCACCCAATGCGCATGTCTCACTGATTGTATCCTCTTTAATTAAACCATTAGCTAGAACTAATAAACTCAATGATTGGGCAGTCACCGCCATCCAAAAGGACAAAAGTGTAAGCATGTGCACTAGATATGACATAGGTAAGCATAGATCACGATCATACACATTCAGGCATCATCAAATCATATACAAACAGTTGCTAACCACCTTAATGTTTATACTTCACAATAGACTAATTCTCCATAAAGTTTACAACTTCGTCAACTGAAGATCTCAAAATTCAATTCCAAAAATATTCTTGAACCAACATCATTATTGATCCACCAATATTTCCTTGCTCACTTGCTCTCTTTAGCTGGTTTGCAAGCATAAGGGTGATTCCTTGAGCATTTGCCTAAAACAAAACATGATAAACATTTCAAAATATGAGCCGAAGCTCAGTACATGCATTCCTATATTGTTAAATGATTAGTGAAAAATTGTTTGGGCGCCCACTTTGCGATTCACTTTACTTTAAAACAGTGAATGAGATGAATGTAAAACTATATTGCCAGTTATTATCTGTTAGTAAACCACTTGTAACTGTTACGATCTACAGATAGGTATACACCTGCCAAGTCGATTGGGAGACTTGGCCTAAGGCCGCGTGGGCAATTGAAGGGTGAGTGCCCTATAAATGATAACTGATGGGGTCATTGATTAAGTGATAAATCACTAAGTAAACTGATTCATTGATATACTTACCAAGAGATTATAACATTAATTAATGCATTCTGATTTCTAAACATATAGACAATGGACATACCTAGGATGTTTAAAATGTAATCTCACTTGATAACATTTATACACAATGATGAATGATAGACTAGGCCCCGATTTTGCTTAGGAAATGTAATGATAGGTATATGTAATTAGTAAACAATGCTCACCTTCATAATTTGTAAATTGAATAGAAATTGATTAATTAAATGGCATCTGTAACTCAACATTTTAGTATAAAATAGATTATACTAAGATGATTTGAAAACTAAATACACTAAGGTACTTTAATTCGAGGTAAAATAAGTTGGAACAAAATAGACCAAAGTAAATTAATTGGGACCATAATGAAAAGACCTTTACAGTTATAAATGGAATATGGACTTTTCATATTTCTGAGATGAATAACAAGGGTTAAGGTCGAGAGTGTAATCGGGTCCAGAATTGCTTTGGTTAGCACCGACTTGGCCCAACAAGCACTGTTCTTGAGTCATTACTCTCCCCACTTCTCCAATTTCATTCACATGCCATCTAACTTGCTTTTTCAACCCAACTGAGGTTTTAACCACAATTAAAGTTGTTGAACTCATTGAACTCTGTATTTTCTTTGCAATATCCATAATTAATTAGGAACTTTTGATTAAGCTCCCAAAATTCTAGTTCACAGTCTCGCGATATTCTATTACTACGTCAAGGTCCAGCTTAGAAAATTCACATGTTTCACCCCCGACCTTAAATTGAGACATAAAACCCTAATATGAAAAGTTTACGAAGTCTCACAATACTATCATTTACAGTGCAAAACACAACTACCATAACACAACTTGTAAAATTGAGCTTAAACAAAACTGTCCACAGCTCCAGTTTATCATACGCAGTCTTCGTAAATCATCCATAACGTTTCCTACAAAACTCAGAATGAAGTGATTCGAGAGGCGTTTGAAAGAGACCTCTTTGATACATATCCACCAAAAAATAACAATTTTTTGATGCACCAATAAACACCAGTTTATTTCCAAAGTGCCCCTATTTTTGGATTTGTTTCTAGCTCTATATGCTTTTTTTCCCTCCACATAATCACTCAAAATGCTCTCATAAACTCATTTACTTGTATAAATAAACCAAACAACCTTTTTTGGTTGCTTATAAGGTTTTCCATAACCCACTAATTTTGGAAAAACTCACTTAACATCATTCTTTTAAGTCTATAACACATCCAACCTCCAAATTTCACCTAATTCAATCCAAATAACATACTTGATTCAAAAACCAATTTAAATTATGCATAATCATGAAACCCTAGGCTATGCCACATTCAAGTTTTCATCCAAATCACCATAAATGGATTTAATAAGATCAACAACAACTTTAAATCCATTTTTCATGCTAAAGATCACAACACAACGTTCATCACTTTCAACATCAAGCTTGCTTGATCAAGTATAATTCCAATTCTTATATGTTTCCCTACTTAACCGACTCAATAAAACATCAAACCAATGCTTGTTTACATCAAGATAACATGATCCATAATCACATCCAACACAAAAACCCAAAAGTAAACATGATTAGGGTAGGATTCTACCTCACTTAAGCTTGAATATAAGGTGATGGAGGTGGTGTTTGGTGGTGGTAGAGTTAGGGATGGTGGCTGGCGGTGTTGGGGATATGGCCTGGTGGTTGGAGATGGCCTTCGTTGGTGGCAGAAAGTGGCGGCAGCCACCAGAATTCGTCAACAGCAACAGCAGCAAAACCCATGGGGAAAGAAAGAGAGGAGAAAAGAAAGAGGAAAATGTGTGGCTAGACTTGCTTGAATTTTTTTTTTTAACTTATCTCAGTAACTTGGCTGATATTTAAGCACCAAAAAGTAGCTTTTTTCTAATTATAATTAGGCACAAACAACAATAGTTAGCTAAATCAACTGCATTAACTTGTTGGGCCTCAAATTGGGACCAAATGAATTCGGCTCGGAAATAAAACACTCTGTTGCGATGAATTTTTGCATAGCTCAAAATTAAATGTCTATGTTGTTATGAAAAATAATTTAATCTCTTAAACGAAATTTATTAGGGCCTACTATTGATTTACCCAAAATTTTATGTAACTAAAACCCGAATTGCAAAGTGGAGCCCAAATGATTTTTCCCAGTTGGAATGATTAAATGCGAGAAATAGATGCGAGAAATTAATAATATCACTTGCTTAAATAAATAAACATGATTTACGGTAGGGTTGTTACACAAGAGCTTCCCTAGTAGGGAACCTAATCAGGTTCCTGGCAGCAAACACAGCTGGCTTGCTAGCTAGGTCAAGCCCTTGGGCCCCATGCTCTCTTTTTTCCTTTTTTTCTTCTTTTTTTCTCTTTTGGAACTAAATTTTTGGGTTATTTTTTGCTAGGCCCCTAAGTGCATAATTTTCATCATCAGGCATTTTATCAAATTAAAGACGCCATTTTTAAGCATCTATAGTTAGCCCCCCTTTGATCGAGCCTGAGTAAAGTAAAGGTCAAAGCAGATGACATTTATGCTTACTTGTTTTAGCTATCTTTCTGAATTTGACCTTTCAGTGGTCTAAGGATCTTGACATTGAACTTTCACCAGTTTAGCGGACCTTTCGCTGGTCTAGTAAAACTTTTGTCGATTTAGTGGACAATTCATTGGTCTAATAGATCTGGATGTCAACCTTTTGCTAGTTTAGTAAACCTTTCACCGATCTGGCAGATTTTTATGTTTACCTTTCACCAGTTTAGCGCACCTTTCAACGATCTAGAAGATTCTAATATTAACCTTCCTCTGGTTTAGTAGACATTTCTCCGGCCTAGAGGATTTTGATGTTAATATTTTACCGGTTTAGCGCACCTTTCATCGGTCTAGAGAACCTTTCGTTGGCCTAGCAGGTTTTGATGTTAACCTTTCACCGGTTAACATGATTTTGATGTTAGCCATTTGTTGGTTTTATGGACGTTTCATTGATTTAGCAGACCTTTTGCCGGTCTAGACGATTGTGATGTTAACCTTTCGCTGGTCTGGTGGACCCTTCACCAGTCTAGCAGACCTTTCCCTAGTCTAACAGACCTTTCTTCGGTCTAGCAAATTCTAAATTTGACTTTTTTCTAATCTAGTGGATTTTGAATTTGACCGTCTTTCAATCCTTAATTTGGTAATCATTTTGGCCCCTTTTTGATAGTGGATTCTTTTCCTTAGTTTGTTTGCTAGTTTAATTGATAAGCTTTCGTCTCTACTACTTGATATTCTTTCTATGGCAATGAATGTTTGAGTACTAAGGATCTGGGATGGATCCCATGGTGTCTTCTTTACTTCCTCTTCTTGTTTACAAGCATCTTTGATGGTCAAAATTTAGCCTCTAAATGATTGCCATTCTTGTATAGGGAACCCGACAAGGTTCCCCTTCTACTTAGCATGTGCTTTGTTTTTTCTCTTGCTGCTTGTGTTTTGCTAAAAAATGTTATTGCATATGCGATTGATTCCTTTTGGAACCCAGCTAGGTCCCTGCACGCCCACTTTTTTTGGTTTCTTCTTTGTTTGAATGCCCTTGATTGGTGAGCTTGGACTTTATTTCATGACTTGCATGCCTTAGGTAACCCAGCCGGGTCTCTTTTCTTTTTGGCCCTTGTTTTTGCTTTTTGTTATTATCTTGTGATTGTTTTATCCCACTGGAAAAGCACTTATGAGGTGGAACATAGCTGGGTTCCCCCTCTTCACATTATGCCTTTGTCTACTACTTGTTTTGTGCATGATAATGCATGTGCTTGTTCATGCATGTAGTGGTGGATCCTGGTCGTGTTCCATTGCTTTTCTTGATGTCTTTTCCTCCTTCACCATCTTGCTTTTCTAATTGTTTGTAAACTTATTGTATGTGTTAATTGCATAGGGAAACTGGCGGGTCGCCCCACTTTGGCTTGGCTTCCTCTCTTTTCTTCTTGTTTCTTTACACTTGGCTTGATGCGTTTGTAGTATATGAATGCACTTAAATGGGGAAACTGTCCTGGTCCTCCTTTGGTTTGGCCTCGTTTCTTTGCTTTCTTGCTTTTGGTTACAAATAGCATATAATTAGGAGCTTCTCTTCACACCTTTATGAAGCCTATCTCGTTCTCATCAGATTTGTTTTTTTATTGCTTGTATATTCATTTTATTGATTGAGAGTGTGTCATGAAAAAAATTCCCCATGCGAATTGCCTTTCTCACATCATCATTTTCAATGCAATAATTGATAATAAGTGCTAGGCTGAGCATTCTGCTGATCAAGAAGCCAGTATGAGTCAGATTTTTCTTTTTGGAGCTACTATTTTTGTCAATTTGTGGAATCATTGCTACTTCTACTATCTGGTCAACCTCCTTGACCTTGATAGCATGAGAAACTTGAACCGGGGGTTCCTGCATGTTCAACCTTTTTTTGTGGTGTACGAGCTTGGGTGCAAAAAGCCAGGGAAATTCACATGGAGCTTAATACTAGTTTGCCTCTGAGTGGTTATGGAGGGTAATCGAGGTAATAATCTTTCTAGAAAAACTATTTCCTATTCTTGGTTCGTAGCCCTTATTATTTACTTCTATTTTTGCACCTATGGTTTTATGAGTACCTTCCTGAGCTTTCACCATAATCAAGGAAGCTCGCTCATTTTTCGGTCATAGTCTGATGGGCGAAGGAAATCAAGTTCAGCGATAGTTTCAAGTTGGAAGTCTTCAGGGACTTCAAGAATTGATAAATACTTTGACCATAGTATCATTACCTTGAATGTTTATAGAAATTTGCTGGTTTTAATCTTCTAGTTTTTCTTAATTTCTTCACCATGTTGGCAAATATTCTATTTTTTCTAGTATCAAGTCAGGTCTCTACCCCTAGGGTGTAAGCGACTTCATGCTATACCCAGTGTCAAATACTTATTTAGGGTCCATTCAGTTTTGTTTGGTTGTTAGGCGAAAGAGCTACTGCCTAAAACACTAACAAATGACCTCCTTTTGTCCCTAGAGTTCCACCACGGTCCGTGTTCTATGCACGGACCTTACCTCCTGAGGACATGGATGAGATGCAAATAGGTCATCATTTCGTTGATTATATTGATTACGAATAAGACTATCCTTGTTAACCTCGTCACATTATAACCTGTTTGGTAACATATTTTGTCGTTTCCCCTATTTGTTACGTTTTCCAAAAATATGATCCTTGTGAGTCTTTTGCAGGAATTTAGTGGTAATGCTTATATAACTAGTCTAGGTTTTAACACAGTAAGGGAGAGAAAAGGGGCAGTGCACATCCATGTCCCGCTGGTCTCAGAGTTTGAATGCATTGAGCTCCTATTTCCTTCTACATTTAGGGGGTTAAGTATGTTGCTTACTTTGATTCCTAGAAATGTGCACGTACTCATTTGTCTCTTATTTCTTTTAGTATAATTAGGAGCAATTGAGCATGGCAGTGTGTCATTTTCTCGACGTGATTTTTACACTTTTGCTGGACTTCCTGTTTAGGTAAAAAGGGGCATGAAGCAAGCCATCGAAGATCTAATTCGAGATCTCATAGATCTCATTCAAAGAGATGTCGTTTACCAAGGGCACAAGATATCCAGAAGTCTTCTCATGCTACAGAAATAAATCCTCACCTGGGTTCACCAATTGTGGTGGGACTGCTATAGCTTTATGATCCACGAGATCCTTATGCCCTTGCTTTTACCCTTGGGGAGCCTTATGTGCCTTAGATTCTATATGATGAGTCGTCATCTTAGACAATGCATGCATCAAATTATGTTGACTACCTCTTTGGTAGAAGTAGTAGTGAGTTCTTAGATTGCTAGTAGAAATGGTCTAATAGACCTATGTATGATGCTTTTATTATCATGTAATGCTACTTCCTATGGAATGTCACCTTCACGCAAGTCTTTTTAATACAAGCTACTAAAAATATAAAAAAATAAAAAGCATCGATAAGTATCTCGAGCTGCATGATCCTTAGTAATAATCCGAATATTTTATTAGATAATTATTGAATTACAATAGGTCAAAGTTACAAATATTAAGAACAAAAGAAAATAAACAATATTGCGGTCTGGGCTAAACATCTTGGTCGGGTTTCCTGGTGGCTCCACCCATCCTTATCCTATTTGTTAATTTGAATTCTTCCCAACTTTTAAATAGTTGTTTTATGCAACTATAAATTAAGGTTGTCTATCATTCCATCATCATCCATTGCAGCAATAATCTGCCATAATTCACCTTATCATTTGAAAAGGTCTTATCCTTTTGGCTACTAACCTTCATGCGAGAAATAAGCATGATCTAATAACCTCCTTTTAAGAAGCCTCCTTAGCCTTCGCCAAGTCAAAACCTCTTAGGGTTTTGTTAGGGCTACCTCCCCCTTTTGGGATTCGGAATTTTATATCTTTTGGTTCCGGGAATGCAAATTGAGCCCTTTAATTAAGGAATTTGGTGTTATCCTAACTTTTCCCCTTTATTGTGGTCTCGTACTTCCAACCTATTCAAGATGCATCATTCTACTATTGTTATTTCTTAGGTATAAGTGCGCATCTCCAATATAGTTGTCGGGGATGAAATGGATTTTGCGTCCTTAATTTCTTAATTTCAAAAAGAGAATGGTAGGGCTCCTGAGGGTACACACAGATGCCGAGCAATTCCTCCATGCCTCCTATGTGCCTTCCTATTCATCGTTGGTTACGAAAATAGGGGACCGACGATGCTACTAAACACAGCAAAAGGAATTCGATGCGACCAAATCCCTATATCCCTCATTGTTGCGGAAACCATATTATGCTTGGATCGGCTACACAACCAGCCGGATCAATTCTTTTTAGGGAGTCCGCTGCTGCATCATGTAGACTTTCCGCCTTTTAGGCTTTGTTTGGCTATAACATAGGCTTCAAACCCCGTTGGGTTCTTCCTAGTTCTGCCCTGGGCCCTTGAAGCCATTTCTTCTGTTTTTGTCAAATTTTCCTTCTCTATTTATTTATTTTTTTTGGTTTGTTTGGGCTGGATCATAGAACCTGGCTGGATTCCTACTATTTTTGACCCATTTTTCAGTTGGCATGCAAATGTGGTTGTTAGAACACCTTCGGTTGATCGAGGATCCTAGGAATGTTAACACATACTTAGCTGCTCAATTCTACCAGAGGAAAAGACTATTCAAGGATCAATTGATGGGGAATTGGATTTGCTTCTAAGAGAACAAACTACCTATTCATTAGGTTATTCGCTGGTGGGTCATCTGGAAATTTGTGATAAATGGTAGAAATAGTGCTTATATTGGTCTATAGGTCTATCCATAGGCACCTACTTCTTCCCTGGACAGTTGATGAGACAATTTGGTCATAGGCAAAACATCCATGCCTTAGACTGCATTCCTCCTTGGGGCCACATGCATGATCCTTTTCCTATCATGTCCTGGGTTAATTATTGGCTTCATCGTCCCATCATTTTGATGTCGTTTGTCCATGTTGTACCTATTTCTCACAACGCTATCAGAATTGCATGAATGTGAGTGATGATATGACACAACCTGTAAGTACATAGATGTTGTAGTCTATATTAACTATCATCATTATGGACCAAAGCAAATTTGGCCAAACTCACTCACATCAAATTAATCACAAGATAGAATAAAACCATTCCAAGGTAGATTTAGCACAAGAAATAGAAATTAAGGACCCAACATCAATGCCTCGGCAAACAAATCCCTAGATTAAATTAAACTACTCGCTCATGTTCAAATTAAACAACACCTAAACCAAATTAACAAGAGTTCAAAAAGAGATAAAAGGAAGAGAAAGCTTAGCAACTGTGGAGGTTCTTCAACAATCTTTTAATCTTCAAGCTCCCAACGGTCAATTCCTTCCCTTAAATCTTCTTTTGCTCCAAAAAATCTAAAAAATTCTAAACTAATGAGATAGATGAGTGATAGGATGAGTGGGGAACGCTCTTGCTTTAATTCAAAAATGCCTTCAAATAAACGAACTCAACCCTTGTCAATCACACAATCAAAGGTACATTAGCCAATCATGAGGACTTTATACGGGTTGGACCTAGGTTATAGGTAAAGCTAAAAGGGGAACAAATATTTTTGGGAATGTGGGGCTAAAAGCCTTAGAGGGGAACAAATATTTTTGCGAGTGTGGAGCTAAAAGCCAAAGTCTAAGAGCTAAACTCTCCCAATGTTCTCATGAAAAACTCCTCTAAAACCTATGCTACTCAAATACACAAGCACATCCCCTTATGCAATCAAATGAGGAGAATTGAGTTAAACTTCAAAAACAATTACAATCCAACAAGGCCAACCTCTTTTATTCACGTCTTCACCCTTTTATGCTTTGTTTTGGGTTTTTCATTATTTTTTTTGTTCTTTTTTTTCTAAACAAAGGGATTCACCACGGAAATAAACAACAAACTTCTTTTTTTCTTTTCAATTCTTCTCTAATCATTTTAGAACAAAGCAAGGGCTAACACCGCACTAAAAGATCTGAATACTCTAAGTTACTCCCCATCAAAATATTAAGAAGTGAAACTCTCTCTAGTCTTGGCTTAAAGGTAAGATATGTGTTTGGCCAAAGGCTAAGTATGAGGGCTCACATCAATAACCGAGGGTTAAGGCTCAAAGGGGCTAACAAGGGGTATATGATGCATACAAGGGTGGCTATTTGGTCTTTGGGGCTTAACAATTCAAAGAATGCCTCTATCACTGTGCCTAAGTGCATATGCTAAGTGTGATCTTGAATGAGAGTCAAAGCAAGTTCTAGATAATTGATATCTAGGAAGAGGCAGACAAGAAAATGCAAAAGAATAAAATTGATAAATTAGTCCTTTCAAGCTCAAAACCTCACTTGACATCTACCAAGGTCATAACTAGCTCATTAGGATTCTTATGCCAACATTCATGTAAAGAATCATAAGGCAACAATTCGCACACAATACATGGTTAAAACGTGAAGCGCATTTTTCACAAACTCATTTCTAAACAATTTTATTCACAACTCGGCATATCCAAGGGTAATTCTAACCTAAAGAAGACTGCATAGACTACAAATTTCATCATCGGAGTTTTTTTTTCTGATTTTTCTCCCTTTTTTGTGTTTTTGATTGCTACTGTAAGTGCATGGCTGTTGCAGTATAGTTTTAATATCGATCCCACATAAACCTATCATAAAAGGGTAAGCAACCAAATTTTCAATGGGTTATCTTAACTATCACTATCTAACTATTAGAAATTCAATCGGATTAAAACATCTAGGGAATTGTATTGCCTAGTATAGAGTTAGATAATTGGATTTAAATATGCACTTTATCTAGACTGGATGATTCAAAGGAGTGCAATCGAACTAAGAATTCAATCTTTTGTTTTGAAACAAACTGAATTGCCTAAACTAATCCAATTAACATTCTTTCAAATATCCTTGGTTTAGTCTTAGTTATGGATTTTTTATTGGTAGAATTTTCCTCTCAACAAACAACTCTCTTTCAAGTAGCTGTTGAATTGAGTTCTAACTTGTTGTTCTAATAGTGAGTTTCTCATTTCGGTACTTCACTAAACTATCTAGTGTATGCAAGTAAATATGGACAAAATTTAGTCACAACAGTTCATCCATAAGATAGAATTCAATCAAACAAACTTTGATAAAGCACAAATATTGAAAATTAGAGATGCAATATCAATACTTTGGCTAACAAGTCCGTAGATTAAGAAAACCTACTCACACATAATTGGAATAATCAACATCTAAACAAATGTTTAAGAAAAGATTAGAAGGGGGAAAAAACTAAGTGACTATGGTGGTCTTCAATGGCTTTCTAAACTCCAAGCCTCCACGTGCCAATCTTCCACTCCAATTCCCTCTCTTACTCTTTTTAAAAAAAATTGAAAAATCCTAAAACTAATGACAAAAGTGAGTGTTAGATGCCTTGGCTTTCTATGTTGTCTCTTCTTGAGCATGAACCTAAAACCTATTTGAGCATGAATGTGGATGCCCTCAGACACAAGATGAAGGAAGACGAAGAGGCAAGTAGTTTCAAGCTCGCCACAGATCGTCACCTTCACTACAGAGGGTATGTGGTTTCCTCTGTCTCAGCATTCTCTGGTTCTTCTTGTTCTCCATGGGCATGGTGACTTAAGGACATCTGTGCGAAGTCAAGACATACTCAATTGGTGTCAAAGCAAGGGCAAAAAGGTCCTAAAACCTCTAAAACACATAAAAGGACCATACCTAAGCGTAAAACAAGAAAAAGAGTATAGATTATAACATAAAGTTCATAAATCTCCCTAAAAATGCAGCAAAATGACCCGAAATAAAGTGCACTCTAAGCATCTATCAAACTCCCCCATGCTTAAACCGCTGCTTGTCCCCAAGCAACTATGAAAACCAAAACTAAAATGAAGAATCTCTTTAGGGAAACATAAGTAGGAACATCTATAGCTTGCCAACCCAGGAAGCTAGCCTAAAAGTGATGAAAAGTATCGTAAAACAGATGAGGAAATGAAGTTTTCGAAATAAGAACAAATACCATCATATCAAAAATTGAATCGATCACTCATATCAGCTTAAACGAATACCAAACACCAGTACGTCCCAATTACACGAAATAACCCGAGTTGCTTGATTATGTGAAAAAGTGTGGAAACATGGTATGAAATCTATACCAAATCCTTGTATTACTTTTTCTTCTTCAACATTCTTTTTCGTTCTGGTTTTTTTCTTTGATTTTAATTCGCATTTTTTTCTCTTTTTTTTCTTTCTTTCTTTTTAGATAAGGATTATGGAAAGAGAAATTGTGCATTTTTTTAACACTTTTTGCAAAAGACAACCTAAATGACACTAAGGGAAATATTGCATGAATCCCTTATTGCATACAAACAAACCGCACCAAACAATAACGTTATTATCCACCGACCACTCCCTATCACTAATGAAACTCTATGGTCTTGGTTAAAAAGGTAGAATATGCATTCGGATAAGGTTAAAATTGTAGGTTTGCATCAAGAAAAAGAAAGGTCAAGGCTCAATGGGGGTAGCAAGGGATAAATCATAAAAGGGGTGGCTATTTGGTCAATGTAGCTGATAAATTCAAAGAATGCCTCAACTAAATTGCCTAAACATGTATGCTAATGTGATCTCGAACAAGAGTCAAAGTAAGTTCTAGAGATTTAAAATCAAGGAAGAGCCATACATGAAAAAGAATATGAGACTAAAATGATGAATTAGTCCAAATAAGGCTCAAAATCTCACGGGATAACTACCAAAGCTCAATTAGCTCATTAGATCACACGCGTCAAATATTCATGCAAAGACTCATTGAGTATTCGAATCGCAGTCAGCATGACGGACAAAACATGAAGCACATTTCAAAAATCTATAATCAAACATTTAATTCATAAATGGGCACAACAAAAAGGGTCAAAATAAGCCCAAGAAAGCTACTTAGTCTAAGACTCATCATTGGAGGATTTCATTGCTTTTTCCTTTTTCTTTTTTTTGTTTTGTTGTTGTTTTTGTCTTTGTTTGTTTTGTTTCAACACTCTAAAATGCAACTAAATATTGAAAATACAAACATAAAGCTAAAACTAAGAAAAGAAACCCAAAAATAAAAATAAAAATAAAATGATCAACTAAAATGCAAACTACTCCTAAATACATTACTTAAACTGTAAACTGCTCACACATCCACAGCACATACATATTCACACCTATGTTCCCCATGCTTGGGACAAAGCGTTGTCTTCAATGCAAGGACATAAAAAGCAATAGGAAAAAAAAAAGAAGAATTAAAAAGGATAAGGAGGGGGAGAAGAAGGAGAGTGGCATGGGAAATAAGCTAGTTGCGCCAAGGCTCTAAACAGGCCCTAAAGTCTTGGAAGTATTGGTTTTGGGAAGCAATCATTCCACAGAGCTCATCATGCTGCTTCTGAACAAACTCACATAGCGTTGTATGTTCAGTTTAAATGTAAGCTCGGGGGTGCTTACCCCTCTTGAATGGACTGAAGGGTAGGATAAAAACCAGCATGACCAGAAGAGGATGACAGTTAGGATGAACTAGAGGCCCTTAAGTGAGGCAGGGGAGGACGTAGTGTGGGTTGCGCTAACACTTCATCAACCGACAAAAAGTATAGATTGGCCTGGTTCAAGAGAATGGTTCGCTCAATATTAGGGAGATGCATGAGACATTTTCTAGGATAAATTCAACAAACACGCTCGGCTTCTACATTACAAAATTTCATTCGTTCAAAAGTGGCTAAGTTCAGCCGCTCATAATCGGGAACTCTATCATCAAGGTTCAATTCTATTCCAATAGACCTAACAATGAGGGTTATAAGACCCCCAATCACAATCCGTTGTCCAGAACTAGTGGCCGCACTATGCAACTAATTAACCAAGGATAAACGAGGGTCTATCGGTCACCCTAGAGCATGCTATGCAAGAAATACAATTCAGACAAGCGAAGCACATTGAAACTATCCTCCCTAGCGAACAAACTACAAGCAAGCAATCGTTGGGTCACTCGAATACAGGGGTTCTAATGACAGTGCCTTTGGAGTTGCTTGTGTTATACTAATGGTCCCCAGAAATTTCATTGCAAAATGCATTTTGGTTAAATTCTTTAGGGACATGTCGACAAGGCAAGTCCACACTCGGTGGAAAACTAAATATGCTATTAAATACATTTAAGTTTAGTTCATAAAACTCCCTATTTGGATAGAAGGAAATGTGTCCTTATTGACAATGAGGCCCACTCATGACCTCCACCTATAATGTGCTCAAAAATTCAAGGGTGAGGCCACGATAAGTGTGGTCCCGAATATCCAAAAATTTCCCCATACCCCCAGCAAACAACCAATGTACGTCATCCAACATACCCAATCTAGTTAACAAATCCTCATCATAATAACGGGTAGCAACAACTAACTTACTACTTAAATTATTGTACCTAGCAATATGCTTAGGATGTGTTAAACTAAGGGGGTTAGGGATATTAAATCGGTTTTGTGTGTTGGTTGAGGTTTGGGAAGTCTAGGATGCTCGTTGAGGTGCTTGACTGGATGTCCCCACCTCCTGGTTGGTTCTTGCCTTTTTATAGGGTGCCATTGTGATAGTGAATGGATAAGTGAGAGCCTAAAACTCTAACTAAAGTGAAAATGGAAAAGAAATAACCAAAAATGCAAAATTTATGAAAATTAAGGTAAATGGGAGGAAATATGGAAGAAAAAGACAGAATTTGATAGAATGGGAGGTGAAGTGTTGTTGTTGAATTTTGGAGTATGAAGATGGGTAGAATGTGAGAGAAAGAGGACAAGAAAACAGAAATTTCAAGGAGACTTGGTGCAAAAGTGGAGAAAATAGGAAGAAAAGAAAGAAATTTGATGAAAACTGATTAAAAGTTGAAGGTTTAGAGGTGGGTGGTTATAGACGTTTCAGAGAGAGAATGAGAGAGTTTAGAGAGATAAAGATAAAAGGTAGAAGAAAGGAAGGGGTGCTCGTGTCATAAGGCTTGAAAAACCCTTGACTGTAGAAGGACAGCCTCACCCCTTATCGTGGGGTCTGTGCTCGTGTCATAGGGCTTGAAAAATCCTTGACTGTAGAAGGACAATCACACCCCTGACCGTGGGGTCCACCACAGAGGGTTCGTGGTGAGCTCCGTCTCTATATTTTCTTCTGTTTTATTGACAGTAGCTCCATTGACATGATTGGACACCACGAGGGGTCCGTGTAGAGCTCTGGTATAATTGCTAAAACTCTCTCATTATTTTTTTGTGATTTGTTTAATGATTTTTCGCTCTTTTTTTTTCTTTGTCACTCTCTTTCTTCTTTTTGATATTTTTTCTTTTTTTTCTTCAAACAACAATAATACACTATATACAATTAAAGGAAAGAAAAACTAGTAAACGAGAAAAAAACTTGGGTTGTCTCCCAAGAAGAGCTATTTTAAGGTCAGGGGCTCGATTGTCTCTTCTTGGAGGGCTTAGGATAACAAAGGTGGTGGACAACTAGCTTGTCAATGGGGTCCCCCATATCTCCTAATTTTCCTTTATCGCGGACCTCAAAATCGAACTCTTGCACTAGAAGGTACCATCTTAGAAGCCCAGGATGGAGGTCCTTCTTTGCCATCAAGTGACTCCATTTAACATGATCCGTGTATAGAGTGAATTTGTTGTAGGTTCCATCAAATACGCCACTACAAAGCTCGACTCCTAAGTTTATGTCATACTCTACATCATCAATAAGAAGCATAGACTGCACTATTTAAGCAAACCTACAATAATCACTCATAGACACCCCATTACTAGCATGAGTCTCGTCCTCAACTATAGTAGGTGGCATAGGAGCATTGAAATTCACCCTAGCATAATATAGGCCGAAGCCTTCAAATGTAATACATTCAGGGCATGTTCTTTTCGTGGGTAAATTAGGTGGACAAAAGGGTGAAGTAGGTTGAAGTAGGTTGAGGTGAGTTGAGGTAGGTTGGAGTTGGTATTTTTTTTAAAGTGGGTTGAAATAGGTTGAAGTAGGTTGAACTGGGTTGATGTTGGTTGAAAAGAGTTGAAGTTGGGTATATTTTTTAGCTAGTGGGTTGAAGTGGGCTAAAATAATAAAAAGGTAATTAATGTGTTATAATTTATGAAGTTATCGAAATTTTGTGAAATTTTTGTTTATTCTTTTTTATTTTTTATTTTTTTAATTTT
>JACYFF010031954.1:30553790-30606023 GCA_017589665.1 Selenicereus undatus | reverse complement strand
AAGATAATTTTTTATTTTTTATTTTTTATTTTTTATTTTTTATTTTTATTTTTATTTTTTAATTTGTATTTTTTTTATGTGTTTATTTTTTATTTTTTATGTTTTATGTTTTATGTTTTATTTTTATAGTTTTATTTTTCATTTTTTACTTTTTAATTTTCATTTATTTATTTAATTATTTTTCATGTTTATATATTTTTTTTTCAATTAATTTATTTTTTTATTTTTTATTTTTTTAATTTATTATTTTTAATTTATTATTTTTAATTTAATTTTTTTTTTCGTATTTTTTAAGTTTTAGTTTTTATTTTTTAATTTTAATTTTATTTTTTTTATTTTTTTTTATACTGTTAATTTTTTAAATTTTTATTTCTTTATCTTTAATTTTTTATTTATTAATTTTCTATAATTTTATGTTTTTTATGTTGTTGTGTTTTTATTTTTCTATTTCTTATTTCTTATTGTTTTTTTTATTATTTTTTTTTGTTTATCTTTTTATTTTCATGTTTTTATATTTTATTTTATATTTTTCATTTTTTCTGTTTTTCTGTTTTTATATTTTCTGTTTTTATTTTTTGTTTCTAATCTTTTTTGTTATTTTTCTTACATTTTAATTCTAATTTTTTAATTTTTATTTCTTATTTCATATTTTTTTAATTTCTTATTTTTTGTTTTTTATTTTTTATTTTTTATTTTTAAAATGTTTAGTTTTTTATATTTCACTTTTTATTTTTTTAGTTTTTGATTATTTCTTGTTTATTTTAAATTCCAAAGAAATAAAAAAAATAAAAAAGAAAATTTTAAAAAAAAGAAATAAAAAATAAAAAATAAAAACAGAAAAGAATAAGAAATAAGAAATTCAAAATTGAAAATTAAAAATTAAAATTAAAATGTAAAAAATAAAATATAAAATATAAAAAACAAGAAATAAGAAATAAAAAACTAAAAACATAAACAACATAAACAACAAAAAATCATAAAAAAATAAAAAATAAAAAACAAAAAATAAAACATAAAACATAAAACATAAAAAAAGGAAAAAAGGAAAAATAAAAATTAAACATTAAAAATTGAAAATAAAAAATGAAAAATAAAAGATAAGGAATAAGAAATGAAAAAATAAAAACATAAAATCGTGGAAAAATTAAAAATTAAATAAAAAATAAAAAATTAAAATTAAAAGCAAAAAATCAAAAATAAAAATTAAAAAATAAAAATTTAAAAATTGAAAAATTAAAAAAATTAAAAATAAAAAAATTAGAAATTAAAAGTTAAAAACTAAAATTAAAAAATTAAAAAATTAAAAATTAAAAATTAAAAATTAAAATAAATAAAAAATAGATAAATAAAAAATTAAAAATTAAAAAATAGGAAATTAAAAAAATTAAAAATTAAAAATTAAAAATAAGAAATTAAAAATATAATAAATATAGAAACTAAAAAAAAGAAGGAATAAGCAAAAATTTCACAAAATTTCGATAACTTCATAAATTATCACACATGAATTACATTCTGATTATTTTAACCCACTTCAACGCACCATATAAAAAATATACCAACTTCAACGCACTTCAACCTACGTCAATGCAGTTCAATCTAATTCAACCTATTTCAACCCACCTCCAAAAAAAAAAATATCAACTTCAACCTACCTCAACCCACCTCAACCTACTTCAACCTACTTCACCCTTTTACCCACCCAATTTACCCACGAAAACAACAGGCCCTAAATCTCACATGATACTTTACAAATTATTAAAATTATGAAGGGGGTGGGTTGAAGTTGGTTGAAGTAGGTTGAGATAGGTTGAAGTAGGTTGAGATAGGTTGAAGTAGGTTGAGATAGGTTGAAGTGGATTGAAGTTGGTATTTTTTTTTTCAAGTGGGTTGAAGTAGGTTGAAATAGATTGAAGTAGGTTGAAGTAGGTTGAAGTGGGTAAATATGGATTGACCACGAAAAGAACAGGCCCTCAAACATAAAAGCGTCAAGATGCCACTAATCATCAAATGAGCCAATCTCATGAAAGTCAATATCTTTTTCTAACGTAGATGAAGGAGAGGTGATATTCTGATTTTCAAACAAGACAAATTCAACATGACATTCCCCAACATCAAATGTCAAACATCTCTTCACATCAACTTTGCAACCAGAAGTGACCAAAGAAGGTTTTTCCTAGAATAATCTGGGCATACATGTCTATGGCCATATCTAAGACGATAAAGTCGTCAAGCATATAAAAATCACCTATTTTTACGGGAACATTCTTTGAAATACCCAAAATGGCACTTCACGGAACCATCCGCGAATTGAAATGAAATAGGTGTTGGTTGTAACTTACCTAAACCAAGCATTTAGACACTTGCACCAAGATCACATAAGGCCCTATCAATCCTCACTTGATTAACCATACAAGGAATAGAGAAGTTGCCTGAGTCTTTTAAATTTAGGAGGAAACTCTTCAGGTACCACCACATCACGCACCCTACAAAGCATGGGGTCTCAAAGTCAGTATTTTTCAACTCACTTTCAAGTCTAGGAACCTTTAAACCTTCCTCAAGCTCCATACTCGTAGACTCCTCTACCCCACCTTTCAAGGTAACAGAGTTATAATGCTCATGGGGATTTTCCTTGGGCTTACTAGGAAGTCTTCCCAGGGTGATGTAGATGAAGAAGTAGCTTTTTGAGCAGTTTGAGCTTCTATCATCTTATTATAAGTAGTAAGCACATCAACCTTAGAGGTTAACTATTTAATATACTCATCTTGCTATTGTTGCACCAAAAGCATACTCTCCATCATGATCTCTAAGTTGAATTTTTGAGGTGTTTGTCGAGGGTGAAGTGGTCTTTGAAATCCAGGGGGTGCTCTCAAATTCATTTGAGGCATAGAAGGTACATTAGACCTAGAGTTTAAATTGGGGTGATTTCGCCAACCAGGACTAAAGGCGTTAGAGAATGGGTCATTGGTTGTCTAGGATTAAAATTGTTGACATAGTTGACTGGTTCACTAACATCTTGACCAGATGGACTCCCGAATTGATAATTCACAGTCAAATGATCAACAAACCCACAAATTTCATATGGTGGGGATGAGGTGCTTGAACTAATATAGTTAACATTCAATCTTTCTAGCCTTTGAGACATGAAATCTACCTTACCAAAAAGCATAAAGATAGCATTAAGTTCTAACTTACCTCCAACCCTCTTGGGTTAGCTCCTCTCATTAGACCATTGGTAGTTATTTAGCGTCATCTCTTCAATAAGATTGTAGGCCTCGTCTTTAGTCTTGTTAATAAGTTTACCTTCCCCTGTTGCGTCTATAGTAGACCTCACTAGTTGGGTGACTCTGTTATAGAAACCTTGCACTAACATCCACCGTTGGAGGCCATGATGTGGACATAGCCTCAATAGGTCCTTAAAATGCTCCCAGGATTCATATAATGATTCATCCTCCCTTTGAGCGAAAGTCTTGATTTGGTTTCTCAAACTTGCCATCTTGCTACGAGGAAAGAATTTCGCAAGAAAGACTTTGGCGCACTCATGCCATGTTGTAATGCATCCTGAAGGCAAAGAATGCAACCACGCTCTTGCCTTATCCAATAATCAAAAGGGAAATAACCGCAATCGTGTAGCATCGGTAGAAACACCGTTGAGCTTGAAGTTATGGGCTTCCATGTTGGGTCGAGCAATACTAGAGGAAATGCCTTAGACCCCTCGGGTGATAAAATCCCGAAGCGTTGTTCTTTGGTCATCTCCTCCTCCCGCCATCGTTAAAGAAGCTTATTGAACTTTGGCTCTTTGTTCCTCTAACTTCAAGTTCTTCCTCGTAGAGCGAAAAGTTTTTTCTATTTTCGGATCACAAGTATGCACTAATATATCATCAAAATACACCATAATAAACTTCCCGAGGAATGGCCTTAGGACCTTATTCATGACCCTTGCGAAGGTAGTAGGAGCATTAGATAGATCAAAAGGGATCATAATCCACTCATACAATCCATACTTGGTCTTTAAAGCGGTCTTCCATTAATGTCCTTCATTCATCCTAATTTGGCAGTAGCCACGTCTAAGGTTAATTTTTTTCAGGAAAAGACCTTGGACCCAAGTAACTCATCAAGCATATCATCTAATCGAGGAATAAGACATTGATACTTGATGGTGATGTTGTTTATGGTCTTAGAATCAACACACATACGTCTAGTGCCATCCTTCTTAGGTACCAAAAGGTAGGAACCGAATATGGACTCGAGCTATTAAGCAACTCTTAGACTTGTTGTTGAAGCTTTTTTGACTCATTAAGATTGCACCTATAGGTCGGCTTTTTTGGCAAAGTAACACCCGATAGGAGATCAATTTGGTGCTCAATTCCTCTCAAAGAAAAGAGCCACGGGGGTAAATAATTGGGAAATATATCCACAAACTCTCTTAAGAGTGATTGAGCTAGGGGATGCATGAGTTTCACTTCGTCACATGTGTTTGGTTCTACCATAAGTAAGGCAAATAAGGGCTTACTCTTACTAATGGCTCTCTCAACCCGTATTTGGCTCATAAATAGGTTTTACTCACTTCCCTTTTCCGGTTTAAATTTGAGAGGTTTATATGTGGCAAGGGGGTCAAAGTAAGATTACGACCCTTGTGTTTAAATTCACATGTATTAGCATGACTATCATAAATCACATGGATTATAAAACAACCAAGGTCTACCAAGTAATAAGTGACATGCATCTTTAGGAAGGACAGCACATAGTACCTCACTATGATATGGACCTACCGAAAATGTTATAAGAGCTTACTTAGAAATGGTTACCTTACTTCCTTGCTTGGGCCATTGAACAGACTAAGGGGTAGGATTCACTTGGTGGTAATTGAAGCTTGTCAATGAGTGTTGTGGAAGATACATTGGCACAACTCCCTTCATCGATAATGCACTCGCACACCTTACCTTCAATACTATATCAAGTATGAAAGATTTGCTCCCTTTGGCTTGGTTCATAAGAAGCCTTTTAGATATGGAGTGCTATTTGAATTACCAAAAGTTCACCCATATCTGCGGTGATCAAGGTTTAATCCTCATTTTCGGCTTCTTTCTCACTGGTTGCTTCCTTAGTAGCTTGGATTTCTTCCACTTTTCTAATGGGGTAGTTCTCTGGTTGGGATAATCTATTTGGAAGTACCCATAAAGATGGCATTCGAAGCACTGTTTACCCTTCAATCTCAGCAATCCCTTTAGCCTTATTAAGAACTTTGATTGGTGTAAGGGTAGTGTTAACTTTGTTGTAGAAAATAACCCTTGGGGGTGCTTTGAGGATGAATAGAAGTGGTTTAAAAGGGTTTTCAACCCTTAAGTTTCTTTTCAACATTGATAGCTAGGTGGCACACATCAACAAAAGATAAGTAAGATTGTAGATCCACTTGTTAGTAATGCTAGGAGATAACCCCTTAATAAACATAGCAATCTTGAGGTCGGGCTTTTCATATAAGCCAACCCTTATTTATAGTTGTTCAAACTCCCTAATGTATGCTTCTACCTTTAGATTCTCGTGGTTGAGAGAGGTGATCTCAAGGTAGAGTTTTTTTTATTTGTAAGAGGGGGATCGGAATCTCATGTCCGTATACTTTTTGAGCTTCAACGAAGTTTTGATTTTAGATTTGGCCTTTCTAGCCATACACTTCTTCAAGTGCTCAAACTATAATGAAGCATGCGCCTTCCATTTAAGAATCTGCAACTTGAAGGACTTTTCATCATTATACTCTTTGAATTCAAAGTACTTTCAATGGCTTAAACACAACCAAGATAGTTCTCTGGGTTAAGATTGTCATCAACTTCCCGAGCCTCAACTTTGAGGTCCCTAAGGTTAACCCTTGGATGCCTTCTTCTTCTAGGACCTCTTTCCTCATCATCAAAGTCTTAGTGAGAGGAACCAATCGGGTTAACATTATATCATCAATGGTGAGGGTTTCATTGTGAAGATCCCCTTAGTTGTTCAAGCTCTTTAGTGAGTTTTTTACTTATTTCTAAAGCTCAATAATGGCCCTAGCTCTCGTCATCTCATGGGCTTGCTCAGGAGAAGTTCCCTTATAGTGTGAAGCATCTCCCTTATTGGCCATGGTTGGTAGTAGTTTGTTCGGTGAAAAGAGGGAAAAGGAGGAAACACGCAAAGCACAGACATGCTAGGGGTGACATGGACAAGAAACTGGGAAAAATGGAAGTGGCATGGTCATGCTCAATGGAACGAGGTGGCTGTGCCAAATCTTTGAAATAGGAATGGGAGCGTAGGAAAGTGGCACAATCGTGCCAGTCAGAACAAAGAGGTCGTGCCAAATTTCTGCCTGAGTGATTTTTTGACGAAGTTTTTGTGAAAGTCTTTCGTGGATTTTTAGGGATGTGTTTGGGCTATAATTAGAGTTGTTTGTAGACAAAGTAAGAGATTTAAAGATGGAGAACTAAAGTTAAAAGTAGGATAGAAAATGATAGAATTTAAGCAAATCAAAACACAAGATTGATGGATTTAATGCTTACTAAGATGAAGGAACTTTTCACTTTGATACCAAATGATCCATGGTGAATTCCATTTACTAAATAAAAGGTATAGACACTTGATAGTGATCCCCAAATGTTGATGAAGTTAATCTTGCTCAAGATAACCCATGGGAGAGAAAAAGCCCAAATCTTCTTGTGATGGAATTAAACTTGAGAACAATTGAACGAAAGAGATAAATCAACCCACCCTTTAATCTTATAAAACTTAGGCACCAATGATGAAATTAAAGGAATGATCTTAATTCCACCACCCTCCTTTGAGAGACAAAGAAATTTGAAATTTTGAGAAATACTAAGCATTAAGCTCTCATATCAATACTCCAAGTCTGAGAAATATTACAAAGATCTAGAAAATGAATAGGAGAGTGCCACTTTTCCCAAGTCAAGCACTAACCAATAAGTTTACAAGGAAATTAACCACTGAAATCCCAACTAGTGGTGCAATTTTAAAGGAGTTATCTAAAATATAGTTTAGCTAAAATTTGGATGCATTTAGTACTATATTGGATGAGTCATCGACTATCGCAGTCAGATGAGGCATAAGAAGATTTGCTTGTGGATGGCCCCTAGAGGTGCCCGCCAACTGTCTAAGAAATAGTAGCCCTTAATTCATCCATTCAGTAGCCCAACTAATTACTTAATCAAAAATGTGCATTTGAACCCTACACTTACCATTGCTTGGTTTTCTCCCCATATCTTCCTCAATACTTGAGATGTGGAGACATCGTATGGTGTGATTGAAACTAGACATCTAGAGCTATTTGTGCATATAATGTGCCCAAATTGGACCTCGTTTGTCGTTCCAAAATAGAGCTAGAAGTGAGTAGAGGTGTTCTGCCTAAAAAAATGAAAATCGACTGTTGAGGTGGTTTGGAGGATAAAGTAACTAAGCTCCATACTTAGGGCTACTAATTGCCTAACCACATTTACTAAGCTTCCGTGGACCTCCTCAAGGGTCCCACGTCAACATTGGCCAACGAGGACCGAATCCGTGACCCAAAGTCAACATTGAGCCTACTTAGTTCAAAACCCTTGCTTATAAGAGTAAGTCCAAGCATGGAGTTTGTCCATATCAAATCGCTTGCCACTGCCGACCTGTGCAACCTTGGAGAGAAAACTGCAAAAACACCATTTTGGGGAGCATGTAAGCGCATGCACCGCCACCTCAGTGGCACGTGGGTTGCGTTGGTCACTTCCCCGGACTCGACTTCGGTGGTATTGATTCTCATTGGTTGACATGGATCAAAGGTTGTGGGCATTTTTTACAAGGGAAGGCACAGTGACTTGGGTGCAAAATGGGTCGTAGCCTCGGCGGTTAGAGTGGTGGTAGCGCTACTCCCCTCAAGGCCTTAGTAGTTGCTCAAAAAAAAGGAGATTTCATTGTTTTGGGAAGAGAGAGAGAGAGAGAGATTTCCTTTTTGGGGGTGAGAAGTCATAGAAGATAGAAAGAGATTAGGGTTGGAAAGGGTTCTAGCATTGAAGATAATGAAGATTTGGGTTAAATCAGTAAGAGAATCACTTATTTAAAGGGATGGGTATGTTTCTAAATGGGACTTTTTCTTCTCATACCAAAGCATTTGACTTATGGGCCATTTTGTTATGGGCCAGTCGGCTGATTTTGGGCCAGCCACCTATGTCTTATTAAATTGCCCAGATCTATTGGTACAACACATGAAAATTGCACGCCTGATAATGTTGGCATGAATCAGTGTTATTGTTTCGAAAAAAAATTATAGTAATTATTTGACTAGGTATAATATCATTTTATAAATTTGTTTCATGTTTCATGTTCTCGTGTAAATAAGTTTTATAAATAATATGAAACCTTTGAAGTTGAATATATAACTTTGTGCTATATATTAATAAAATAAAAAAAATTATATGAATTAGCTTCTTATAAAATAAAGCTTGTGTAAATATGTCTCACATGATCAAAGTTTAATATCTGTGTGACAGTCACTAATTAAAATGTTAATTAGTTTAACAAAGGAGTCTATGGAATTATGTAATAATCAAATTAAAGAAACTCTTACTTCATATCCATATGTGATGATTTTGAGCTTAGTGAAATTTTAGAACGTATAATATAAATGATGGCGTTTACTTGATAATTTAAGTAGTAAACGATATGTCTAACAATTTATATAAAATGTCATATATGGCAGCTAAGAATTTCATAGGTAGTCCACCTTCTAACAAAAAATTAGATGGCACAAATTACGACATCTAGCATTTAAAAGTTCAGTTCACCCTAAATGAGGGTGACATGTTCTCTTGACGACTTCTATGCATGTCTCGACAGACAAAGATGAAAAAGGCAAAGATATTACTACTAGTTAGTCGTATAAGGAAAACCTAAAGGCATACCATGCCTGGTTTAAAACGGATCATTCTGCACACTAGATAATGTTGCCTTGCATGACGAACTCCTAGGAGAGTTTGAGTGCTTTCCCACTGCTAAGGATATGTGGACTCAGTTTAAGATCAGGTTCAACCAAACAACTGCTACTAGGGTGCATATCTTGCAGTTAAAATGGATGCAATATACTATTGACTCTAGTTCTAGTATCTTCGAGCATCTTTGAACTATGAGTGGCATGGTCTGAGATCCTAAAGCTGCTTGGCAAAATGTCTCTAAAGAGGAATAGGTGCTAAATGTGATCAGGGATTTTCCTGATGAGAATGAACATTAGAGGAGCTTTAAGATCATTATGGCACATAATGAGAACATTGGGACCTTTGAGGTAATTTTAAAACAATTCAAAATGAGGGAAGAGCGCATAAAAGCATATGCACCCTCCAATGTGGCATTTATTGCCAAAAAGGAGTGGGTCCAAGGGCAACAGGCCTTATCATGGCAAAAACCCAAGAAGGGTCCTTACCTCTTTCAAAACTTTTGCTGTGAACGTGGTTTTGCCAAGAAGCATAAGGCTAAGGGCACTGGAGCTAAAGATATGACACATGTAAAGCGCTATAATTGTGGAAAGAAGGGGCATTTTGCTTGGGATTGTCCTAAGCCAAGCAAGGTCCTTCTCCCCCCTAACACTCCTAAATTATATGTTTATTTTCATGGGTTTATTGCTAACTCTCTTCCTTAATGGATTGTAAACATGGAGGCAATAAAACACAGAGTTCAGAACAAAATTGGGTTCGTGGAGTTCCATCGCTACCTGGTGGGTTCACGAACTCCCGTACTGGGAAATAACACCAAAGAAGATGTCCTTAGAGTAGGAACATACCTACTCAAATGCTATGGAGGTAACAAGCTGCTTCTTCACGACACCCTCAGTGCAGTTGTAGTCCAGTGCTCCCTAGTTTCTTATGTTTCTTTAATAAGATTATGCTTTACTTTTAGATTTTTTTCCTATGGTTTAGATTTGTTTTATAATGGCAATTTGTTTAGCCAAGTGACATTGAAAGGACATTTCATTATTTTGGATTTGGATTATTCTTATAATAGTATATCTTTTAGTTTTGTCTCATATTTTGTCCCTGATTCTGAATCTGTTAAGTTGCATGCTACTCATGGCCATGTGGGCCAAGACAGAATGCGTAGGCTAGTTGAAGAAGGTTTTGTAGATCGACTCACTAGGGTTAAGTTGCCTAGGTGTGAGACATGTCTTGCTGGCAAAAGTCACCATAAAACCTTTTTGTAAGGCTTCGAGAGCATCATGTCCCTTAGAATTATTCCAATCAAACATCTACGAACCCATAAATGTAAAAGAGCGTCATGGGGCTATTTATTTCATTGCTCTCTTATATGATTATTCACGATACAGGTATGTGCACCTACTATCTCACCGCTATGAGATGCTTGGTGTGTTCAAATGCTTCATAGCAGAAGTAGAGACTTAATTGAAATAAAAAGTTAAAACTCTTCATACTGATCAAGGTTGTAAATATCTCTTTTATATGTTTAAAGGTTTTTATTAAAAGAAAGGTATACAAAGACATCTAATTATTCCATGCATCCTACAGCAAAATGGTGTTGCAGAGCACAAGAATTGCACATTGCTTGACATGGTCAAGTCAATGATGGCATATGCAACGTCTGAATTAGTTTTTAGGGGGATGGGCAACTTATGGCAGCCTATATTCTTAACTGTGTGCCAAGTAATAGTATATCTATCACATGATATGAGTTGTGGTTTGAGAAAAGGCCATCTCTGGACCACTTATGCCCAAAGGGTTTATCTAGCTATGTGTATAACCCAACCCAAAAACATGGTAAACTTGATCTAAGAGCTATCAAAATGGTGTTCATTAGATATCTTGCACATTCCAAAGGATATGTAATGTATGGGAAACATCTTAATGGTGGCATGATGAAAACAGATTCCCACAATGTTGAATTTCTTGAGGATGAGTTCCTAACTATAGGTGAAATAAAGAAGGATATCAAATTGCATGAGTTACAATAAGGCATTCAACCATCTTTCGGTGAGGGAGAGGATTTGAAGTCTAACCAAGTCATCGAAGAGGGCACACCTTCCAGGTCCGAAAGGAACGGAGGAGACTTGTCTACTCAAGCTCCGATTCCTGAGAAGAGTTAACTTGAGAATGAGCTTTATCCTCAATCTCTTACTCCTAAACATGCAGTTAGTCCACATATTTAGGATCCTACACCTCTAAAGTATAGTGGAGTGGTTCTCTACATGCTTAGGGTCCCATACCTCTCAGAGAAAGAGGGAGGGATTCCTCACCTAGGCAGACAAATAATGAATGTCCTAGGATCTGAAGGAGTGAGAGCAGAAGAATTCCTCAATGATAGTTCAAAATTGAAGAGAAAATATTCATATGCACTCCCATGGAAGTTGAGCATACCTCTTATCAAGAAGAGATTGATTCACTAGATCAGAAAGATTAGATGGATTCCATGAGGTATAAGATGACTCAATGGTGAGAAATAAGGTTTGAAAACTCGTTGATCTTCCACCCCTATGTAAGTCCATCGGAAACAAGTGGGTTTTTAAGGTAAAACATCGGGCATATGGTTTGATTAACAAGTTCAAGGCCCGTTTAGTGGCGAAAGGCTTTACCCCAATTGAGGGTATAGACTACAAAGAGACGTTTTTTTTGTTTGAAGAGATTCGCCTCTATTCGCCTACTCCTAATGCTGGTTGCCCATTCGGATCTATAGTTGTTTCAAATAGACATAAAGACTACTTTCCTCAATAGTAACCTTAAGGAAGAAATCTATATGGACCAACCCATTGGTTCTATATCAAAGGGATAAGACGAAAAGATGTGTCATCTTAAGAGGTCCATATGTGGCCTTATGCAATCTTCTAAATCTTAGTACTTTAGATTCCATGAAGCCGTCACTTTGTTTGTCTTGTTATGTGTCTTATCTTATATGTTGATGACATACTACTAGCTGACAACAACTTGGAGATCATTAAAGCCACTAAGTGATTGTCCTCTGTCTTTGAGATGAAGGACATAAGTGAAGCTAGGTACATCCTAGGTGTAGAAATAATCAGAAACCAACCTAAGAAACTCTTAACTATATGCCCAGATGCATATATCAAAAAGGTCTTTGAACTATTTTGGATGTCTTGAAACAGATGATGAAAAGGAGGTAATGAACAATGTCCTCTACGCTAGGCACATGGCCTGACATTTGCTTTACAGTTAGTTTGATAAGTCATTACCAAAGCAACTCAGGACTTGTTCATTAACAAGTTGTCAAGAGAATTATGCGTTGCCTTCGTGGTACAGCCGGCTTGGTCTCCTATCATTGAGATGATACTTAAATGCCAATTGGGTTGATAACCCAGATGAGTCCAGGTCAGGTTAGTCTTCACCCTGCATAGGGGAGCCATATCATGGTGCAGTAAGAAATAGGATGCACAGCTCTATCAACTATGAATGTAGAGTATGTTACACGTAGCCTAGAAACACATGAGGCAATATGGCTTGGGAGTTTCCTTTAGGATCTTAATCTCACTCCTAGATTTAAAGATCCTATTGACATACTAAGTGACAATACAGCTGCCATGAAGTTCGCTAAGGATCTAAATTTCCATTAGGAGATCAAGCATTTCAAGAGGTGTTATCACTTCATACGAAATGCCATGGAGACAAAAGAAGTTGCCATCAAGTATATATCCACTAATAAGATGTTAACTAAGCCAATTCCTAGAGATGCTTTCAAAGCTCACGCGTTGAGCTTAGGATTTCGTAGGGTTTAGTTTTTTTTACATGAATCTTGTTATGTGACAAATACGTTCTTCCTCTAATGCATTTATGTAATAAGTGATTGATGTTTATCTTTCTAAATGCTTTGTGATTTATTATTATTTGTGAGGTGTATTGAAATGTCACAAGCTTCTGATTGGTCTAGTCACACACGCAATCGCTGAAACACTTGAGTAACAGACAGGCTGGGACTAAATCATGTTGGCCCCAGGTGTGCAATGTTGATTACTCATATTGGAAGTTTATGAATAAGGATGAATATAGTCACATTAGTGAGTCTAAGATGAGACTTGAGGGGGTCGAATATGAAATATGATTTCATATTGAGGCCTTAAAAGTCGAATCTTGAGTGTGAATATTAGCATTTAGTATGCTAATCTAGTGGCTCAGGTAAGATTTTTTGGGTGAAAATCTATACTTGCAATTCATATGACATATAAAGTGACAAGCCAGTTAAGTGGGAGCTATGTCATAACATACATTTCATACTGTTTTTGCTTAAAAGACAACCTAATCACGGAGTGACAATTAACTTCCCTATCTCTTCGCACTGTGTGACCGTATGAATGACGACCATTTGACTTAAAGCTATGATACGAAGTAAAATCTTGATGTGGCGACTTTAATGTGTTTCTTAAGGGCACGATGTATATGGTTCAATGAGAACACGTCAAGAAAGCAGTCAAGTGGAGATGTATTATCATGAGTGTTTAAGGAAAATATAACCATCTTCACCATATCAGCTCGGTCGATTATATTGAATATATAATCATATGATATATTATATGACATAAAGGGATTAGAAATGCACTAGTGATGTTTACGATGATTTCTGGTATCTTGTTTGGTGAAAGTGTTATGCTAGTTAGATGGCAACTTAATATAACACTATTGGTTACTTCCTGGCCGCCCGTCCTAGTCCTAGTGTAAAGCGTGAAGAGTTGTGAATAATGGAGAGCATGTGTTTTGTGGCCTATGTGACCGAGTAGGATTTGTTGGCCGATCCTCATGTTATTAGGGCTTACGACCACTTAAGCTACTAAGAGGTGGTAACCCTAATTGACCTCAATCTATATAAAGAGGTATAGGGTGTTCAAGATTAATACATTAAACATAGAAATCTCTAAATCTCCTCTCCCTCACTTTCATAACCTCCCTACCATCTAGCGGAATTAGGGTTTAGGGCGTGACTTTTAAGATGACTTTAGCAGCTGTCTTCTAGCATTCAAGTTACGTAGTCTAATTTCGGCAGTGAATTTCGCATCAAGGATAGTCCTTTGTTTTTCTATAAATATAATATCGATCTATAGAATGATTATATGTTAATTCAATAAATCTAGTGCCTCAAAATTATAGCCTACTTATATGACAACTCTTGTATTCCATACCTGTTGTAACTGAAATGGTCAAGTACTTACAGATATGTGTATATTTACACACTTAGGGCTAAGTTTCATTTGCTTTCAAAACCTTGCATAAAAAGGACAAGGATCTCCAACGAATGTTGTAAAATACTAATGAATGTGACTTCCGAAATGTCCAAAAGTTGGTTCTATATATATATAAGAGATCAAGTAGGTAAAATTACCATCATAGGTGCACGACTATAATTAATTACTGAGATTCTTTATTTGATTGCATGAGTTATCAATGGTAAATGAAATACTACGCTAGTTTACAAATGTATTTAAATGTTAAAGAAGTTGTCAGTTAACCATGATTATAGCCCATATCTTTTAAACTTCAGTTCTAGCTGGCAATGATTATAAGTTGATGTTGGTTCTATGCAAATAAAAAAAGCACTCCTCTCATCAATGAGCATACATCAACATACTATATAAATGTATTTCAAAGTATGTGTTGAAGAAGAAGGGAGAGAGTTTACTTCTTCTGTGTTGTTCATAAATATCATGGTTGTACGGTACCAATAGATCTTCTACCTTCAATCCAAATATGACCCCTATTATATATCCATAGGAATCTTGAATTTCAGCCTCAATGCAACACCTAATTGCATTTGAAAAGAACCTAATTAATCACTAAATAATTTGGACTTTTATGCTCTTTTGAATAAATGTGAGCAATATATATGTCTCACCTTAAAATGTGAGCAATATATATGTCTTACCTTGAAATATAATGGAAAATTCATTGGAATGAACACATGATGATCTTGATTTATACTTTTCATTTATGACCTTAAACCACTTCTTACAGTACGTATACCAAAGGTTCTGTTCAAGATGCAGTATAGAGGTGATAAGTTCTTAATGTATGCATCATTTTAGGGCCATTTTGTCACATTTTTTGGGAGAATTATGTGCTTTAAGTTACTATTTATACTCCTATTCTCGATTTATGCTTGGGTATAGTTGTTTGATATATTTTACAGGATTTTAGGCCTTTTTTACCCATCATCTGACCTTCATTAGATGTATCTTGACCTCCCCCACTGACACCCATGTGATGCTACGCCCTTGGACCAAGACGAGAGCAGAAATCAATTCCAGCCAAGACCACGGTCAGACCGTGGTGAGTTGTGCAACTGTTGCCTCTTCGTTTCCTTCAACTGTGTGGCTGAAAACATCCAAACTTGTCTATAAAGTCTCATTGTTCAACAGCAAGGAAGGAGAGGAAGCATAGCATAGTTCACTTTCTTTCTTAAACTTTTGCTCTTTTTAGTTAGGATTTTTAGTTTAATTATTGTTTTAGTAAGAAATCTTGAGTGTGTTTTGTTTTGAGGTGGTTTAAAGCCCTTGGTCGAAGGTTGTCTTTGTCAAGCCCTTTCTCTTAGATTTTGCCGAATTGTGGTTAGTTGTTTAATCTTTAATCATGTGCAAGTAGGATTTGTTAGTTTATGAAAATATAGTTAGGTCATGTTTTAATCAATAGAATTGTGCTTGTTTCATGATTGGTTTGATTTCATTCTATCAAGTGATTATCATGTTGTGGGTGGATTTTTTTTGCCAAAGTTTACTTGCACTCTTGAAACAATTGAGTGAAAAACTAAAAGGTGACATTTGATTGTTAGACTGCTTGATAAAACCTAACATAGGGTTTACTCAAAATAGAGATTTGAGGACTAGAGTGTAATCGAAAATATTTAACCTAGATTAAGAAGAATTAGTTTGACAGAACTACTTTTGCTTAGTTTAGGCAAGTTTGGTTGATTTTGAAAGAATAGATTAAATTTTTGGAAAGATTATAATTCCTCGAAACTAACTGATTAGAGGAAAGCATATGTTTATCATTTTGATCCAATCACCTTTCTTAACTACACAAATTCCTAGGTGTTTTTTTATCCTTAATTGATTTAGAATTAGTAAATTTGAAGTTGTTGAATCAAAACCCTGCGATTTAGAATTTACTTAGCATATTCTGATAGGCAAAGCTCAATAGATTACTTTGGTCCCTGAGGATGATCTTTTTATCTATACTACAACTACCCATGCGGTTGGAGCAGTGGTCAAGTTTTTGGCGCCGTTGTCGGGGACCAATTTGTTAATTATTGAGTTAGTATTACGAAAGTGACTAAGTATTTTATTGTCTTTTACTTTTATTTTTTATTTTTCTTGTTTGATTTCACTGGTATTGTTGGTGATAGTGCTTGCAGGAATCTTCCCCGTTAATGCAAAGTCCATTCCTATACGAACTAGATCCCGAGATCAAGAGGACTTTCCGCTTAAGGAGGAACAAGCAAAATATAAAAGAACAAATACGCGAGGCAATAAGGAATCCGACAAACATGGTGGGATGAGGGGGTGACCAAAGAAGGATGCTTCGGGTTTTCGTTACCCCTGGAGTCCGAGGGATCCCCTCAAGCATCGCTCGCCCTAATCTTGATGCCAACAATTTTGAGCTCAAACCGACACTAATCTCCATGGTGCAATAATCCCAGTTTGGAGCGAATTCTTTGGAAGACCCGAATCTACACCTCTCGGTCTTTTTAGAGGTGTGCGACACGTTGAAGCTTAATGGAGTCTCCACCGATGCCATTCGACTGTGATTATTTCCCTTGTCATTAAGGGATAAAGCAAGAGCTTTGCTACATTCTTTGCCATCGGGATGTATTACCACTTGGGGTGAGTTAACAAGAATTTTCCTCGCGAAGTTTTTCCCCCCAAGCAAAATGGCAAGTTTGAGGAATCAAATCACCAACTTCACGCAAAAAGATGAATAGACGCTCTATGAAGCTTGGGAGCGGTTTAATGATTTGCTGCGTTTATGCCCCTATCATGGTCTTCAGCGTTGGATGATTATCCAAGCTTTTTATAATGGTGTGACCCAACCTGTTCGGTCCACTATTGATGCTGCGGCGGGAAGAACCTTGATAAACAAAACTGAAGATGAGGCCTATAACCTAATTGAGGAGATGGCGCGTAACAATTTTCAATGGTGCACTGAACGAGGCCAACCCCAACGGGTTGGAGGTAAGCTTGAAGTTGATGCGCTTACTTTGCTTTCTGCTAAAGTAGATGCTACGACTCGAAGATTGGACCGAATGAATCTTAATCCTGTGAATTCTGGTACCCCTTCCCCTTGTGAAATTTGTGGTTCTATTAAGTATGTGACTCTGAATTGTCAAGTTGAGAGTCCCTTTTTCCAAGCCCTAGTGAAGTAACTATGTTCAAAACTTCAACCCGAGATCGACCAATGACCCTCACTCTAGTACCTACAATCCGGGTTGAAAGAATCATCCGAATTTCTCATAGAGGTCTAATCCAAACCCTTCGAATATACTCCCAATGAATGCTAGACCACCTCTCGGTTTTCAAAGACTCCCTTTCCTTTCTCAAGTACCCCTAAAGTCCAATTTAGAAACAATGATGGAAAGTATGCTTATGGCGCAACAAAAGCAAGATGAGTATATTAAGTAATTAGCCTCAAAGGTTGATGTGCTTACAACTCATAACAAAATGGTGGAAGCTCAGATTGCCCAAAAAGCTAGCCTTTCATCTACGCCTCCAAATAAACTTCCTAGTAAGCCCGAACCTAACTGTCATGAGCATTGTAATTGTGTCAACTTGAAGGAAGAAGTAGACGATTTTACTGACCCAGAGAATATACCAATGGAAGAGGGTAGAGAAATAATCATATCTAGAAACAAGGAGAGAAATGATGCTGGCAAGACTGACATATTCATAGAGAACGACACTATAGCGACCTAGGTGCAAGCGTCAGTTTAATGCCATATTCTTTGTTTCATAAGCTTCACCTAGGACTATTACAAGTCGCACCCTTTTCACTACAGTTAGCAGATGGTTCTAAAACGCAACTCATAGGTAAATTAAAAGATGTGCCAGTCAATATAGGAGACACTTGGGTATTGGAAGACTTCATCATAGTTGATATACCCGAGACCGATGATGCTCAAATTATCCTAGGACGGCCCATATTGGCTACAACTGGTTGGCATATAGATGTAAGAAAGAGACGGACTACATTTGAAGTGCAAAAGCGTTATGCTGTACTTTGCCATATGAAGGAGAAAGTGGTTTTTCCTAATTCTTCTTTATTGGAAGAATCTCCCCCCTTCCCCTGAGATTGACATGGAGGATGTCTTGAATTGTGAAGATCTTCCGGACTTTGACTGGATTTCTACTGAGGACCCTGACCAACGGTGTGTTAAGGTGGAGTTTACTACTCCTATGCCGCCTAACATGCCCAAGGTTGAGGCCCATACTTCTAACGAATCTTCTATGAGCGATTACTACAGGTTTGCTCAAGCTATTCTCTCTTTGCCGCTTATGGAAGGATTTGAAGCAGTCTTTGATTTGGGGGTTGAACAAGTTGATAGTAGCCCGCCTAATGGGCTACGTCAACGGTTTGTCCTATATGCCAATAGTGTGTTATGGCATAAACTGATGAAGATGAAGGACCTTCAACTAGAGCTTTTAAGATGGTACCTTTGATTAAAGACATTTGATTTTGTAGTCCATGATAAGGCCAA
The DNA here is from genome assembly GCA_017589665.1 of Selenicereus undatus. Taxonomy (NCBI): domain Eukaryota; kingdom Viridiplantae; phylum Streptophyta; class Magnoliopsida; order Caryophyllales; family Cactaceae; genus Selenicereus; species Selenicereus undatus. The sequence continues at coordinate 30,587,333 of JACYFF010031954.1, read as the reverse complement.
CATCCATACGCTCACTAATCCTGGCCAAGCATAGAAGAAGGGTCAAGCGCTTCTTGGGAGGCAACCCAACCTCTTTTCCTTTTTTTTTACTTAGCTTTGATTTTTATTCTTTTTTATGGAGCCAAAAAAATAGAAAAATGAAAACAAAGAGAAAACAAAGAGACATAAAACAAGAGAGAGAAAAAAAAAGAGCAGAAGAAGGAAAAAAAAAAGAATAAAAAACAGACAGAACAGAAAAAAATATGTAAAACATTTGGCACCACGGCCAAGAAACTTAGCACTGTGGTCGTGGCATGCCAAACCAGGAAAATCGAAAAAAATGGTGCCAGCCGACACCACAGTCGGACCATGGTGAACCCCACGGTCCATGGTGACCTGCTACGCTCCGCGATCAAGGGTTTTGACCGCGATGACCTTTCAATTTTTCCCAACTCATCTTGTTCTTCGAAGCTCTTTCCCTCTCTACCTCCATTTTCTCCCTTTAAACCTCCATAGCTAAACATCTCGAATCCTACCTCAATTCTTCTCATTTTGCAACTCTTTTCACTCAAAACTCCTCTTTTTCACTTCAACTTGCTCTTTCTTCCGCAAATTTCATCTCTTTCTTATTCTTCTTCTTCCAACCCATCTCACTTTCACTCATCCACCATAACCATCCTTTTCTCTCTCTAATTCTTCTTCTTTTTTACTTAAAATCTTCATTTTTCTTCCTCAAATTTTATTATTTAGATTTTAGTTTTAATTTTGGTATCAATTTACACCAATGGCACCTACCAAAAGATAAAGGAGTATCAAGGAGGTTCGATCCTCAAGTCGAGCACCATCCCAACCTCAAAGGACATATCGAACCTCCACCAATGCGCATGCTCAAGGTAACATTCCTCACCCTCTTGGTTTAACAAATCCTGATCATGTTGTTAGATATAACTGTTTGAATGAACGCATGATTCTGGCAACTTGATATTATGATGAGGACGTGTTAGCACGATTAGCAATGTTGGAGGATATTAGGTGGTTGTTTGCACAAGGTGGTATGGGACACTTTATAGAAATACAAGAGCATACCTACCTGGACCTGACCCTAGAGTTCCTGAGTATACTCCATGTTAAGCTCGCTAGATGGCCTCAATGTCAAGCCGAGTACATATCGTTTCATTTGCAAGGATAATTATACGAATTGAACTTAGGTACCTTTAATGGTATATTCAGTTTTTCACCTAGTATGGATTTACCAAACCTACAAGTCCCTCGCGAATTCAACCCAAATGTATTTTAGGGCGAGCATTCGGGAAGTGTTAGAGACAGCACTAGTTCTTCGAAGTCCACACGTATTAGGAACTCTTGCATTTGAGCAGTCAGTGTATCCTGACATGCTGTTTCTTTGCTCGGAACGATAGTCTGAATGTCCCGAGATTGTCTGAGTTGCACTTCTTGTCTTGTATGCTTGACGGTGTCCAACTCAACCCCGATTTGTTTTTAGCCTGGCAATTGTATAGTGCTACTGTTAGCACTAAGGGTAGGATAGTCATAGGTGGTATTGTGACTACTATTGCAAAATTTTTAGGTATTAACCAGTGGCGGATCTAGGCATTTGGGTTAGGGGTGTCCATAAATTAATATTGTTATTAATATAAACTAATTTTTTTTAGGGGTGTCCAAAAATCAAAAATTTTAGTTTTTTACTATAGAATTTTATTTTTTTGGGGGGGTTAGGGGTGTCCATGGACACCCCACACCACCACATGGATCCGCCAATGGTATTAACCCTAACCCTGAGGATAGAATTTCCGGGCCCGAGCGGCTTGATCAAGCTACCTTTGAAATCATGAACTTTTGTAAAGTTGAAGCTGGGCGTTTGTGTTGGATTTACCCTGGAGACTGGCTTTTGCCGCTTCCCAATGTCGATTGAACCACCTTACTTCACCGGGCTAACCATTATTGGTACCTGGTGATGCCAAGGTTGTTCAACCTATACCCCATCATCCAGCCCCTCATTCTAATCAAGCTGGACCTAGTTCTTTCTCTTTACCACCCTATCCTCCTCCACCACCTCTTTTCTAATTGCTTTGGTCTACTCCCCTTCCATTTTTCTCTTATGTGACCACATTGAGGGCTATGTGTGATTCAAGCATGGGGGAGTTATTCGTTATATTTTACTTCTGATGCCTGCTTTGGTTTGGTGTGCTTGTGTTTTATATATGTTATTTGTGATAGTTTTTGGAGTTTTTTATTTTAGATTTTAGTTTTGTTTAGCAGTATTTTAGAAGTGCATTTAGTTTTCTTTTTATTCTAGGTTGCATTTTAGTTGTTCTTTTATTAGTTTCTTTTGCATTTTAGTTTACATTGTTATTAGGGGCATGCATATAAAAAACAAAAAAATGAAAAAATTGGAAAAAAAAAATAAGCAAAAAAATCCTTCGATGATGACCTTTGTAGACTAGGTAGACTTCTTTGGTTTAGTTTGATCCTTTGATTTGCCCAATTGTGCATGAAATGTTTGAGAATGAGTTTTCGAAATGAGCTCCATGTTTTGACTGCATGTTGAGTGCGAGTTGATTACCCCATAAGTCTTTACATGAATTTTGGCACGTGTTTATTAACGCGCTAGTTTTGACTGTGGTAGATAACCCATGAGGTTTTGAAATTTTAAAGACTATTTATCAATTTAGTCTCATGTTTCCTTCATGTGTGACTCTTCCTTGACATCATTTCTCTGGAACTTGCTTTGATTCTCATTCAAGATCACATTTTGCATATGCATTTAGGCAATATGATTGAGGCATTTTTCTTTGATTTGTTAAACCTGGTGACCAAATAGCCACCTTTGTTGCATATTATATCCTTTGCTAGCCCCTTTGAGCTTATGTCTGTTTTTCTTCATTTGAACCTCCTACTATGGCCTATGGCCAAATGATTATCTCACCCTTACGCCAATACTAGAGGAGTGTTTCATTCTTTTGCATCAAGTTTGATTGGGAACTAGTAAGGTGTATTGTTATCTTTTAGTGGATTTTGGTTGTTTTGGTGAAGGGATATGAGATCTTGATAAATCTCTTGTCTTATTGTACAAAGTTTAGAGAAGAGTTGGAATTTAAAGTTCATTATGGATTTTCCTTGGCTAACTCTTTTGAAAATAAAAAATAAAAAAAAAACAAGAGAAAAAGAACACAAAAAGGAAAAAAAAAGAGAAAAGTGAATAAGAAAGAGAGTATTAGCCTTGTTAGGAATTGTAAATTTTTACGATTTTGTAACTCTTTCTCTCTTCAATTGGGGATGTATTTTTTTGAAAAAATATATTGGACTAAGAAGGATGTTGTACGATGCATTGGAAGCGTCTGGCTCTTAGTCTATGGCTTCTAACTCATTTTCAAAACATTTGTTCCCCTCTTACCTTTACCCATGGCCCCATGACAACCCTATGAAAGTCCTCATGATTGTCTAGTGTGTTTGCATATTAGTGATGGCGAATTTGAGAGTCTTGTCAAGCTTGTGGTAGATTTGGGTCTAAGGGATGAGAATTGGGGGAACCTTCATAATTTTTCAAACACATGAGTGATGAGTGCCACATAACTATAGTAAGGTTCTATCGTCCTTGCTAGCTTTATTTGTTGCATATGTTGAATAACTGTATTTGATGATTTGGGGAGATTGATTCAAATTTGGCAATGTGGTCTATCAAGTGGTTTTCGAAATTTTCATTCCCTAGACTATTTGCTAATGATTTTTGTATCTTTTTTTGGCTACCTTTCGATCAACTTTGCCATTGGAATGTTACCTATATTGATCCTAAGGAGGTTGTGTATATTTTTGGTTTTAGCATTGCTTGAGGACAAGCAACAGTTTAAGCAAGGGGGAGTTTGATAAGTGCTTAATGTATACATCATTTTAGGGCCATTTTGTCACATTTTTTAGGAGAATTATGTGTTTTAAGATACTATTTATACTCCTCTTCTTAAATTATGCTTGGGTATGATTGTTTGAGTGTTTTGCAGGGTTTTAGGCCTTTTTTACCCAGCATTTGACCCTCATTAAATGTATTTTGACCTCCCCCACGGACACCCGTGTGATGCTTCACCCACGAAGCAAGACAAGAGCAGAAAATCAGTTCCGACCAAGACTACGGTCAGACCGTGGTGCCTGCCATAGATCGTGGTGAGCTGTGTAACTGTTGCCTCTTCGTTTTCCTTCGGCTGTGTGGTTGAAAACATCCAAGCTTGTCTACAAAGTCTTGTTGTTCAGCAGAGCAAAGAAGGAGACGAGCATAGCAGAGTTCACTTTATTTCTCAAAGTTTTGCTCTTTTTAGTTAGGATTTTTAGTTTGATTATTGTTTTAGTGAGAAATCTTGAGTGTGTTTGGCTTTGAGGCAATTTAACGCCCTTGGTCAAAGGTTGTCTCTGCCAAGCCCTTTCTCTCATATTTCACCGAATTGTTGGTTAGTTGTTTAATCTTTAATCATGTGCGAGTAGTTTGTTTTGTCCAGGGATTTGTTAGTTCATGAAAATGTAGTTGGATCATGTTTTAATCAATAGAATTGTGTTTGTTTCATAATTGGTTTGATTTCGTTCTATCAAGTGATTATCACATTGTAAGTGGATTTTTTTTTGCCAAAGTTTTGCTTGCACACTTGAAACAATTGAGTGAAAAACTGAAAGGTGACAATTGATTATTAGACTACTTGATAAAACCTATCGAAGTGTCGACTCAAAACAGAGATTTGCATATTGGGAGGACTAGAGTGTAATCGAAAATATTTAACTTCGATTAGGACAAATTAGTTTGAAAGAACAACTTTTGCTTAGTTTAGGCAAATTTGGTTGATTTCGAAAGAATAAACTAAATTTTTGGATAGATTGCAATTCCTTGAAATTAACCGATTAAGGAAAAGCACATGTTTATCATTTTGATCCAATCACCTTTCCTAACTACATAAATTCCTAGGCATTTTTTTTTCCTTAATTGATTTAGAATTAGTAAATTTGAAGTTGTCGAATCAAAACGCTTCGATTTAGAATTTGCTTAGCATATTCTAATAGGCAAAGCTCGATAGTTTACTTTGGTCCCTGAGGGCGAACTTTTTATCTATACTATGACTGCTCCTGTGCTTGCGGCAGTGGTCAAGAGGCAGTGGCTTGCACCTCGACCATTTTATCCTAAATAATAGAATATATTTACATCTACCTTTCTTCAAGTTTTCTGTAATAATTTTAAATATCCCCAAGTTTTTCTATTAATTTTAACCCCCTTCACGGCGCTAGTAAACATTATACATTCATCAGTAATATACATTTCCATAATGTTTGCATGTATTTTTCAATGCTTATGATATTAAATCACTTTCGGGCGGCCTTGAAAAACTAAAAATGCCATGATGTCTTATATATGGATGATTTATTTAGTTACAAATGAGCCCCAGTTTGTCTCTCTTTATGTCAAAAGAGTTACTTCTTGAGAGGTTGAGACTAAATGGGATGGTTATTGTGAGCATCAAGGTTGAGAGCTACATGTCGGGGTTGTTGCGAAGCTCAGGGAGATATATCAATGTTGATGTCAAATGGGTTAGGACTATTGTTGTGAACATCCAGCTTGAGAGGTTGAGTTGTTGAGTTAATATTATGGCGGAAGACTTTCATCGTAGAAATTTCCAAACTTGGTGAGCTTAAAGAATTTAATAACACAAATTTTCTGTGGAATATTGAGGGTTCTCGGTGAAGCCCTCTGTTTCTGTTCTCCCCTTGTTTTATTCCACGGCTCTCATCCATATATATACATTCATCAAGAAAATATATCCTAAGCTAGCCCTAACTTACATGCTAAGCAACCGTAGTGGACAAGAATTAGGAAACTATATGTTTTGGGTACAACCAAATTCTACAAATAATTACAATATTTGTGGAAGATATATGTATAAAATATTTATTTGCCCAATACTCCCCCTCAAGTTGGAGCATGCAAATCTATCATGCCCAACTTGCTCTTGATATATTGAAACTGACGCTTCCCAAGAGCTTTCGTAAATATATCGGCCGGTTGCTCTTTTGTCCCGACATGGGAAAGGGTGAGAATGCTCGCTTCTAACTTGTTACGAACAAAATGGCAGTCAATTTCGATATGTTTTGTGCGTTCATGAAAAACAGGATTTTTAGCTATATGTAGCGCAGCCTGACTGTCACAAAATAACTTCATGGGTTGCTCGAGAAAAACCCCTAACGATGCCAAGAAGGTCCGCAACCATACTAGCTCACTAGTAGCGACTGCCATGGATCTGTATTCAGCTTCAGCTGATGATCTAGAAATTCTAGCTTGCTTCTTAGTCTTCCACGAAATAGGTGACCCTCCCAGACGAACAAAGTACCCGGTTAGAGACCGTCGAGAAAGGGGACATGCACCCCAGTCGGAGTCACAAAAACCATAGATATGAAGATCGATGTCAGCTTGGAGAAGGATACCCAACCCGGCACTACCCTTTAGGTAGCCTAAAACTCTTCGAGCAGCTTCCATATGCTCTTCTCTAGGAGCCTGCAAAAACTGAGACAATATGTGGACAACATAGAGTAGGTCAGGCCGTGTAATTGTAAGATAAATCAACCAACCAACCAACCGATGATATTTGGTAGCATCTTGTAGCAACCGCCCATCTGCCAATGCCAGTTTATGGTTTTCTTCAATGGGAAACTCCGCTGGTTTAGCTCCCAAGAGACCACACTCATCGACGATCTCCAGAACATACTTACGTTGACACAGAAATAGACCTTGTGGACCGCGAGCCACCTCAATTCCTTAAAAATATTTTAATGGTCCTAAATCCTTAATACTAAAACATGTATGCAAGTAAGATTTAAATGCTCTACATGCTTCAGCATTATTGCCTGCCAAAACAATATCATCGACATACACCAACAACACCATAAACACATCTCTTCGTCGATAAATAAACAGTGAATAGTCCGCGTAGGAACGAACAAATCCATACTCACAGTTTGGAAGAGAGTTTGGCAAACCACTGTCCGGGGGCCTGGCAAAGTCCATACAAAGACTTTTTCAGTTTGCACACCTTGTTCGTGCCTCAAGAGGTAGAGCCAGGAGGCATGCGCATATAAACATCTTCTTCGAGATCTCCATATAAGAAAGCATTGTTTACATCCATTTAATGCAAGTCTCATCCTTTTGCCACTACTACTGCCAAGAAGCATCACACACTAGTCATCTTAGCTACAGGAGCGAATGTTTCATTGAAGTCCAAGCCTTCAATTTGGTGATCTCCCCGTATGACCAACCGAGCCTTATAGCGCTGAATGGAACCATCTGAGTTATACTTAACTCGATATACCCACTTGCAACTAATAGCTTTCTTACCAGGCGGAAGGTCCATAATGTCCCATGTCTCATTTGCTTCCAAAGCGTGTATCTCTTCCACCATCGCTTTTCTCCACTGAGGATCTTTTGCAGCTTCATGATAAAATTTGGGCTCAACAACCTTAGTAATTGCTGCTACAAATTTTTGGTGAGAAGTAGAAAAATTAAGACAAGTGACATATTGGGTTATAGGATAACGCATACCTGAGGACCCTTTTTGGAGAGGCATAGCAACTGAGATGGGTTCTTCAGTCTTAGCACCGAAGCATACAAAGTCATCCAAATGGGCAGGCAGTTTTTGAGCTCGTTCTCCACGCCTGACATCTTGGATCCTCGCTGGCTCATTGTTTTCCACTTCTATGGGCAGCCCAGCAGATGATAACTCTAAGCCGGCTGGACTCTGCCCATTGCGACTTACTTCTCCCACAGCCCGCTCAAGTTCTGGGCTTGAGCTCTCTTCACCTGAGCAGCCCACTTGTGCTTCACCCTGCTGCACTAGACTCCCCCTGTCCGCGGACCGAACCACAGTGTTTTCCAAGCCTACGTCATGATTTGAATGGTTTAGGTCCTCAAGATCATCAAGAATGTTGCCTTCCTCTAAAACGTCACTGTGCCTACCAGTAAGTTCTGCAACATTGGATTTATTTGCAAATGGAAAGACTTCCTCATGAAGTACCACATCTCTACTAACAAAAATCTCATGAGTATTTAGGTCAAACACTTTCCACCCCTTCTTCCCAAGCGAATATCCTACAAAAATACATTTTCTACTCCATGATGCAAATTTATCTTTTGTCTTTAATCGACTATGAGCAAAGCATAAACATCCGAAGACTTGAAGATGATCACAAGATGGTGGTTTATGGTGGAGAATTTCATAAGGACTTTTCCCTTGCAACACGCTGTTGGGAGTTCGATTTATTAAATGTGCAGCAGTTAACACACATTCTCCCCAAAACTTCAGAGGCAACCCAGCTTGAAAACGTAGAGCTCTAGCTATGCTTAAGATATGGCAATGTTTTCGTTCCAATCGGCCATTTTGTTGTGGGGTATCAACACAACTGGTTTGATGAATTATGCCTTTCTCAAAATAAAAACTTTTCATGGGTCCCGGTGTAAACTCAAGTCCATTGTCACTTCTAACCACCTTAACTCCTTTATCAAATTGGTTTCTTGCCATAGCCACAAATCCTTTTAAAAAAATTCCTACTTCACCTTTTTCTTTCATCAAATATACCCATGTTGCTCGACTGGCATCATCTACGATAGTAAGAAAATAGCTTGCACCACAAGAGGCTTTTGTTCTATACGGTCCCCAAATATCATAATGAATAAGCTCAAATAATTCAATTCCTTTGCTTTTACTAATAGGAAAACGACTTCTAGTTTGCTTAGCACAGAAACATACATCACACACATCAACCCTTTTATTGCTTTTCATCTCACCAATATTTCCTAAACTTTTAAGAAAATTAGACATAACTTCTTGTGACGGGTGCCCAAGACGATTGTGCCACAAGCTTCTAGATGTAACTGCATTGGCTTGATTCTTGACTTTTGGTGCTCCTGAGTAGTACTACACCCCATCTCGTTGCTCACCCATTCCAATCAAACTCCTCGAAGTGCGGTCCTGCAACACACAAGATTCACTAAAAAATGTAACTGCACATTTTAAATCCTTGCATAATTTGGCCACTAATAACAAATTACAATTAAGTTGAGGAACATAGAGAACTTCTTTCAGGGACACATTTTCTCCCAAGGCAAGCGTGCCTTGCTTCTCGGCCAGGGTATGAGCACCATTCGGAAGGCATATTGGGACGGGTCGTATGGACTTAACTTCTTTAATTTGCTCTAGAGCATATGTCATATGACATGACGCTCCGCTATCGATCAACCATGAGGGCTTACCTGACAATTTTTCATGCCCTTCTTTCGGAATATCAATGAGGCTTAATAGCCTCTGTACCTGTTCGGCTGTTAATCCCGGTATGTTGACCTATGATGTGTCTGCTGTGCTGTTCTGGGCCACTGTTGTCCGATTGACGTGTGCTGTAGCAACATGTGCAACCTCACGACTAGCTCCTCGTCCCCTACCTCCAGCAGACCGACCACGTCCACCTCTGCCACCCCAACTGCCTCGCCCTCGTCCACGAGATCCCTAGTTGGGTGGGTACCCGATAATCTCGTAATAGTTCGACTCGTCATGGCCATAACGACCACAGTGTCTACACGATCCCTTTTCTGCAACGTTCGGCTTTTCTCTTGTAGCGAAGGCCATGGCAGTTTCAGTTTGATTATCTCTTCTCAACATCAGACTCTTATGATGCTCCTTCTGTTGGATCATGTTAAAGATTTTATCAAGGGTTGGCAGAGGATCCATTGCTAGCACTTGACTCCGGACTGTTGCATAACACTCGTCCTCCAGACCCATGAGGAATTGATGTGTATGCTCCTCTTTCATTAGGTTGGATACCTCGCCTCCAATGTCACACTCGCACTTTCCACAAGTGCATCGAGGAATTTTGACATAATTGTTCAACTCACTCCACATCCCCATCAATTTGGAGTAAAATTCAACTACCTCAAGACCTCCTTGTTTACAAGCTGCAATGTCAGTTTTAAGTTGATGTATCTTGGGCGTATTTGGTACAACATATCTCTTACATAAACTCTCCCACATCACCGCAGCTGTCTCTATGTATGCAATGCTGTTGTGGAGCTTAGGATCAATAACATTAATAATCCAACAGCATACCATTGAGTTCACCATATCCCACGCATTATATTCAGTGGGATCATCTCCTTCTTTCAATTCATGTCTTTTTAAGGTTCCTTCAATGAACCCTAATTTATTTTCTGACCTTAAAGCAGTCCTAACTGTTTGTTGCCATAAATCATAATTTTTGCCACTGAATATGACAGACATGATCATCATTCCTAGCCCCTCTTATGGATGTAGATAATAGGGCGCATGATTATCGATCACCATCTTTTTGCTCATGGCTCTGATACCATAAAGAATTTAATAACACAAATTTTCTGTGGAATATTGAGGGTTCTCGGTGAAGCCTTCTGTTTCTGTTCTCCCCTTGTTTTATTCCATGGCTCTCATCCATATATATACATTCATCAAGAAAATATATCCTAAGCTAGCCCTAACTTACATGCTAAGCAACCGTAGTGGACAAGAATTAGGAAACTATGTGTTTTGGGTACAACCAAATTCTGCAAATAATTACAATATTTGTGGAAGATATATGTATAAAATATTTATTTGCCCAATAGAGCTTGAATGAGATAAGGTGGCCATTGTGAGGTAGATGATTGAGAGATAGTTAGCTGTTCAGATAAACCAATTTTTTTGGCTCCAATGGATATGTCTTTGTGATTGAGAGACAGTTATCGGTTCATATAAACCGGTTTTTTTTGTCCCAATGGATATGCCTTTGGCGTTTTGACAATTTAAAACAAATCTTACAAATGCCTCCCTAATCAATCACATTCAACTCTTAACCTCTTTGTTTGTGGAAGATTGAGCTGAATTTGTCTATTTGCCTGCAAATCTTATGCCCTAACAGTAGTCGAATTAATGTAAGAATGCTATAAAGACGGAGAATGAGTTTGGGGTTGATGGGATAGGATGCAAACCTTTGGATTTAAGAAATTAAGAATGGTGTAAAGGCTGTAATAGTTGGAATTGGTTTTTCTTAAAATTAGGCAGGGAAATTTTTGTGATTTTTGACTCTAGTCATTGATTAACGATTTTGTGCTACTAAAATTAATTTGTGTATACATGAGGGTGGGTTAAAATTAATATGAAAGGTGAAGATATTTAAAATTATTACCAAAAAAAAAGCTGAGAGGAGGTACATATGAATATCTATGAATAGTACTTATCATATATTTCATTATTACAACAAAAAAAAAAGAAAGGAAGAATGTCATATTAAGTTGGAAGGTTAGGCATCCCGTTTATCAATAGTCATATATGATCTTATTGCATCACAACTGCCAGTGACTTCTTTGAGTTTTAATTCTTTTGAATTTAAAACAGGTCAGAGGTGCTAGAATCATCGCTTCATTTATCTTTAAGATAGTTTCACCATTTTGCATGGCCTTACAAATATATTGACATTTATATGATGTGTAGCAACTCCAGAGCTTAGGCATACTCTCACTAGTGAGGGTCATAAAATGTAACGTGATGTCCCTTTTTAATCGTATCATTTGTTGTTTAATTTAAGATATAAAAATATAAGTTTTAAGTCAAGATGAGACATTTAAGAAGTATCTTGCAATATGACCTTTATCAGTTTACAATAATTTTAGAGGTGACCTTAAATTTAGTCAAAGTAATAGAGGTAGTCTTAAATTTAGTTTAGTCTATTTATTTAAATCTAGTGGTTAAGGTTAGCAATTTAGAGTGGGTTAACAACAAAATTAAGCATTTGAACCTATTGTATATGATGATTGAGCAATATTTATGAGCACAAGGAAGAATTATTTACCTTCTGCACCATCGAAATATAATGAATGAATTTTCAGAACCCATAAGTTTGAAAATGAATTTTCTGAACCCTTGAACTATTGTGCAATAAACTTTTGGAGGATAAGTCACTATTGAACTTTATATATAATTCCCAAAACTTTTCATATTCACAAAATCTATCTCAATCCTTAAAAACTTACTTTAAAATTTTTTAATTTTGTGCTTGTGATGATTTTTCATAAATACTAATCTAGTATCAGAGCCATGTGACCAGAAATAATTAAGATAACTAAGCTAATTACTAGTTAATTAAGCTAATTAACTATGTTTAATACTTGAATCGTCATCTTATTGTCCTGCTCCTAATTATTCATATATTTTACACTCACCACAAGGAACTACTTTAGTAGCGCTGCAATTAAGCTATATCACTAATACAGTTTTAGAAGTAAAAGCCAAATTAGCAAATATTAAGACTGAAGTTAAGCAGATAAAAAACAATTCTCTATAATCTACCTTTTTGTAATTAACAAGATTAGACATAGTAAAAATCTTATTTAAGTATTAGTACTCTATTTCAGCATAAATATCCTTTTCAGAGCCTAAAAAACAAAAATTCATTTCCTTTGTATGATATAAAAATTCAAAAAGAAGTAGGAGAAGAGTCAGTCGAAAAATCAACTAAAAAATCATCTAAAAAGGCAAAGGAGCAGAATAGGATGGAGTGTAAGTAATATATTCTTGAGGAATTACAAATTATGTTTGATAAAGAACAAAACCCTGAAGAATTACACAAAATCATGGGCGCAATAGGTGAAAAATAAGATATATTATCTTATAGCAATCAAGAGACAAATAATGCCCAGTCAAAAGAATAAATATATCAGCAGATGAATCTAATTAAACTGGGAGAACTTAATGTTGTTCCTTTAGAAGAAATTAGAAAGAGGTTAAATAAAATATGATAAAATGATATTTGACGATGAAATCAACTCAGCATAGATGAAATTGAGTTGAATCTAGTTAATAATGTTGTTCCTAAACCTAACGAACTTTGGTGAACCTTCTAGAAGAAATAACCACTTTATGAGGTCCAGATATGTTCCAGCAGGACATATACCCAATTTTTCTATTGGGTTTATCCCAAGGAAAACGACGTCATTTAAAGAGATTGACTTTATCCTAATTAGCCAAATATAATACATCTTAAATATCGATGAAGCCTGTAATAAGGAAGAAATATTTGAGGACTGGAAAGGGGGTATAAATAGCGTCCTAAATTTGAATACCACATGGTCTGTTGCGGATTTCCTAAACTATATCAAACATAGTTTTTCTGCCATTATAGCTGAATGGTATGACTCACTAGATGAGGAAGATAAAAAGGTATTAAGAACGATAGAAACACTAGCTACTGTGTTCAAAAAATTATGAAAGGAAATCAAAACTAAATTTATCGAGCTAAACTTGATTTTGAAGAAAAGGCTAGAGAATGGTAAAAAAAGATTAATAACATAGAATTGTGGGATATGAGATATCTAGATAACTATATTACTGAATTTAGTCAATATTATTACAAATTAATGAAACCGATCTTGGTATATTTTATGATAAATTACAATATCCAATCAATTCTACAACCAATGAAAATATATTAAATGGCTTGAAAAAGCGGATGTCATTGATACCCTTAGTACAAGAATCTCTTATTTAAGAAAATGGGTTAATGATCAGTGTCCTGATCTCCAAAAACGAAAGAAATGAAGAAACAATTTATAGCCTGTTGGGACAATCCTCAACAATAGGGAAAGAAACCTAACAAGAGAAGAAAAAGGAAATTTTATAAGAAAAGAGCTTTAACAAGCAAAGGGGAGAGAAATATAAAAGAAAATATTATAACAAACCAAGTCCTAAAACACGAAGATTTTTTAGAGAAGCGGCTTCTTGTCCTACCGGGAAAAACAATTGTAAGTGTTGGACATGTGAAGAAGTACGGCATTATGCAAATGAATATAAAAATAGGAAAGATAACAAGCATATAGAAACTTTGGGTAGTCTCGATTATTTTGAGCTTTGCGAGGAAGAAGTACTAGATCTAGCCCTGAAAAAACAACATGGGAATTGTTGAAATTGTATTGCAAGAGGAACATGAAGAAAGTGATTATGAAGAAGTTAGTCATATGATGGAAAATAGTTCAATTAATCTTGGTGATCTTCAAGAAGAAGAATTTGTTATAGATAATAAAAACGAAGAAGTCAAAGGAGATTAGGTCCTTCCCATAATTCAAAAAGACATGATCTATAAAAAAATCCATCTTTCAATTAAATAGTAAGTACATATGTGAAATGAAGAAAGGAGATCTAAAAATAAAAGACTGTTAGTATGATATAGGAGAAGTTAATCTCATTAATTGGAAGAATACCCTTAAGCATAACAAATATAGAAGGTATAGATATATCCATATTGGAAGTGTCAAGGTGCAAATTACTCCATTACAATAGTATGTCAACGATATTTATCTTGATTCTTTACTCTATGATATCAAACATACCAAATTTAATAATCAAATTATTACAGGGATTAAGACCAATTTATATAACTAATTAGTAGGACTCAATTACCGACCTGGATATTATGTAAGCCTCAAAGATGAACTTGCCAAAAATTTCATGTCCCTTAAGATAAAAATAGTTGGGGTGGACATAAAAAGAGGAGGATACCCGCTAAGAATATTTTGAAAAATAATCTACAAATTAGATAATACTATAGATTCAAAGACTAAGATAACAATGATAGAGGCCAAAAAAATTTAACAATGCAAAAACTTCAAAGGATATAATCTATTTTGTAGGAGATAAAAATCAATAAGTCTTGGATATCTAGCTTTGCCAATCCCATAAAATCAATAAGAAAAATATAATAACAATTTATAAGAATGATAAAATTACCGTTAAACCCCTATCATTAAGAAGCATGAGCGCAAGATCAGAATGAGGAAAATGATCTTCAGCTACTAAAGAAGAGCTAAAAGAAGATGATATAATTAGTATGACAGGTGAAATCAATATAATGAGTTTTAAATTTGCAAGACACAGTGTAGATCAAAATATGAGTCTAGATAGAAAAATCATTGGGTAAAAAACAAGAATTGTTAGTGAGCCAATCTATGAAGATGAATTAGTCAAAAATATGACTATGGAGATATGCTTTGAAGTCATCAATACAAATCCTAATAGCATTAATATCCCAATAAATGTATGCTTAAAGGGATATAACAGGAATTGTGTCCCTACATCGATAGTGATTGTTCTGTCTGTTTTTAAAAAAAGGTCATTATTTCTAGAATTTATAGGGGAAAGATCCAAGAATCTTTTACAACTACGGATAATTGATAATAGCACAATCATCCACAATAAAGTCATAGAAGAACTATCCATAAAAATAGGATAAGTCTAATGCATTATATCAGTCCTATGGGCCACTAACCAAGCCTCTCATGATATGATTATTGGAAATAATTTTCAGATGTTATATTCTCTATGCACCCATAAACCAAATAATATTCATAATAAATGGTCACTCAGTTCCCACTGATAAATTGAACAAAGCTCACACTCATCAAAGGATTGAGTTTACAAGCAGCTAATGTGGTGAGAAGGCAATCCTTGCATAAAGTGAGATAGCACTAACAATATCCCTACTTGAGTTATCTATTAAAGAGCACATTCCTGAACAACAAGAGCAATTGTGCAAAGAACTCTACTCTGATAATCCTCTAAAATTTTGAGATAAAGATAAGAATTTGACAAGCAAATCAAAGACCTTTTGGATAAAGAATTAATTAGGACTAGTAAGAGTCCTCACACCAGTCCTGCTTTTTGGATAAAGAATTAATTAGGACTCGTAAGAGTCCTCACACCAGTCTTGCTTTTATGGTAAGAAATCATGCTAAAAAAAAGAGGAAAAGTTAGAATGGTAATTAATTACAAAAAAGCTTAATGATAATATTGTCTTTGATAATTATTATATTCCTAATAAAAGAGTTCTTTTCAATATAATTCAAGAAGTCTCTTAGTTCTCAAAAATGGATTGCAAAAGTGGATATTGGCAGACAAAAATGGATAAGGAAAGCATTCCTTTAACTACTTTTAGTACCCCCTCAAGGACATTATGAGTTGATAGTAATATCATTTTGTCTTAAAAATGCGCCTCAAATATTTCAAACAAGAATGGATAACATCTTCAAATATCTTAATCACTACTGTTTAATTTACATTGATGACATCCTTGTCTTTTCCAAGATCATAGAATAGCAAAAAGATGTTGTTCTAGCTATCACCCAAAGATGCATTGATGATGGTATTATTCTTGGTAAAAACAAGTTCATTTATGCTGAACAAGAAATCCAGTTTTTAGGTATAGGAATAAAAGTTTGATAAATCATCCTACGAAAGCACATTTTATAAAAAAATGTAAAATTTTCCTAAAAAGATAGAAGATATGAAGCAATTAGAAAGGTTTCTTGGATGTGTTACCTATACTTCAGATTTCATTAAACATCTAGCTAAATTAAGAAAACCATTATAGTAGAAACTCAAGAAAGAAGTAAGTTGGATATGAACCCTTAGTGATTCAAAGATTGTTTAAAATTTCAAAAAAATGCGTAAAATCTTCAAGTTCTTAATTTGCCTAATGAAAGAGATGATTTAATTCTCAAGACAGATGTCAGCAATAAGCACTGGAATACAGTACTCAAAATCAAAGAAGAAGAAAAACCCTGCAAATATTGCAATGGAAGTTTAAATAAATAGAATGCAACTATCCCATAACAGAAAAAGAAATCATTGCAGTCATAAGGCGAATTGAAAAATTCTTAATCTTTTTAGCTCCAAAACCTTTTCTTATTTGACCTAATTGTAAATGAATACTTGATTTTGTGAAAAAAAAATTATCAAACATGCAAACGCAATGGTGACTCCTGTGTTGGCAATTATGACTTAACCAGTTTTCTTTCTCTATTGAATATACGCACGGATAGAAGAATTCTCTGGTAGATAGTTTAACTCGTAAGCTTGTCAATGGTGATCACTAGAGTAGAATTCCTGCTGAAAAATAAGAAATTCAAAATGAAATGCCATTGCTGGTAGAATGGGTTTCTCCTTCTAGTAGAATTCTTATGAAAATTTTGGAGTTTCATACAAAAAGTAGATCACGCTTTGGTCTATTGTCTTCTACCCATCTAATAGTACAAAGATTAAGCCTTTTAGAGCTACAATTGAATTACCTAAGGTGTCCTTATGATATTCAAGAAAAAAATAAGTTTTCATGTTCAAGAAAAATAATTCAACAGCTGGTATATAGCCTACATCAATTACTATCATAATTATTCTTATGATATTTGGGAGTCATGGAGTAGTATAATATTCTTTCCTAATAGATCTGGAGTTGGTAGTGTAAGATTCCTAGCAAATTCAATTTCTCTGTATTACCCAATCATGAAAGCCTGGAAATATGGAATGGTAGCTTACCTTATGAAAATCCTAAATCCAAAGTTCTCATTCTTCTCAAGACTAAATTTCAATAACATATGTTCAAAATGGTCCATTGGAGTCTCACATCTCCTGATGGTCTAACAAAAATTCCATATAATAGAAGTCTATATGTTGAGGTACACTGCGCAGTAATTGAGTATAAAAATGGAAAGGCCAAACAAACCCATTATCTTATTCAATTGATTGATTTAGACGATCCCAATTATCAACGAAACGAAATAGTCAGTGATCCTACTTTAGCAAGATTCATTGGTTTTTACAACATTTATCATCAAATGTGGGCATTGATTGAACACGGAAAAACACTAATGCATTGTGGGAACACTAAATTCAGTTATCACAATGATTTCAGCAAATATACGAAGGTAGAAGGAGCTACTTTAGAAGATGTCTTTGATTATCTCTTTGATGTTGGAGCTAGAAAATTCTTATCAGAAAAAAGGAAAGAAATATCTTCATTAATTATTTGAAAAATCAGATCTAAAGTATCTTTAACTTGATGAAGATTTTGATTATTACCTGGATAATGATGGACTGGAAGACATTATTGGAGATGAAGACATATAGAATCTCAATATGAATGACTAGTCTTGTCAACATTAAGTGCCCTGAAAATTTGTTGCACCATTATTGTGTTATTTCGTCAAGTGTCAAGCCAGTAAAATAATGCAGTTCACTGCAGCCATATGAGGGTATCTATAGTCATGTGAAAATATCAATGTGTACTGTAGCCGTTAGAGCATTCTATGTAAGCCCATCTCCTATATAAAAGGACAAGCAGAGTGCTAAAAAGGGACACGATCATTTGAGCATACTTGAGCAAAAGAGAAGTCGAGATTCTATATTTCTCTATGACCAAGCATCTCTGATAATCTTAGTAGCTTAAGTACGGCTTCAATTTTTCCGTTGTAATATTTCCACTTCAAGCTTTCAATAAAATAAGTTCCCTAGTAGGGAACCTTATTCAATCGAACCTTTTGTGTTAAATATTATAATTTCATGATTAAAGTCTCACTATTTTTTTAAATTAAAAAACTTGATTAGTGACTATAGTCTAAGGTAGGAAACAAAATAGATCTGAATTGTACTTAATCTAAGGGAGGTGTGGTTAATATTAGCAATCTCTGTAAAATGGAAGCTAGAAGAATACCAGGATCCAATGCCGACTAAGTTCATGTAATTGTCAAAACTCTCTAATTAAGCTTTTATTATTGTTAAGCATGGTGGGCCTATAATCACATAAAATAAAATATTTATGATATATATAAGAAGTAAATTGTGAAAACTAGTACTAGTAAAGCTACTATAAAAAATTAAATCATTTAAAACAAGTATTTTTCTGAAAAATCCAAAAATAGCAAAATTACTCAAAGTATGCCATTTGGGCCAAAGTTGAAAATTTTTGAAAATTTCAGGCCAAAATAATAATAAAAGGATCGGAAGGTCATTTTTCCTAAACCTTGAGGGACTCAAAACTTCATTCCTGAATTTTGTGGTCCAAAAAATTTAGACACCATGCTTGAAGTTACCAAAAGTAAATAATTCTACAAGGAAAGAACTAGAACGTAAATTTTTATGAGCACTATAATTTGTACTGCTTACATTTTCACCATTTTCCAATATTATTTCCCCGTTTTTCATCGAATTTGTTTTTAAATAATTTGAACGTATGTAGTTGACCTAATCAAATTGAGGGTTGAGTCGGCTTAGGTTGAGAATCGCGTTGTCAGGGTTGGTAAAGAAGGTTTTCTTGACCCTAATATTACCCCAACCCTCATGCGGGTCGACATTCCCTCGACCCTAACCCTTACCTTGACCCTACAGATACTCTCAAGTCATCGAGCCAGATCCAATCTTCAAATCCAAAATATGAAATTTTTCACTAAATTTCGTTTTCATCATAAAATTCAACACTAGATACCCCATTAACCAAAAAGCCAAATGATTACAGAAAGTTTCAATAAAAAATATCACAATTACAAACATTCTAATGCATAATATAGTAACTATAATAACTAGTTCACTAAAAGTACTATTCCAAATATCGGAGACAGGGTATGAGAGAGTTGAGAGCCAGTGAGATTTGGAGAGGGAAAGTGAAGTGGGGTTAATAGGAGGCGAGAAAGTAAAAAGTTAAAAGACTTTGAACAAATGAAAATCAGAGTCTTTTGTTTGATTTTAATTTTTTTTTTTCTTTAAGTGAGGGTCAGCGGGTTAGATCAGGGGGTTAAAACATCTATCTAAGCATAACCCTCATTACAGTCAGATACCTTCAATTTGAGAGACGGGTCGGGTCGAAGATAAAAATACTGACCTTGACCCTCATTTTTCAAGGTCGAGTAAGAAGGGGAATTGACCCGTTGATCAGGTCTAATATGTAGTCACGTATAATAGTGTAGTTTTGAGACCACTTAGCAAATTAGTCCCAGGAGCTCCAATCCATTTTTCTCTTTTTTATTCTCAAAACTCCCCATATTTCCTCCCTTTATTTGACCATCTATTGACATGTAGTTGGTCTGTAAACTCAGGTCCATAGTATAAGTGTTGATAGTATAAGGGATGGGTAGTGACATTAATTGCTTTAACAATCATCAATGCCATAATCTTTGTTTTTCCTTTGTATGAATATATTTTTCCCCTTATCGCCTCTATGTATGCACATCTTTTTAAGAAAAAACCATTTTCAATGATAATATACTACGATATTGAAAAACATCAATATTTGACCAAATTAACAAATCATACAGACATCATTTCAAACTGAAATTCTCTCTTAACGTTAGAATTCTCATGAATTACACTTACATAAACATAGCTTTCGGTTGTGAGTGATTGCGAGTAGCTATGAATACATAGGAGTAGTTAAGAACAGTTTAAACTAGGGGTTCCTTGTTAAGAGCGATTAGTCGTTTTAAAATGCTAAAACGAATAATTAGCATAAAGTCTTGGGAGCAATATAACCTGTATTATTTGTATTTTCTCACTAATATCCTTGTGTTCACGTAAGGTTAGGAGAAATTTTATGCAATAGTTTATATAACAAGAAGTTTGATACAGAAAGTTTCTTACATAGAACACTAATGCTCCAACTCTGACTAAAGCATACCTCTTATAATACAATCCTTAAGTGCATTCATTGCAAGGTTGCTGCAATGGTCACAGAAGTTACATGGTATGGGGCTCCCCCCAACATTTTGCCGTCCTTGGTATAATTCAATATGGTATTACAAAACACAAATAGTCGGGGAAACAAACCAATCATCTATTTCATACCAAAATTGTCAGCGAATGTTATAAATAAAATTATTTATTTATTTATTTATTTATTTCCTATTCTTGGGTAACTAGAATTTGAGTCACCAAACTCTTGTATGGCTACGAGAACTTAGGCGGCAAGACTCTTGATGTATATAATCATAGCGTGTACATGGCACAAGGCAGATGACTGAAAGTTATTTCTCTTCACACATTCATTAGATTATTTTTCTTCATTCATTGCTTTATTTCATGGTATCAGAGCCTTAAC
Organism: Selenicereus undatus; assembly: GCA_017589665.1. Lineage (NCBI taxonomy): Eukaryota > Viridiplantae > Streptophyta > Magnoliopsida > Caryophyllales > Cactaceae > Selenicereus > Selenicereus undatus. The sequence goes on along the minus strand of JACYFF010031954.1, from coordinate 30,566,408 downwards.
ATCAAAACTATCAACCGAATATTCTTCAATCATGAGTGTAGGAAAGAAGAGGTTGTAATTGAACCTCACTCTCCATATTATTTGCATCCGTTTGAAGGACCGAGGGTGTTGATTACGGTTGTGATCTTTGACACCAAAACTATGATTTGTCGGAAAGAGATGTAAGAATAACTCTAAAAGCGAAGAAGAACCTAGGGTTCATTGAAGGAACCTTGACACGTTCTGCTAAGGCAGACGACGTAGATTTTCAGAAGCCGATGCATGGGACATGACAAATTCTCCATGCTATGCTCCTGGATTCTTAATATTATTCAGCCAAAACTACATATGAATGTGGCATAAACAGAAACAGCGTATGCTCTATGGAACGACTTGAAAAAGAGGTACTCAGTCGGCCAATACACCGCAGATACATCAACTGAAGGCTGCTATAGTGGATTGTAAGCAAGGAAGTCTTGAAGTAGGAGAACTTTATTCAAAGATAACAAATTTATGGAATAAGCTAAACAACCATGTGAAGGTTCCATCGTGTACATGTAAAGGTTGTGAATGTTAAGTCTCAAAGAAGATTATTGCTATGCAAGGGAAGAAAAATCTCATCAGTTTCTGATGGGATTAAATGATGACCTTTAATCACAAGTCAGCGGCTAAATTCTTGCTCAAGAACCGCTTCCCCCTCTCGAAAGAATCTTCAATATAATCTGGCAAGAGTAGAATCATAAAGGCGTGATTATACAATGAGAGAATAGGCCCGAGACTGCTGCTGCATTCGCTACTAACACATCCAAGATGACACAATTCCAAGCTGGGAGACCAACTTGTAAACATTATGGAAAAGTTGGGCATGAAGAAGCCAACAGTTTTGAACACGTTGGTTACCCGGATGGCTGGGTGGCTCGAGGAAGGGGTCGTGGCCGTGGCAAAGGGCGAGGGGGATGCAGAAGATACGGCACATGTTAGGATCGGTTAGAATTGAATGCACAACAAAGTAATCACAAAACAAGATAAGGGAAACTAGAACAAAACAACACCAAGGATTACGTGGAAACCCAAAACGGGAGAAAACCATGGACGGCGATAAGCAATGAATCCACTATGAGATGGGAGAGTACAAAACTAATCCCAAAGTGATGTGCTCTAGGAAGAGATCAGAAAGCGATTACAAATCACTCAAAACGCTCTCTCACAAAATAAGAATAGTAGACCTAAGTTCTTATGGATGCTTATATTTATGTGTTTTTCGGATGATTATTAGAGCCTAGGCTAGGCCCTTTATATAGGGTTTAGAAGTATAAGGATGCAAAAATCCTAGGAGTAACCCTAGCCGGAGGATGAAACCCTAGCAACCAAGCGCAAAACTTCATTAAATCTTGGCCACGATCTATAGCCCAAACTCCTTGAAGCCTGTGGTGGATCTACATAGCTGGTTTTGGGCCATTAAACCCAACAATCTCCACCTTGGACCAAAATCACCAATACCCATAGAGAACACCGTCAAAAGACCCCGAAGGCTAATCAAAGGCACTGAATGCCAACCAAGTCCAGGCAATGATAGAACTTAGCAATAGGAAGAGACTTGGTGAGCATATTTGCAGGATTCTCCGAGGTATGAACTTTCTTCACCGTAATATATCCTGCAACAATAGTATCTCTGATGAAGTGGTACTTTATACTAGTATACTTGGTCTTTGAATGGTAGGCATCATTTTTGGTGAGATGAATAGCACTCTGGCTACCTAAATATATAGTAGTGACACCTTATGAAACTCCAAGCTCAGTAATAAGGCCTCTCAACCATGTAACTTCTTTGACACCCTCAGTTGCAGCAATATATTCAGCCTCAGTAGTGGAAAAAGCTGTAATAGACTATAGTGATGCCTTCCACGAGATTGCACCCACACACAGGGTGAAAATATAGCCAGAAATAGAGCACCTACGATCAAGATCTCCACCATAATCAGAATCAATGAAACCTACAACATCATAGGTTGTCATCTTGGATTTGTCAAACAGCAAACATTTGTCAAGAGAACCCTTCACATACCAAAGGATTCATTTTATAGCCTCCTAATGATCCTTACAAGGATTGTGTATATAGCAACTCACCACGTTAACCGCATAGACTAAGTTAGGTCTAGTGCAGACCATAGCATACATGAGACTTCCAACTACACTAGAATAGGGAATGTGAGACATTCTCTTCACCTCCTCTTCAAACTTAGGACAGGACTCGGCTAAAAGCTTGAAATGTGCAGCTAGAGGATTGGATACTGAGTTACAGTTATCCATATTGAACCTATCAAGGACTTTATCAGGGTACTTCCTTTGAGATAGGTATAGTTTGTCGGTCTTTCGATCCCTGTGAATCTCTATGCCAAGTATCTTCTTAGTTGCGCCTAGATCCTTCATCGCGAACTCATCACTAAGTTGAGATTTCAACTTTTCGATCAAGGACTTGTCCTTGGAAGCAATGAGCATATCGTTAACATACAGCAGCAGATAAATGAAGGAACCACCAGATTGTTGAAAATATACACAATTGTCATAGTGACATCGTGTATAGCCTTGTCCTATCATGAATGCATCAAATCGTTTGTACCACTATCTGGGGGCTTGCTTAAGTCTATACAAGGACTTTTTCGATCGACACACACTATGTTCCTTGCCAGGAACAACAAATCCTTCAGGTTGCCTCATATAAATCTCCTCTTCTAACTCACCATGAAGGAACGCGATTTTGACATCAAGTTGCTCCAACTCCAAGTCAAATAATGGAACAAAAGCAAGCAGCAGTCTAATGGAGGTATGATGTATTACAGGAGAAAAGACTTCATTAAAGTCAATACCCTCCTTCTGGTTGCAGCCTCAAACAACCAGATGTGCTTTCCACCTTGCATCTTCAATGCTGGGAATGCCCTCCCTTCGCTTGTAGATCCACTTGACCGTTAGAGCACGACAACCTTTCGGCAGACCACATAACTCCCAAGTCTCATTCTTGTACAGACTCTTTATCTCTTCCTGCATAGCCATAGGCCAGTTTGAGGCGTTAGGACAGGAAATGGCTTCAGAATACAAGGAAGGTTCAACACCTTTAGGTATCTCCTGTGCAATGGACAGTGCATAAGCAATCATCCCATTCTCATCATCAGCTGAGAAATGTGCAAGCTTCCTGATGGTTCTTCGTGGTCTGTCACGAGCAAGAGAGTAAGTATCTGTGGCCTGCGGTTCTGGACTTAGAATGTTGGGATTGACTTCCTTAAACTAGACCTCACTATTAGAATAAGGTAATGTGTCTCCACCTTGAGGGACATCCCACCTTCTCACCGACATCTTCCTGATTACCTGTAGAAATAGCTCCTTTTCCAGGTGAAAACATAACAGTTTCATTAAAGGTCATATCCCGGCTTTGAATGACCTTCTTGGAGTCAGAATTCCACAGCCGGTATCCCTTAGATTCAGATGCATAACCTAAAAACATGCACTTGACAGCCCAAAGGGCTAACTTCCGTTGTTAACATGTGCATAGGTAGAACATCCAAATACTCGCAGAATAGAATAGTCAATAGGATTACCTGACCAGACTTCTTCTAGAATTTTAAAGTTAATAGAGGAGTGTGGAGAACGGCTCGCCAAATAACAGGTCGTTGAAACAGCCTATGCTCAGAAATCACGACGATGCCACAAGTTGGCGATGGAGAGCATACAGCGAGCTCTTTCAAGTAGAGTCTGATTGATACATTTTGTGACTCCAATTTGCTGAGGCTTTCCGACTAGGGTCTTGTATCTGGCGATACCCTGAGTGGCGCAGAGCTTGTTGAAATCAGATTCATAGAACTCAAGACCATTGTCAGCCATGAGTTTCTTTATCTTTCTCCCAGTCTAGTTCTCTACAAGGGCTTTGAATTTCTTGAACATAAGAAAAGCCTCGTTTTTCTACCTCAAAAAATAAACCCAGACTCTTCGAGAAAAATCACGTACAAAGGTCAGCGAGCGCTTTCAAGACCATACAGCGAGAAATCACGATGATGCCACAAGTTAGCGATGGAGAGCATACAGCGAGCTCTTTCAAGTAGAGTCCGATTGATATGTTTTGTGACTCCATTTTGCTGAGGCTTTCCAACTAGGGTCTTATATCTAGCGATACCCTGAATGGCGCAGAGCTTGTTGAAATCAGATTCATAGAACTCAAGACCATTGTCAGCCATGAGTTTCTTTATCTTTCTCCCAGTCTAGTTCTCTACGAGGGCTTTGAATTTCTTGAACATGGGAAAAGCCTCATTTTTCTGCCTCAAAAAATAAACCCAGACACTTCAAGAAAAATCATATACAAAGGTCAGCATATAACGTTTTCCTCCAACAGAAGGAACTCTAAACAGACCCCACAAGTCATAATGTATATAGTTAAGGGTGCCTTTAGTACGGTGAGTAGCAGTAGAAAAATTGACTCTCTTTTATTTTCCAAAAACACAATGATTACAGAAATCAAGTTTTCCCGTACCTTCGCTGCTGAGTAGACCTCGCTTGCTTAGAATGGTCATTCCCTTCTCACTCATGTAGCCCAAGCGAGCATGCCACAATTGAGTAGAATCTACTTCGGATGAGGGGGTGGTGACTACAGCAGAACTAGTCATTGTGGAACCTTGGAGTATGTACAGACTCCCATGCCTTAGTCCTTTCATGAAAACCAACGCACCCTTGGAGATCTTCAAGGCTCCACCTTCAGCAGAATACTTGCTCCCGTTGGATTTGAGGATAAGGTTGAGCTTCAGGTCAGGAAAGATTCCTCAGTACACCGTCGTGGGTCTTAATCTAAACAGTGCCAATGCCTGCGACACTATACATGAGAACGACACCTAAATCCAGCGGTTCATATGTTGAAAACCAGTCCCTATAGGGATGCATATGATAGGTACAGCCGGAATCCATAACCTAATCAGTAGCACATCTGCTGTCAGTTGTGGTGACTAGTAAGACATCACCATCTAACCCAAAGTCAACAACTACAGCTTCAGCAGACTGACTACTCTTCTCTTCTCATTCTTTCATCTTCAGTTTATAACATTATGCGGCCAGATGCCCTGACTTTCTGCGGTATTTGCAGAATTTGTCAGATTTACGCCCTTTTGACTTCAATCTGGAGTTTCTCCTGTTTGTACCCTCCTTTTTAGAAGATCTTCCTCTTACAAACAAACCTTCTGCTTTATCATCATAAGACACTTCAAGATCAAACTTTTCTTTGGATAGTAAGTTAGACTTAACATCCTCAAAAGATAAAGTATCATTGTTGCTATACAATAAAATTTCCTTGGAGTATTTATAAGAGGGGGGCAAAGAGACAACCAACAATACAGCCTTATCCTCATCCTCAATCCTTACATCCATACTTTCCAGATCAATTGGAATTGAGTTAAAATCATCAAGATGTTGTTGTATAGAAGTACCTTTTGCCATAGAACAGGTGTATAGACGTTCCTTGAGACAAATCTTGTTTGCAAGGCTTTTTGTCATGTATGAGGACTCTAGTCAAAGCCAGAGTTTCACCGTGGTAGTTGCATCGAGAACTTCACAGAGCCAGGCACAACTGAATCGTCGAGAGGGCCTTCTCATCAAGCTCATCCCCCTGGTCGTCTGATATGATTTTAGGTTTCTTCTTCTTTCCACCAATAGCCTTTTTCAACCCATTTTGGGTGAGAACGACCTTCATCTGGACCTTCCAAGTGTTGAAGCTCTTCTTGCCATCGAACTTAGGGATTCAAACTTCGTGACTGTTGCCATTCTAAATCGGGCTCTGATACAACTTGTTAGGATCCATTAGAATTGAATGAACAACAAAAGTAATCACAAGAACAACAACAAAAACAAGATAAGGGAAACTAGAACAAAACAACACCAAGGATTACGTGGAAACTCAAAATGGGAGAAAACCACGAACGGTGATGAGCAATGAATCCACAATGAGATAGGAAAGTACAAAACTGATCTCAGAGCTATGTGCTCTAGGAAAAGATCAGAAAGCGATTACAGATCACTCAGAACGCTCTCTTACAAAATAGGAATAGTATACCTCAGCTCTTATGGATGCTTGTGTTTATGTGTTTTTCGGATGATTATTAAAGCCTAGGCTAGGCCATTTATATAGGATTTAGAGGTATAAGGATACAAAAACCCTAGGAGCAACCCTAGCCACCAAGATGATGAAACCCTAGCAACCAAGCGTGGAACTTCATCAAATTTTGGCCACGGTACGTAGCCCAAACTCCTTGAAACCCGTGGTGGATCTGCATAGCTGATTTTGGGCCATTAAACCCAACAGCACAGCAAGGCGCGGTAGAGGGTCTAGAGTAGCATATACAGTGCATGCAGAAAAGGAGATACTGAGATAGACTGAAGCTGGTGCATGACGTGCAACCATACCTGGGCTTTCAGCAGAACAGTTACAAAAGGTGCTCACCCTCATTGAGACCCCGAAAACTAGTGATGAAAAGTTGTCAGGTAAAAGCGAGTGGTTACTCGATAGTGGGCTCGGAATCATATGATCGGAGATTTGAGTAAGTTGGCATAAGCATATTATACCCACCTGATTATTGTAAATATACCCAATGGCCAACATAGCATAGCCACTAAGCGTGGCACAGCTCAGCTCATCTCAAATATTATCCTTCATGACATTTTATATGTGCGTAATTTAACTCGCAATTTAATTTCTATTGTGCAACTTATAAATGAGTTATTTTGCACAGTAACTTTCACTTACAAATCATGCGTGATACAGGATCATTCTATGAGGAGGATGATTGGAGTGGGTAAACAAAGAAGATGGGTCTTCTTCTTCAAGGACATCTGGTAAGAAAATGTTCAAGTTAACAAGGTGACTACCCATGAGCTGCGACATCAAGGCTTGGACATCCTAGTCAATAAGTTATGACTCTACTATCAAGTAGCATCGGTAATTCCAATAATAAGAAAAGTGTGGATGGATGTGATGTGTGCTTTAGGGCTAAACAAACTTGTATGATTTTTCCTGTTAATAATAATAAAGATTCAAAATGTTTTGATCTAATATATTGTGACATTTGGGGTGCCTATCGAGTTGCGTCCTTATGTGAGGCACGCTACTTTCCAGCCATTGTTGAAGATGTTAGTTGAGGCACTTGGGGTATTTTTGATGGGGAAAAAAAAAGAGTAAAGCTTCCAAATTGCTTAAAAATTTTTGTTTCATGGTCAAGACCCAATTTGGCACATGTCAAAACAATATGAAGTGATAATGGGGTGGAATTTACCTCTAGTCCTATGCAAAAATTTTATGGGGAACAAGGCATAATCCATCAAACGAGTTGTACAGACACCCCTCAACAGAATGGTGGGGCTAAAAGAAAGAACAAACATATACTGAATGTTGGTAGGGCTCTTCGGTTTCAAGAAAACCTTTCATTAGAATTTTAGGGAGAATGTGTTTTAACAGCAGTATATCCAATAAACAGAACTCCCGCATCCATCTTATGTGGAAAGACACCCTATGAGATACTTTTCCAAGCTAGACCTACGTATGAGCATATTAAAGTGTTTGGCTCCTTATGCTATACTCACTGATATCAACGACAGAAGGATAAATTTGCTGAGCGTAGTAGAAGATGTATATTTACAGGCGACCCCTTTGCTAAAAAGGGATGGAAGATTTATGATCAAGAAACTAATGAACCATTTGTATGTCAAGATGTTATCTTCCATGAAGTTGTATTTCCTTATTTACTCAAGAAGAAAAAGAAGAGTATGGGTTGGCAAAATTTGGATGCTCCATCTAACTGTAAAGAAGACTAGGAGCTGCAGTAAATATTTCAGCACCATGATGATTTTGGGCCGTCCAATACCGAAGAAAATTTAGAGGCTCAGATTGATGAGTCCACGGATGAGCAAGGACAGGATGATGACACTATACCTACCGAGAAAAAAGTGAATGACGGGACTGCTGATGCAATAGCGCTTATTGGGCCTAGCATGTTAGAGGATAAGGGAAGCAATGACCTTCAGACTAATATGGGTCGAAGTCAGCGTGATCGGTAGGCATCAGAGCACTTACAAGACTACTTGTGCTATGTTACTTGCTCAAAAGAGCCCCCTTCTTCAAGCCCACTTCAAAAGGTCCTTCAGGTGAACCTTATCCTATAGTGAATTATGTTACCTATGCTAAATTCTCTAATGTGTATCGAAATTATTTTGCTGCTATTACCAAAGTTGTTGAGCCTAGGTATTTCCGTGAAGCTGTGAAGGATGTCAAATGGAGAGATGCTATGGCAAAGGAAATCGAAGCTCTAGAATTGAACAAAACTTGGACAATTGAAGACTTACCTCCTGACCAGAAACCCATAAACTGCAAATGGGCGTATAAAGTCAAGTACAATTATGATGGAACGATTGAACACTATAAGGCACATCTTGTGATTCACGGAGATGAGCTGATTGAAGGATTTGACTACCATGAAACCGTTGCACCGATGGCCAAAATGGTAAGCGTTAGATGTTTCTTATCACTGGTCGTTGTAAAAGGTTGGGAGCTTCATCAGATGGACGTAAATAATGCTTTCTTGCATGGAGATCTGGATGAGGAAGTCTTTATTACACTTCCTCCTGGCTTTAGAACATCCGCCTCTAACAAGGTTTGTAAACTTAGGAAGTCGCTTTATGGACTTAAACAGGCACCACGCCAATGGTTTGCTAAACTGTCATCCAAATTGCTTGAATATGGTTTTATCAGATCATATGCAGATTATTCTCTATTTACTTATCAGAAGGTTGATGTTTTTATGGCATTGCTAGTTTATATGGATGAATTGGTTCTTACAGGAAACTGTGTTATAGCTTGTGCTGAGCTTAAGAAATATTTGAATAGTTGCTTTCATATTAAGGATTTGGGCTCTCTGAAATACGTCCTGGGTATTGAAGTAGCAAGAAGCCCGCAAGGTTTATTTTTGTGCCAAAGGAAATATGCCTTGGAGATTATTGATGAGTGCGGGCTTCCTGGATCAAAGCCGGTGTACTTTCCTATGGAGATTAATCATAAACTAGCACTTGCTAATTGAGGATCCTACTCGATATAGGCGTTTGGCTGGTAGGCTTATCCATCTAACCATCACACAACCTGAGCTATGCTATGAAGTACATGTCTTGTAACAATTTATGCAAGCACCTAAAGAAGCTCATATGGAAGCTCCTCGACGTGTTCTGCATTATTTAAAAGGCGATCTAGGTCAAGGTTTATTGCTCAAAGCTAATTCAGATTTGTCAGTTTCAACCTTTTGTGATTCCGACTGGGGGGCGAGTCCATTCACTAGAAGATCTCTAACTGGATATTTGGTTACTATTGGTGGATCGCCTGTATCCTAGAAGACAAAGAAGCAAAGTACGGTATCCAGATCCTCAACAGAAGCTGAATATAGAGCCATGGCAGTTGCAATTGGTGAGTTGATAAGGATCAAGTCTTTTCTGGCTTCTTTAGGCATATTCCTTGAAAAGCCTATGAAACTATATTGCGATAATCAGGCAGCATTACATATAACCAAAAATCATATTTTCCATGAACGAACAAAACATATAGAGATTGATTGTCACTTCGCTCGAAAACGTCTTCTTTTCAAAGATCTTGAAACAGGATATGTTGCATCAAAGAATCAAGTTGCAGATATTTTTGCTAAACCCCTAGGCAAGCAGCTGTTTCAGTTCCTAAGGTCCAAGTTGGGCATTGTTAATCCGCATGCTCCAACTTGACGGGGAGTGTTACGAATAAAATAATTGATTTATTTATTTCCTATTCTTGTGTAACTAGAATTTGTCAAGTTACCAAACTCTTGTATTGCTAGAACTTAGGTGGCAAGACTCTTGATGTATATAATCATAACGTGTACACGCCACAATGCAGATGAATGAAATCTATTTCTCTTCACACATTCATTGGATTATTTTTCTTCATCTCATTGCTTTATTTCAGTGAATGGTAGAATTTCCATCAATTTCACATGTACGAACATAGAGAGTGACTATGAGCATTTGTGTGCAATTAAAATCCATTATGAGCAGTTTGAAGGGGTTAACGGTTAGAAAATGTTGAAGCGGACATGTCTAGAAAATAATCACTATCCATTTTGAATAAAGATTTGAGGCTCCCCACTCCAGAATCCATGGGCTATACATGTTCATGCAAGTTGGGGGTTAGGAAAGGTCGTAGGGTATGATGTGGTGGTCAATAGACTTTTTTTTTGGTCAAATATGTCCTCAAATATATTTGTGGAAACTTGCAAGTCAGTTTTGAAAAGTTTATATTTGCAGCCAACTATCTTTTAGACAGATTACCAACGGATTTATTTTATCGTATTCATATTTTCAACACTTACTTTAGCCCAAAATTTCCATCTCATTGTTTTTACATTTGTAGAGCTTGTCATAAGGAGCTGTAATTTGTAAGTCTTGTAGCTATAATGAAATCTGAAGTAGGGTTCACGTCTTCTGGCAAAACAACAACGAAAAAAAAGACCCTTTTTAATCCTGTTTCCGTGCGAATGTAAAGCCAGCCAAGATACCCCCACTGGGCTCTATCTGCAAGTAGTCAGTGGGGAATAGATAGGCCCTGGTGATCTTAGCCGAAAGAATAATTGCTGGGAAGAAGACTTCATGCCACTAGGGGAAATGCCTCTGAGAAAGACTATAGATTAGATCTTTTGGGTCTAACTTTTTACGTAAGATTAGGATCAATAAAAGAAAGCAAGGTCAGTACATGTCATAGTTTTAGTCTTATACTAGCCAATAGCATTACAGTGTAAACCAGCAAGACTTTAAGTTACTTGACTTTGCACGAGTAGTTCCCTCGGACAATGTTGCCCTTGAAAGCTTTCACGGCATGGTAAACTGGGAGAAATTGGTTGCGGATGCTAAAGGAACCTAAACAGAATTCACCACCTCCGGAACAACACGGAATATGTTGACATCGAGTAGAACAGGTTCATGCTTTGGGCTAGCAAGTTTAAACACACAAACATCGAATTCTTCCAAGCAGTTGTCAAGGGCAAATGCTTTCCAACCAAGACCAAACCCTGCTCGTCCTTTGGATAGGCAGACAATGTTTGTCGGCCATGTATTCTCTTTTGTTCTAAGGTGCACTAGTTGCTTGTTGAAATTAAGATGATGGTTCATCCATGCTGTTGGAACATTCTGCAGCATTCAGAAGAAATTTAGAGTAGTGTCCGACTGTCAGTTCGGCGGAAAATCTGCTTCGACCAAAAATCCTCTACTGCAACAATAATAAAGTTAAAAAAAAAACCATTCCGTGTAGAAGCTCTTGTACACGTGAAGTTCGCATTGCTACCAGAAAACTATCTGCAGTAAGCTCTTTCTGAGCCATGAAGGCGTTTGCTCCTTGCTTACTAATGTTTCGCAGTCACAAAAAGTATAAGACTTCATTAAACAACTCAACATACTATACATGGGCATGTTAAGATCAATCAAAGTAAATCCACGTCCTAAGGGTCCCACACAGGTGGGGTGTAGGGTACGATGTAGCAGACTTACCAATGAATTATATAGAGGCTGGCTTTGACTTTAGGACAATAATACTGTGATTTTGCTTGTTTTATTGCTTTTCATTTCTAGCTAACAAAACCCTTAGCCAATAGTTAAGATTAATGACTGTATGTTAGGTCTCTGGTAAAATCCTTCCTATCGTTTACTGCAATTTTGATGACCTGTTAAACTCACTCCTAATCAGGAAGGGCGTTGGGGGAGGGGCAGCATTATTTGTTCACAAGTCTTAAGATTTTGTACCACGGGGCATGTTGAGATCGTGAGTATTCTACCGCAAGAGGGCGGGTGAATTGTGGTGTCTGATTTTCGCGTTGTAAATAACAAACACCCTTGTGACTTGTTTGCAGAGGGTGTTCTCAACTATTGCAAATGCGAAAATCACCAAGGTAAATGCGGAAAATAAAGCACACACAATTTTTTACGTGGAAAACACCTCTAACCCAACTGATGTGTGAAAAACCACGACCTACCTCGTGTAGGATTTAACCACTTCACTAAACCGGGCTTAACTCATTACAAATGTAACACACCTTGTTACAACTTGCAACCACATAACCTCCTTCTCTAAGACAGGTTACACCACGTCCAAATCTCACCAGATTGGACACATCCAAAGTCCACTCGACTAGGACACACTTTCTCACTTTCGACTGATCTGAGATCAAGGTCAACAAACACCTTACTGGGGGTGCTTCTTACTAAGCAGATGTAAGGTACAATGCGAATCCTATTATGCCAATATATTGAAAGCTCAGTTTAAACACAACTTGTGTCGGTTTTCTTTTCTCAAGTGTAGCTCGAAAAATTCTTCTCACTAGAAAACCACTTTTGAAATTTTCCTTTTTGCGTATGTTGTGTGTTTCTAGTTTTTCTCTTGCTTTCTTTTCTTGCTACTGTGGGAGTGAAAGAGCTAAGATTTTATACACAAAAATTCAACGGTCAAGACCAAAAAGAATCAGCTAAGTATGGAAAACGATTTTCAAGAAAAAATACTCCCCAACGGCTAGTGACAAGTTTTTCCCAAAGTATAAGGGATTTGTTATCTTAAGA
>JACYFF010031954.1:30500904-30533790 GCA_017589665.1 Selenicereus undatus | reverse complement strand
AATATACATACATATACATATATATATATATATATATATATATATATATATATACATACATACACAGAAAACCCTAACCCCTTACTGTCAGCCATTGACTCCAACACCCAGTAGCGGCAGTCTCCACCATCGACCATCACCCTTAGGTCGCCACCACCTACCGACCACCACCAAACCTCCAGCCACTCGCCGGAGCCTTAATTCCCAAATTTGAAACCCTAATTCGTGATCTTCCCCAACTCTCGAAACCCTAGCCGTGCACCACCAATGCCAACTTCGCAACCAGGTAATCGCCCACAGCCGCCTGACACCACCCCTTGAATCCCCTTCCCCGGCCGAACACAACCCAACTGCCACCAATGGATGGCCACCGTTCACTGGAACCCGAAGGCCCTAATTCGCAAACCCTAATTGCAAATTGCTCCAAATTTTAGCCTTCTTCCACCAACAGTCAGGACCTCCCGGTCACTGTTGGCTAGCCCTCTCGCCGACGACTGCCCACGGTGTTTGTGTTCCGCTCATCGCTCTGTTTGGTTGTGCTGTGTTGTGCTGTAGCTGTCATAGTGCTACTACTTTTATTGTTGTCTTGCTGTGTGTTGCGGTTGTGGTAGAGGCAAAGCTTGGACCAGTAATCAGGCACATTAAGAGATACGAGGATCTTGATTTACTTTGATGAGAGTTTGATTTTCTGTGATGAATTTAGTCTAATTCCTAACTATTTGGGTTTTGAGTACTTGCCTAGATCTTGAATTTTTTTTCCTTGCTCCTTATTCACAACTTGATTCGAGTATTATCAATAATCCATAACAAAATTTTGTGCTCTGTTGTGGGCATAGTTATTGTTTATCGCTGTTGTTACTATTGCAACCTAGTTTAATCTCAGCACTTACATCTTCCATTCGTATCTGCTGTCACCACGTCATGCTCACCCGAACAGCCTTACAATCCCAATTGATGCCCTCTCCGAAAGACTTGACCATCAAGCTGCTAGGTGTGACCAACTCAAGGCCAAGATTGACAAACTTACTCAAGCGTTCGAGAAGTTTGCTCGACCAACCTCAAACCCCACCCCAATTTTCCTCTGAACTACTTATGGGGGGAGTGATCGTCATTAGTGGGTCGTTTATAAGTCAGGTCGAGCTAACGAGTTCGAGGAAAGAGAACCAGAACCAGTGCTTCACTTGAACCACCGAAAGCAAGGGGAGGGGAGTAGTTTAAGGCATGATAAGGGGACCCTAGGAACCATCGGTTTGATAACCCTAGAGATGATAGGAGGACGGGCAACCATAGGGTGCCTAGACATGCGGACCTTGAAACTGACCGTATGCGTGTTCACGAGGGTTACTCCGATATTACTCGAAAGGAAAAAGTCGATGTACCCTCTTTCGATAGGAAGATAGATGCTACCACTTTTCTGATTGGATAGTTGCTATGGAGGATTACTTTGATTGGTATGAGATGTCTGATATTAAGCAAGTTCAATTTGCCAAGATGAAACTCATAGGCCTACTAGGAGGTTTTGGCAAACTGTCACGAGTCACCTAGAGTGAATGCGTCAACCTCCCATCATTCAACAGGAACTTATGAAGGATAAGCTAAAAGAAAAGTACCTCCCTTCCACGAAGCGCACCTTGTCGACCAAATGCTCGACCTTGGGCAGTCCACCTTTGGTGTGTCCGATTACATCAATAGTTTTGAGGCATTGAGCGTTGTGACCTTCTAGAGGATCCTTCCATTACCATAACCCGCTTCATTCGGGACTTACGGACTGACCTTAAAGAGGGAAGTAACCTTGTTGGCTCCTTATACTCTCGACGAGACTTGCCACAAAGCTTTAGAGGTTGAAAAACTTGACAAGCTTTATCCTTACCCTGTGAGATGTGCTGCTCCTTCCTCTAGGACCCCTGTCAATTTGTTCCTAAGATGAATGAGTCTTTTGTGGGTGCTTCAATTTCTAAGGGTCATAACCCTCAAATCCCACCTATGTAGCCCCCGAGGCTAGAGCATCCTTTGGTACATCCCTTAATCCAGTCCAACGTTATAGCTGTCATGGAAGAGGTCATTATACTTCTGAGTGCCCTCATCGTACCTTTACAATAGAGCATGAGTCATTTGAACCACCCGAACCTGAGGAAAAGGTTGTTGACCATGAGGGAGGCTTTGAAGATCTTCTTGATGTTGAAAATAGCCCTCTCTATGATGCACATCTCGGCGTTGTTAGATGTCTTTTGGCCAGCCCAATCATGAACAATGAGTGGAAGTGTACCACCATCTTCTATACGCTTGTTAGTTGTGGGGAAACTCTTATGAAAATGGTTATAGATGGTGGCAATACCATAAATGTTGTCGCCGAAGTCGCTATAAAACGTTGTCACCTTAAGGCAGAGCCGCACCCCCACCTTTTCAAAGTAGCCTGGCTCAACAAGACCAACCTCGCAGTTACTTGTAGACGTAAGATTCTGATCCAAATTGATGGTTATTATAAGGACAAAGTTTTATGTGATGTCCTCTCGATGGATGTTGCTCACATCCTCCTAGGTCATCCTTGGTTGTATGATCGAAATGTCTCACATAATGGGAGGGAGAACACTTATACCTTTATGTACATAAATAAACATCACTCTCAACCCATGTCCATCCAGAGAGTTGTCTTCCCCAAGTCCCAAACCTTCCCCTCCTCTCCCAACGATGTGTCTACTCCACCTACAGGAACTATTTCCCTCCACCATAGATCTTTTGAAAGACTAGGAAACTCTAACAAGCTCTTCCTAACAATCTTAGCTAAGGAGCTAGCCTCATACTCCATTGCCTTCCCTCATGTCCCTTTGAGCAACTCGTCTTTCCGGGACCTCCCAACTGAGATTGATGACCTACTTAAAGAATTTACTGATGATCCCGAAGAGCTTCCGAGTGAGTTCCCTCTCCTTCGTGATATTCAACATACTATTGACTTAGTTCCTAGTTCCTACCTCCATAACCTTATTCATTATAGGTTGAATCTCACTGAGCGAGCAAAATTGAATTGGACCCCCTTCTCGCAAAAAAAAGGGGAAAAAAAACAGGGGGGAAAAAGATTAGGGAGGGGGATGAGGAGGAGAAGAGCTTATCAATTAAAAGATAATGAGAAGTCGTTTCCTTTGGCTAAGTCATTAGGGATGACTGATGACCAGTGAGCTTCCCTTAAACAAAAATATTCATCAGATTATTCTACTTTTTTTTGTAACAATTGTAAACCGCCAAACGCACTGGGCCCCTATACAGGGCTGTGTGATGGGCCTGTATAACTGGCAAGGGGTTGAGGGAATATATCTCAAGATCAGATTATTCCACATGACTATTATGGTATCTATTCTTATCAAGACCATCAAATCACAGGATCATGTAGACAACTTATTCTTCAACAGGATTATCAAATAATAAGGCCATGTGCAGCAAACAAAAAGAAGATGACTTGGCCAAAGGCTCATCTAGATGAGGTGCAGGTGTAGTCAAATTCTGGTTAGGGTCGAATGTTTTTACATCTATCTTATTAACACTTGATTGGTCAGGATCAGTCCAATTTGGCTTCAGATAACATCCAAGTCTGCAATGCTTGGGTCAAGTGGTGCCTGTATATGATGCATACACAATTAAATCAGGTCAACGATCTTTATTTGGTGGATTGTTATAATCAACACAGGTCAGAATCAGGTGACCTCAGCTACGTCTAGTTATTTCAGATATGGGTTCAGGGTTGTTATCAAGTCAAGCCAACTTCAAGTTGTTCCAGTCTGAGGTTAGGTTATCTTGTATTTTGATTTGAAATCACAATACGTTATTCAGGCTCAAGTCAGGTTGGGTAATCATATATTATAATACAGGTCAGCTTTGCCACAACTCAAAAGAATTCAAAAGAAAGGGACCAACTAGGTTCACTCAAAATAGAGTCCTACAGTCATGTCAAATCTACTCACCAGTGTATATGATCCGCCAACATTGGAGTACATCATAACTTTGATGAAGTTAGGAAAAGGAGAAGTAAAAGACAGAGCTGCTCTGGCTTCTTCAACTGTCAGAGGCATTTGCATAGTGTGTCTAGCATGTAAATTTGCTTGATTTTTACTACTAGTCCGATATGAGGTGGTCTCATCAGCATAACACCCCAGACACTTATCTGAAATTAGCAACAAAGGAAATCAAATTTGGATAAAGATCCAACTCACTCATCCATCTTTAATCTGAAGGTCAAGCCAGACTCGATGAAGATAAAGTACGCTATGTGGTACTAGCAAGTTAATTCAGAAATTTAATTCTACTACATAATCATTACAATTAATCTCAGTTGCATGACATGACCATAGCTACATACAAAAGGATGAGAACTAACAAGAATTGCCTTATTGTGCAGAAGTCGCCAATCTGAATCTCACAGCATGGGAACTTTCAGAAGTGCAGCACTCAGAAAATACCTGTTCTCTTGCTGTCTGCTTTTGATACTGCCCAAGAAGCAGAAATCTCAGGACTCTTCAAAGCAGTACCACCATCAATTGTATCAATCGACGATGCAGGCTCTTCTTGTGTTCCAGCCATCGTGTTTACAGTCTCCTTCCACAGGTCGCTACCGTGCTTACTTGGTTCATTTTTTTGTTCAAAAACTTTGGACAGACGGACCTGCCTTGTTTCTTGTGGTACATTTCCAGCAGTTCTAAGATCTAATTCACCCAATCCATCACTGGCTTGCTTGATTTGATGGCTCAGCCCTTCCAATCCCAGGCGTAGAATGCGGACACGCATTTCAAACCGACCCACAAGTTCAAAAATGCATATATCTTCCAACTTAAGGCCATTACCACGGACAAAGGCTAACCAACCACCACAAAATGTATGCATTGTCGAATGCAATCTTTCAGTAGGGACAGAGTTCAGCGTCCAACAATCGCCATTGAGATTCTGGAGGGTGACTTTTGTTCTGCAGTTTGGAAGATGCGCCTTTGAGAAATCGATGGGAATTTTCTGCAAGCACATAAGATAAATACTCCATACCACTGAGAGGAAAAAGAACAGCAAGACATGGCAACTTCAAACTTAGGAAACATAGTTTGAAAGTCAGAGAAAAGACCAACGTCATGTTCGCAAATACATTGTAATCTCAAGACTTCAGATTTCAGAATGCTATACAAATGCCATACATTGTCCACAAGGCGAATCAGATCTCATCAAGGAAAAGTCATACTAAAACATTAATCTTGCGGGAACAATCAGAAACTCAAAAATTTATCCAAAGCATATTCAACATCAAATTGGAACTTTTCTTTTCATTACATTGCTCAATGGATGAAGCCTAAACCACAGATCTAGAAGCTTCATGACATCAAAGATTGGGCAACCAAGAGCTAGCACAGAGTAAACAGTGAAGCAATTCGGCATATCCCATAACTAGGATTTCATTGAATGCCACTTTGCACAGGTCAGGGACAAAAATCAATCAAGCCATTACACCACAAACAGTTCCTAACAAGAAAAAAGATGGTTGTTCTACTACACTATTATGTTGTTAATCTTATCATCTAGTCAGACTTACATAACCCATAACTTTAATAATACTCTAAAAAATCACAAAATGAACAAAATACTACGCCTCTGCATGTGATATTTCTACTTCAAACAAATCAGAAGAAATGGAAAGGGAACTCACCAGCGTACCTGTATCACTGACATTCGAATACTTCATCACTCTTATGAAATATGGAAAATTGGAGGTGAAGTACTGAGCAGCCCTTCTTTCTATAAACTTTGAGATGCTTGCCGTTTTATCTGTGCCTATCTCTGATTCAGATTTCAGATAATATGATTAAAAAGAAAAAAAGCAAATCATATATGCTCACCATGAGTGGAAAAATACAGGGAGATGCGCTCATTTTCATAAGATGCATTTTGGGAACTAGCGGAAACAAGCAAGCAAAAAGGAGGAATATATAATGCTAACACCACCTGCTCAGCTGGGCTAAGAATCAGGGGGGAAAAAAAATGACAGCTCAGTGGCACTTTAATTACAGTTTAACAGAAAAGAATTATTGGAACTGTGAGCAGGCCTTCTCAGAAAGGCAGTTGATGCATGAGGCTCCTTACAAAGTCGGTCTACGAGGAAAGTCACATACATGCAAAATACTAAAAAGTTTACTCCTAGCCAGACAAAGTAGCCAGTGCATAAGGGTTCTTGCAAAGCAAGATCTGGGAGGAAACTCACATATATACAATACACCCATACTCCACTTTAGAAGAGAGTTTGTTGCTGACTTGAAACTGTCAACTTCAAAGCACACTGGTAGAATCTTTAACCATCGCCAAAACTATGCCCTCTCATACTGTAACTAACTGTTCTTGACAGAGATTATAAAAGATACGCATGCATGCAAGGAGACATCTACAATTTAGGAGCTCAGTGCTATGTGAGATGTTGAGAACTTGGATCCTCATATATGTTTAAAGAGACCTGATTCAGATCCTCATACTCTAACTAACTGTTTCACAGAGATTATAAAAGAAACACGTGCATGCAAGGAGACATCTACATTTCAGGAGCTGACTCCTATGTTAGATATCGAGAACTAGGATCCACAAATACACTTAAAGAGACCTGAGTCAGATGCCAACCCCCCCCCCCCAACAAAAAGAAAAAAGAAAAACTCAAAAACAAAGGTAAGGTAGCAAGATGAGCAGTTTGCATGCAATAGAGTGAGTGAAGGATCTTGCGCAGAATACTTACTTTTTTTCTTGGCACAAGTTTTCTTCACTTTGGAAGCATTTTTCTTGCAACAAGAGTTAACTATAGTAGGTATCGGTTGACCATTTGCAAAAGAAGGAATAGCTAGGAGGATAGGCTTCTCAGATGTGCTGACAAATTCCCTCGTCCTGTTATCCTGTCCATTTACTATAATTTCCTTCTGCTCTGGGCCTTTATGGCTACACATTTCTAACTTCATTAAGTTATTTCCATAGGGAAAATCTATATGAACCGGTGTCCAACTCGCCCTTGTCTTCTTTTCAGCATATACGCTGGGAAAAGCACCTTCCCTCTCTCTTTCTCTCTTTTGACCCAAATTTCCACTGGAATAAGACAGTCCTTGACTGCATTTTGCATAAAAGGCTTCTTCTTTTTCGCATGAGCTCTGATCAAAAATTTGCACAGTGAAATGTGAATATCCATCATACCTGAAGACCAAAGAGTCACCACATTCTAAGGAATGATCTGTCACAAATATAGGCCATCCATCATCTAATAACAGATCATCATTGTGCTCAATCAGTTTCACAACCCATGTATTACCACTTGGCCCTGTCAATGAGAAGGATCCAAATGTTTGGCTCCCCAAGTGTTCAACAAATTTTGTTGGAATGCTCTGCAATCAAAATGCTCAACCATCAACAAACCAAATAAAAAATAGATACCAAAACAGAGCCAAAAATAAGAAAAATTGTCCAAGGACATATGATTACTGAAGTGGTAGGTGCACATTCATGAAGCAGGGTCAATGAATGCTCAATGAATAGTAAGCACAGCAACACTAACGAAAACTAACTAGTCAAATTACACAAATCCTAGTATATTATCTCATGGTGCAAGCATTGTATCCTTCATAGCATTCCTCGGATGCACATACAAGGATCGCAATCCCAGGCTCTTCTGTTCAATCTCAGTTTTAAAAAGAGCGAGGTGCACTGAGGCGCATAGGGTCCCAAAGTGTGAGGCGCAAGGCTCGAGGCAAAGGCGCACGCATCATGGATGCGAGGCGCACTTCTATGCAAAAAAAATTTTAAGTACTTCATGTTTCACAAAATACATTTTGCATAAACAAATTAGATAAATGCATTAAAAATGTGATTAGACATCAATATGACTACTAACACCACAAATAACCTTAAGACACATAATCTTATCATCGTAATTCTGCAATGCACGTCCTTACGGTACGAGTTGAGCTCACCTTTTAGCTCCCAAGGAAGGAAAAGAAGGAAAAAAGGTAAAGACAAGGCTAAGAAAAAGAAGAAAAAGCGGGACGATATAGTCTTGCATCCTTGAGGCGCACCTCATCCCCTCCGAGGCGCTCAACTGGCAGCCTCACACCGAGCATGCCTCAGGCGGGCTTTTTAAAACTAAGTGTTCAATGCTATAAAGACTGCAGAACACCAGCCTGCTGAAGTATGAACAATACAATACTTTTCCCCGACAAAAACTGTGCTACAATGCTTTCCTTATGGTAGACCATTCATCCATCCACATTGCTGAAAACCACCTTCGGCTTAGAATTATACTTAAACAATTACAGCAGCAATCACTAGCTTTAATGTTAAATCCAATAAGTGCATGCTATTAATAGTTGTCTCTAATCTCTATCTTGTCCCCCCAAGATTCCACCTATGCAGTACTTGTAGTCTTGGACTCCTCAAAATGTCTATTAGAGGACCGAACGCAATACTAAATGCTGAAGTGAAATATATAGACACCTACAAATGTATCACCTTCATTGGGATTTCACTTTTCATACTTACCAACACAAAGCATATGCAAGTTTTTTTTACTCAAGCACCAACTTTTTTCAATTTTATAAACAAATTGATTTTCTAAAATAGCATTTTATGCCAATATCTTAATCTTTCTCCATTTTGATATACTAGTCATTAATAAGAAGGTGCTTTGGGGAGGGCTACAAAGCCAAATTGAAATTTTTCATTATCTGACAGAACTTTGATGGTAATATGCAAAGCATTCAGCACTTTACATGGCTAGATATCAAAATAATTACACAAGTTGGTGATTTAATAGAACATGATATATTTTTTCCTAAGTAAAAATTCAATTTTAATATATGTTTTAAGAAGCAAAAAGGAATAATTGTATTTCTTCCTTTTCCATTAAGACAGCTACATACATCCGCATTGACAAGACTGGCACGTAAAATGTGGTATCCTTAGTCCCCTGCCCCTCTGCCCCTGTTGTCATGTATTCAACATTGATTCAGCCTGTAAGGAAGGCGCTGACTACTCGAAAAACTCAGTTAGATCATCACAGGTACAAGATGTGGTAATGACCATCCTATTTTTGCTTCCTCAGGTTCAGATCACCTGGGATATCATCAAGGCCAATAAAATATAGCAATCAGCAGTGGACTTGCAGAGATTTGTGTGTTGATTTTTCCAAATTAACATATAGATTAACTGGCCATCTCATAGAAACTTTCTCTATTCACTTTGCGTAAACAGGCTCAAGATAGAAAGCCTTCTACTAGGAGGCAATTCTTCGTCTTTCTCTAAGAAATTCACTTCTCTATTCTTCCTATTTCGATGTCCATCAGTCTTTCTTTCTATTACCACTCCCATTCCTCCCCCCCCCCCCACCCCACCCCCACATGTCACACTCTGGACATGTAAATGAAAAAGAGCCTTCTTAATCCTTTAGCTCAACCAAGATCCGATCTTGTTCAAGATTAGTGAATTTTGGCCCTTCACATGGAATATGGATACAGAATTACCGATAAATGGAGAACACTTGGGTAAGATGTTCATTAAAGTTTAAAACTCGTACATTACCAGTTCTTACACGTCAAGGCCACGACTTCTAGATGCTTTTCTAGTATTTAGATGAATCTTAGTTGGCAGACCAAGGCTAGGGTTCAAGACATTCATATAATTCTTTGCCTAATCACCCCTGAAATGTTACGCGTGCTTGCAATGAATCAAATAACCGTTCCTTCACCACTTGAATTGCACAGAAGGAACTTTCCTCGGTGCCCCTGCTCAAAATCCGCAGTTCAACCCAATGCTAGAGAACACACAAGGGTTTATACAGCATAACTAGCTTAGCATGTTGCCAAAGCTCAAAACCAAAGTGCAAAACAACCACAATTGCAATGAACGCAAGGGGGGAAGACATAGTCAGAAATCTAAGGAAGGGGGGAATACATACCAGCCTCTGAGAGCTTGAATTGGGAAGGAAAACCTCCAAGAAGTGAGGCCTCCTAGTAGTCATCATCTTTGATGTTTGCCACTCTCCAGTACTCCACACACTAGATCCTAATCATGCCCTAAATTTGCAGTAAATTAAACATTAAGCTGAGCATGAATCTCAATCTGTGGAAGATGGAGTTGTGGGAGATGGTAATTTGTCCTAATTACCAACAGTTGCATACAAATAATCCAGCATTGAGAAAAATGAGGAATTTAAGGCTAAATTTCGCTTAAATGGGGGAAGAGAGAAGAAGAAGAAAGCAACGCTGTGGAAACAATCAGTGGTTTGACATGCAAGGAATGACGAAAATTAGACAACAATCGAGAGAGAGACAGAATTCACCAGAAAGAATGCTCTCCAGAAATTCGCTTCAGCCGAGAGGAGAGAGACAGCAGGGTAGCGCAGAGCGACAGAGGGGGGGGAGAGAGAGAGACTATTAATTGCCTACACAGGGACGGAAAAGTGGAAGACTCATGCACTGAGCACAGCATCAACAGTTCCAGCCTTTTTTTTCGTAGGTGAATTGGGTTGTTAAAAAGTTGAAGCAGGTTGAGGTAAATTAAAGTAAATTAAATTATATTAAAATAGATTAAAATGAGTTGAATTTTATATGTAATAAATTAAACTTGATTAAAATAGTGCAAGTGGATTAAAGTGGATTGAAATAAGTTGAAGTGGGTTGAAGTAAGTTAAAGTGAATTGAGGTTGGTATTTTAGAATTGACGCACGAAAAGAATAGGGCGTTCATGTGGAGAGTCAGATAAAAATGCAGGTCCGGATGGATTTACCAACAGGTCATCAGCAAGGCCAGACAATTCAAGTTGTTCCGACATCATGCTTGGCAAAACTTGGCGTAGTAACTTCTTACACAAAAAGTCGGTTCTTTTTGTTGGTCTTCTTTAATTTATTAATTTTAATTTACTTCAACCTATTTCAACCAATTTTAACTCACTTCAATAAAAAAATATAAATTTTAATCAACTTTAACCTATTTCAACCAACTTCAACCCACTTCAACCAACTTCAACCCACATCATTCAAAATTTTATTCTCACTATTTTTAACCAATTTCAAGAAATATATCAACTTTAATTCACTTCAATCAACTTCAACCTACTTAAACCCACTTCAACAAAAAATATCAACAAAAAATATCCACTTCAACAAAAAATATCAACTTCAATCCACTTTAACCTACCGCAACCAAATTTACCCTTTTACCAACCATAATTTACCAACAAAAAGAACAGGCCCAAAGTCTTGTTTCTCTTGTGAAGTTTGACATCAAATATCTTTATTAAATGGGGTCACATGATAAGAGAATCCAAACTAGTAAATATAGTAATTAGTTCAACAATTTAGCAATTACAACATTTAACACCGTAAAAATCATCACCAATAAATTTGAATTGTTGAAAAATAAATGCCCAAAAAATCAAAAAAAAAGCGAGAGAGAGACGAAAACTCAAAAACATGAAGAGAGGGATTTGGAAATTATGTTGTTGGTAATTAGCCTCTTACTTGAGCCACAACTAAATTGAGATCTAGAGATCCACATTGAAGGAGCGATGAGAAAGTGAAACATGGAGTTTGTTGTGAGTTTGAGACATAAGAGGTAAAAAGAAAACTATCTATTATATAATATAAAAGAAATGTTTGGTTGACTATGCTCTCCTTTATTTGCGGAGTCTAAATTGTTTGCAGCCATTCATCTAAATTTGCATAAAATCTCAGCCCATAATTGTCCAACACTTTTGGATGCTTTTTGTTTATCCAAACCCCATATTTTTGCAGTCGTAACCCACCCTCACTCCCGGTTTCTCTCTCCTCAATATCACTCACGTTCTTTCTCTGTAACTACTCTGCTCTTTGTTGTTTACACAGTAATTAAAAAAAAAAAAAAAACCACGGCCCTCAACCCTACAACCCACAATCACAAAGGGAGTTACATAGTTACACCCTCAACCCCACTACCCACAAACATAAAGGGAGTTACACAATTATACACCCTAACCATCTGAAGCTAGAAAATAAAAACCAAAAAATAAAAAACAATATCCAACTCAGCCAATCCGTTACACCCCACTTTCACACCCACAGGAGAAGTTTAGTTTGAATTTGAATCTCTCTGCCCCGTTTCACAATCACTCTCTCTCTCTCTCTCTGCCTACACCCACTGCACTTGTGCCTTCTACGCCTCAACCTGCAGCTGCAAATACATCTAATTTGGCATTGACAAGGTTAGAAATCGTTTAATTATGATGATATGAGTTTTTTCTTATATAATTTGGTTAACTCTTTGTAACGTAATTCGTCATTTCCCATACACCCAGAAAAGAGATCAGGGGAGAAGGGGAGACGAGGATTCCTTTCAATATTGCAACCTAATTCAGTTCTGGTGCGTGCAAATTGTCTGTCATTGAATCTCTCTGTTTTCCATAACCTTCCTCAATCTAGCAGAACAAAATCTAAATCACATTTTCCTTCTCAGTTACCACAAAAGGGGACGAGGATTCCTATCAACATTGCAATCTAATCTAGTGAGTGCAAATTGTATTTGTCTTTGATTGAATCTCTTTGTTTTCCATATTCTTCCTTAATCTAGCCAAAGCAAACCTAAATCAATTTTTTCTTCTCAGTTACCAATTTTATGAAGCCCACTGTAGCATAACAACTATAGTTTGTGCTTGCTAATAGAGCTGATGGATAAGACTATAAAATTCGAATTCATAATTTGGAAGGCCCTAAGGCAGAATCAGATAGACAATGAGTAGCAATTAGGAGGAAAAAAATGTATCCATCAGGCTGCTTTTTTTTCTTTTTTTTTTCTGATGTACTATGTTAATACGTTTATGTCTATCAAAATTTCAAATTTTTGACATATGTATATACATCATAGAACAAAGGAAGAAATCACAACACTAAAGTTGAACCACACGACCTAATCATGCAAACTTCTTCCCAACATGACACTTGGGGATTCAAGAAAACATATCTAACACTATGAAAAAAACAAACTTTCAAGCTAAAGACAATTAATATTAATTAGTAAAAAGATATAACCAATTAATAAGATAAAAACTCAATGCAACTCAAAGCCAATTAATATGATAAAACTCAACAAATATCAACACCAGATAGGGCCAGGGTTTGAGTGCAATCAACTAACCAATTTACTAGGTTCCATTTAGAAATCAAGAGTGTAACAACTCAAAATTAATCAACTGATGAATTTTTCCCTTTAAGCAATAACCAACCAAATTTCCCCCAAATCCCAACCGAGATGTTTATCCATAGAAAGCAAAACTTGTGTGCATAAATGAGTAGCAATTAGGAGGAAAAAATGTATCCATCAGGCTAGTTTCTTTTTCTTTTTTTTTTCCTGAGGTACTATGTTAATATGTTTATGTCTATCAAAAATTGAAAATTTTGACATATGTATATACATCATAGAACAAATAAACAAATCACAGCACTAAAGTTGGACCACACATCCTAATCCTGCAAACTTCTTCCCAACATGACACTTGAGGATCCAAGGAAACATACCTAACACTATGAAATAAACAAACTTTCAAGCTATAAGCGTATCATATGAATGAAACGTTAAGAAAAGTATAATTATGAAACAAAATAACCTTATGTGCACATCATATGAATAAGGTTTCATGTATAGTTTAAATGGAATGCTAAGAAGTTATGATTATGAAAAAGAATGATTCCTATGCTTAGCCCTCGATGCTTGTTTATGTGCTTAACTGCTTGTTAGTAAAGGAATTTAGTCATATGGGGACCTAGAAATATGTTTGAGTGGTTAAAATGAAGTTTATGGTTATTAATCCTTCCATAAGGACTTTATGAATGCCTAATACGATAGTAAAGTATGAATACGTGATATGTGACTAATATGAATATTATTGTTTGAAACGGTTTTGGTTTTAAGGGGTCAGGGGACACTCACTGAGCGTGTGGTTGCTCATCCCACTTCGCTTTCCCCTTTTCCCCCAGGTTTTCTTTATGACAGGAAAAAGTTGAGTCTGCTATGTCGAGACAAAATCTATTCCCGCTTGCAAGGTGTCATGTGTGCCTACCTACGTCTTTAATAAAGTCTTGTAAAGTCTGTAAACGTTTGTAAACAAGTATTCTAATTCATGTAATGCATATTGTTTATAAGTCGCTCTGTATGGCCATATGAGTCAACCATCTAATTAGTTAGATGTCTTCTTGGTCAAAGTTAGTTATATTTTGGGATGTAAACCCTGATACTCCGATTGTGTGAACCATTGAGTTGTATCTTTTACTTTTCCTATATTAATGAACTATTCTGGTTGGTGTACTCCGAGCGAGTGGCTCGTTGAGTTATGAACTTCGGCGTGTAGCGGTTGAGCTTCTTTTAAATGTTTGACGCTTCTGTTGATTTGCAGGGATTTATTGTAAGGCTTTTAGCCTGGAAACGATTAGTTTTTAGGGGAAACTCTGTCCGTTTCGTCCTAACATTTAAGTAAAAAGTTAAGAAAACGTAACGCTTTCGGCCCTAGGGGCTGGGGGTGTTACATTTACACAATAACAACATTAAAAAAAGGTACATGATGCATAGACCTAAGTAATATGTTTTATTATTTTGGGGTTGGAATATCCAAACAATATCTACATATGTGAATTTGTCTATATTAGTTATTTATTTGGAACAACATAACTCAATTTGAAGTCTTGACATATGCCTATCTTTGCAAATATTGGAATAACGTACAAGCAAAAAACTTGAACACTGTCAACATTACACAAAACCAATGTATTTCACATACAATCGAATTTGGGACAAAAACATTGTACCTTAAAACTATTGAACATTATTACACGTATAGTTACTACATCTAACCAGAGCACTGAAAAACCAAAAGTTTGATTTATATTTAACATGAAAAAGAATATAAAATTGATAAATACTTAATACAATAAATACATCAAACAAGGACATAATAAATGGAAGGGTATAGTACATTATGTTCTTTTTGGGTACGAATAACCACCTAACATCCACGTAGGTGAACATCTTATTCAGCTTAAAATTGATAAATACTTAATATAATAAATACATCAAACAAGGACATAATAAACGGAAGGGTACAACACATTATGTTCTTTTTGGGTACGAATAACCACCCAGTATCCACATAGGTGAACATATTATTCAGCTTAAAATTGATAAATACTTAATACAATAAATACATCAAACAAGGACATAATAAATGGAAGGGTATAATACATTATGTTCTTTTTGGGTACGAATAACCATCCAGTATCCATGTAGGTGAACATCTTATTCAGCTTAACATTACGCAACTTAACCATCTTATTCACTCTAAAAAAATGAATACTCTACAAAACCAATCACATCTATTTCAAAACTATGAATCTTACAATCATTTAATTGGGCCCATGTTGAAGACTTACGTAATATACATACGCACTTACCTTTGTGCATACATAACGCACACATACACAAATAAAAATTCATCAAACATTGACAAAGAAGACATCCTCCGTGCGTGTGTGTCACCATGCATAACACCATAGACATACTTTTCTAATTCACTAATAACTTATGCTTTCTTTCATACATATATATATATATATATATATATATATATGTATATGTATATGTATATGTGTATGTATATGTATATGTATATGTATATGTATATATATATATATAGACTCCTAGGAGAGCAATATGGCCACGGACCCCACAAGAAGGTGGCTGAGGTACAAGCAAGCTTGCCTTAATGCTAGATGGAGGTTGTTCACAAAGAGATGTATAGATGTCAACCATCCTATGTATATCGTTCAATATTAGCAATATCAAGAAGAAGCCAGACTGTTGAACTTCTATTTGTCACAATCAGGAAAGAACACACATGTGAGAAAATTCACACATCGATGGACATTTACTGGGACCATGACTACTTGCATTCATTGTAATGCAACGATGTGGTATGATGAGAAGGTGCGAGGCGGCAGAAATCATGAACCTCGCTTTAGAATTTGTTGCCACTTCGGTCAAGTTAGATTAGCTCCATTACTTGCACCCCCACCTCTTCTTACTTCATAGTTTAGTAATAGAACTTTTATGGAGAATATCCGCATTTATAACTACATGTTCTCCTTCACTTCGATGGGAGCAAATATTGATTATTCTCTTATGGATGGTCGTGGACCATACACATTTCGAATAACTGGAGCAAATTATCATCAAATCAGGTCGTTAATGCCACCTGAAGGCCATGCCCCAAGATTTGTACAACTTTACATTAATGACACGCAGCCTGAGTCTCGCAATAGAATCAACGCTGTTAGGAGGGGAGGCAATGTAAATGGGGCAATGCATCCACCGTGGAGAATTTGCAGCAAATGTTGAATGCATGCAATCCATATGTGCATGTATTTCGTTAGGCAAGAGATATTATTAATACTGATAATGTTAATGATATGGGCATTCGCATCATCATTGCAAGGCCAGGGAGCAATATATGCGACCAACTATTAATGAAGTTGGTGCTCTTATTGTTGGAGGTGAAGGTGCAGAGGCAATTGGTACTGATATAATTTTAAAAACAGTTACTGGAAATGTAAGGCGAATATATGGGACCCATCCTTCTTATATGGCCCTCCAATATTCGTTGTTATTTCCCTTTGGAATAGATGGATGGGTACGCGGCATTCCATTAGCTGAAGGGTCAAGTAGCCGTCGTGAAGGTGTTACATTACTCCAATATTATGCATACAGAATACAGTTCAGGGTTAATGAAGTAAACATTTTGCTTCAAGGGGGGAGACTGTTCCTTCAATTTATAATTGATTGTTATACTGTTATTGAGCATGAACGTCTCCATTACATACGATACCACCAAGATGTGTTGCGTATTGAACTGTATGTTGGTTTAGAAGATGCTATCACCGCTGGTGAATCCGATGCCAGCACCATTGGTCGAAGGTGCATCCTACCTTCCTCTTTTCCTAGGGGTTCGCGGTGCATGAGGAAACACTTCCTCAATGCGATGGCAATATGTGCACATATTGGGTACCCAGATTTCTTTATCACATTTACCTGTAACCCAAATTGGCCAGAAATACGAGAAGCACTAGATCAACAACCTGGACAACATGCGAATGACAGGCCAGATATTGTAGCTTGTGTCTTTCGATTACGTCTGCAGGAGTTGATGCGAGATTTTAAGGAGAAAAACTTCTTCGACACCGTTGTTGCAGGTCTGGTTGTACTTGTGCAACATTATTTCCAATTTGCATTTTGCTATAACAAGTGTTGGTAACTTTATTTGTTTCCAATTTTGTAGATATCTATGTTATTGAATTCCAAAAACGAGGGTTACCCCATGCTCATATCCTCTTGACTCTTGCTACTAATGACAAACCTACTTACTCTGAGGATATCGATGCCTTCATTTGTGCCGAGCTTCCTGATCAAGATGAAGATCCACTTGCGTATGAAACTGTTGCCAAGCACATGATCCATGGCCCATGTGGGGTACTTAATCCTTATCTTCCTTGTATGGATGGACCTATGTGCACAAAGCACTACCCAAAGGCCTTTACTAACTACACAACTATTGAAGAAAATGGGTTTGTTAGATATCAGAGAGATGATGGTAGAATGATTACCATTAATGGCAACCAGATTGATAATCGGTGGGTTGTTCCATACAATCGTGATTTGTGTGTTAAGTATGACGCACACATCAATGTTGAGTGTTGTGCACAAAAGAAGGTTATCAAATACCTTCATAAGTATATGCATAAAGGTCCTGATCAAGCTACATTTGTCCTTGAGGAAAATGGTCAGCCTAATGGAGAAGGAGGCCACAATCAACATTCAGATGTTGATGAGATTAGACAATATCTAGACGGTAGATACGTATCCGCTATAGATGCAATGTGGCGAATATTTGAATTTGAAATAACACACCGGTACCCATATGTTGAAATGTTACAGTACCATTTACCAGGGTAGCATAACATTCTTTTTAGAGACGGTGATAACTTGGATGATGTTCTTGATATGGCTTGAAATCGAATTAGTATGTTCACGACATGGTTTCAAGTCAATGTGGATGACCCTCAAGCAAACCAATATACATATGCTGAATTCCCAATGTATTATGTTTGGAATCGGAGTTTGAAAAAGTGGACCCGACGTCAACAGGGTGTATGTATTGGAAGACTATCATTTGCAAATCCGAACTCAGGAGAGCGATACTATTTGAGAATGTTGCTTACTATTGTTCGTGGGGCCACGTGGTATGATGACTTGAGAACATTTCATGGCACGTTGTTCCCTACATTCCATGAAGCTTGTTGCGCAAGGGGATTGGTTAGTGATAATAGTGAATGGGATGATGTTTTCACTGAAGCAGCTACATGGGCTACTGGGGTGCAACTACAGAGTATGTTCTGATCTATGCTTATGTACAATGAGATTGCACAACCTAATTTACTGTGGGAAGGTCACTGGGAAGACTTGACAGATGACTTGGAACGAAGGTTACAACGTCAACATCATGATGATGACTTGCGTTTAAGTATTGAACAGAGGAAAAATCTTGGATTATATGAACTGCAAGTCATTCTAAATAGAAGTGGTCGTTCCTTGAAAGACTTCCCTCCGATGCCATTGCCCACCTCTGATGTTCCACAACAGCTTAGAAATCGACTAATTAGGGAGCAACTAGATTATGACATCGGCATAGAAGCTGGTGCTTTAACTTCGTTGCTTCCTACATTAAACTCCCACCAAATGCATGTGTTTCAAAATGTTATTACTGCTGATGATTCCAATGAAGAAGGATGCTTCTTTGTATATGATAATGGCGGAACAGGCAAGACCTATGTTTGGAAAGCTATTATCGCTGCCCTTCGTTCGAAAGGGAAAATTATTCTATCGGTTGCGTCGTCTGGAATAGCAGCGTTATTATTACCCTTAGGGAAAACTGCTCACTCAATGTTCAAGATCCCTATTAATGCGGCGGACACATTATATTGCTTCTTCCCTAAGCATTTAGAGTTGGCTGAGTTGATCCGCCAAACATCATTGGTAATATGGGATGAGGCACCTATGACACACCGTCATGTTTTCGAGACAGTAGACCGTATGTTTAGGGATATATGTGGCAATGAACTTCAACCATTTGGTGGCAAATTGATTGTATTTGGCGGTGATTTCAAACAAGTACTTCCCGTTATAACACAAGGCGGATGAGCAGACACAGTTGCCGTATCAATTTCTAGGTCCTGTTTCTGGCCTTATTGCAAAGTCATGCATTTAAGGATTAACATGCGACTTAGGGATCCATGCTTACGATGCGATGAATACGAGCGGTTGCGACAATTTGCGGATTGGATATTGAGTGTCGATAATGGCACATTACCCGGTATATCATTGGAAGATGGGAGCGAAGCCAATTGGATACAAATCCCTTATGAGTTCCTCATTCCAAATGACAATCATGGGTTGGACAACCTAATATCCGAAATTTAACCTGAGTTATCTACCCCAATACAACGACGGTTCTTACATGCAGGAACGCTGTATACTTGCTGCTACAAACAACGATGTTGATCAATTAAACTCCCAAATTTTAGGAATGCTTCCTAGAAGTTGTCACGCATACTTGAATTCAGATACATTTCAGGAGATCAAAGAGCAGTGAGCATCCCGACATCGACAACATTCACTCACCGGAAATACTACATGGGTTAACTTTCTCAGGTTTGCCGAACCACGAAATTCAATTGAAAATAGGTGCAGTAGTGGTTTTGTTGAGGAATCTTGATCCACATCTGGGGTTGTGTAATAGGACACGCTGGATTGTTGAACGCCTTGGGAGTAAGGTTTTGGAAGCGAGAATTACTACTGGTCGCAATATTGGGCAAAAAGTGGTTATTCCACGTATTGACTTGACACCATCTTCAGATGAGACACCATCCGCATTAAAAAGACGTCAATTCCCAATTAAATTGGCGTTCGCAATGACAATCGACAAAAGTCAAGGTCAAACACTCAAGCATGTTGGGGTCTACCTTCCCAAACCAGTGTTCTCACATGGACAACTTTATGTTGCCATTTCCCCCATCACGTCCGCATCTGGGTTAAAATTTTTAATTTGTAATAAGGGTAATATCCCTGATAATGTCACCAAGAATGTTGTATATAGAGAAATCTTCAATGATGCACCCCATTGCGATTAATGCTGATGTACATTTTATGTTTATCGTTTTGTTGAGTGCATGCATTATGGACACACCATGTTATGAGGACTATGAAGAATGTAAATTTTCCATTGCTCTGTGGTTTTTTCCCCTTAGCTCCTTAGTGATGCTGTCTTCTTATTGTCATTTTGCTATATGGTGGTATCTTATTTTTTTCTACAAACCGATCCTCACATTCCATATCTTTATAAGAAATAAACTTTTCATACATGGAATGATATTCATATATTACTACTACACATTAACAATTTCGGTTTCCTCCTACTTCGAAGCTCATTTAGTTATCCATTTTTGTGAATAGTGGAGCTAACGTTGAGGGTGTCATTAATGTAGCCTACTTATTTATTATATGTATACCATGCCAGTACTCGCTTATCTTATGGTTTCACTTTCGTCGAGTAAATCGACATATTTTGTCAAATACTTTACTTATTTTTTGCACTTGATTATGTACCTTTACAGGCATGACGACATCTATCTCATTTGATTGTATGCCAATCAGTAGCATATCTTATTATAGTACATCTATCTGCATTTTTGTACGCTTGATGAGAACGCTAAGTGTTCGAGCATATAGCAATCGTAATGTTTGGAAGGTTGTCTTCATGGACGCTGAGGTATTTCAATTTTGTCTACTATTTGGCTTTCACCGTTCTCTCTCAATTTAATACTAACATACTCTCTTATGCATTGACAGTGTAGCGAGATTTTAGGTGTTATAATGGACAAAGACATCGATAGGTGGAAGTTTATACTAAAAATGGGTCGACTACATCGCCTCTTTGGTTTCTCAGTTAGTTATACGACGCCTAAGGATAAAAAAATCGTGGACAACAACCTTAAATTGTTTTTCACTCACAAGACTGAATTACTGGATTTGATCGATGAGTACAATGCAGTCCCATACCACCACCTCCCACCATTGGTTCCTTTTCTTGATGTCTATATACATTTACAACCCATTGTACAAACAATAGGTAATTGTAATACACCACGATTTTCTAAATTATTCAACCCCTCTATACATGCCTCTTACTAATTGCGTTCTGCAGACATCATTGGTTTAGTTGTTGCAGTTTCCAACCCTAGTAAGACACGTGCAGGAACCCTTAAACGAGATGTGCTCATTTGTGATATGCAGTATATGCTTCCAACTAATAACATATTGTCCTCTTTGTTATGTTGTTCTTAATATTTAAACTTCCTGTTGCGTAGTACATCATATTAAAAGATTACTCTGTCTTTTGTAGGTTGAATGCATTGAAACTCACCTTATGGGGAGATTTTGTTGAAATTGAAGGCAACTAGCTTTCCTGTAATTTGTTATTTGAAAATATTCTTCTTACATCTAGGGTACTTGCACGAAGGTACAAAGGTGTGTATATCATTTATCATTTCCAACCATTACATGTGACATTCTATTTTCGCTTCCATTTCTCGATACATTTTCTGACCATATTTTTATGTCGTAATATATTTCATAGGAATTACGGTATCCACAACACCTAGAAGCCAATTGTTGATTAACCCACCAATTGAACATACTTCAGAGTTTGACAGATGGTATAGTGAATCCCACATCTTTGTTCACGTTACAATGATATGTGATTAGCAATTACTTACAAAATTTTACTCCAAATGTATATCTGTGCTTGACTGTATTTTATGCATGTGATAGGTGGGCTGATGATGGACATGCTCAACGACGCTTAAATTTATACGTCGGAGAAGATTGCGAACACCTACTTTGGAAAAGTTATTTGTTGTCAGGCGCATCACGCTTACTGAATACTCTCCATTACATAATGTATCACAATATTGTCTTAGACTTCTTGTGCTATTACACATATAAGCCCTTTTGACAACAACTGACCCAACTTGTGTATTGTGTTATTATATATGTGCAATTGCAGGTTTCATATTATCACATCTTTGCATACGTAGAAAGTATCTTCCCAATTGTCTATACCTCTTGCCTTGATTGCCTTTTATGTTCCCATTGTCATGTCTTCGACCTCAATATACTGTATTGTATATGTCCACATCCACGAGATGCAACTACTCAAAGGTATATCTTTTTTTGCCTTCCTTCAGTATCATTTAACCTGTACATTGTTAATATATGCTCAATTATATAATATATATTTCCTTGTAACCTTTTCTTCCACCCTTTAGATTCTTCTTCAAAGTTGATATACGAGATAACTCGGGCACTCGAACTTTTACCGTTCTTCAAGATGTTGCAACAATTCTTCTCCATACTAGCACCGACGTCTTAAGTGGCTATGCAGCATTGGTGATCTTTTTATTGTAGTATTTTGTAATTTGTGCTTCACACATATGGGATTACTTTAATTAATGGATTCCATTTTCAATATATGCAGCCAGAAGCTGAGCTTAGATTATATACCATATTGGACGATCAACTAGAACAGCCATGGGTGTTTGTCATGGAGCCTCCTCGATTAGGTGAAATCGAACCCTTCATCGATGTCATTACATCAGTTGATTGGGAGGAAGAAGTTTCTTTCTTGAGGCATCGCGATGATAGTTATTTATCTAGATAACAAATATATATGCATATGCATTTCATTTTACTTGTGCTTTTATATGTTTCAGATCTAAGTATGTCTAATTTTTTTTCCCCTTCATACAGCTTGAAGAAGAATCGATGTAGCGTTGCCATCGCTCCACTGCCATGCCATCTGCCTTAATTCACGCTTATTTTCATTTTAGTTTACACTTGAACATATGTTTAATTCAACTCTACGTTATGCAGTATTGGGGATTCATTACATATTATGCACAATGTAATTATCTTCTTCGACTCTTAATATTCCAACATGTTTTCACTACTTACCCCATATCATTGATAATTTCAAAGTACCATATAACTATTTAACAATTTATTCCCAGGGCAACGCACGGGTCCTGGCTAGTTTTTCTTAATGCGAGTCAAAATAATAATTTTTATTTTCTAGAGTGTAGGATAGTATGTCGTGTCATAACGTCACAATTTCAACCCTAACGCAACTTTCATTGAAGTTGAGTGTCCTCATTTTAAGTCTCGGCTCAGTATAGGTAAAAAAGCTTGACCCTGACATTAAATTTTTGTACATCGATCAAGCAGACCTCCAACCCTTTAATCAGGGAGGTAAGACCTAATAAAACTAATTCAAACTCCAAAATTACAATCAAATCATTTAAACCCATACATGAATTAGCGGATGAATCAACCTTAAGTGATTTGGACTTGAATTCGAATGGACTTCAACTACACCACTACGCATTTATTGCACTGGTTTTTTGGAAGTATTCTTATGGTTGACCCAACTTATACTTTTTCTCCTAAAGTTGTTTTCCTTTTGCAAGGCAACTTTATCAGAATAACGACAATTGACATCAAGTCAACCAAAACCTAAATTAACTCGCTCCATACTTGATCTGAACCAAAATCCCTTTGACTCAAACATAATCAAATTCAAAATTTATACAACCTACAACCAAATAAAGAATTGTTTGTTAAGTCCAGGAGAAGGTGAATTGTAGTTAAGTAAACGACCCACACACTCATAGCATGTGAATAATCCAACCTCCACGATATTTTGTTCCCCTTTTGGATTGAAGATGAAGACATTTATGAATGACTTTTAAAATTTATTTCGTTTGTATTTGGCGCAAATAGGATTTCTTATATTCACTAAATACCTGTTTATTCAAATATTAACATATTATTTATGTTTCTTACCATGGCTTTTATTGTATCACTTCTTATTATTCATTACATTTTCTCTACTTAGCTTCTACAACTGCTTATCATTCCTTACCTCTCCTTACCACTTAGAACTAAATGTTACCTCTTCTGATCAGTTACTCGCTAATGCTAATTTGCACCACTCAAATGAACAAGCCTAACAAGTCATCAATTGGCATTGGGTCATTTTAAGTAATTTATTATTTATACATTTTTAGATGTGGCTTTGTCCTATTAGTGAGAGTATCATTAAATGATGAGAAAATTATTACGAGGTCCAATTTTCTCAAAATATTTACGTTTTGCAACACAAACATTTTGCAATACAATATGTAAACTCGTAGATTATACAAATCTTTGTACTTTTTTGCCTCGAATGCAAATATTTTGATAAAAAAATGCAAATACGTGTAAAGTACATGCAATTGTATTTTGTATTAAAATATTTCTTGCGTTCTAAAATCACAAATACATAAGGAAAAATGTTGTCACAATAGTTTTCACATAAATGACATTACTTAATAGAAATCACTCTTTAAATGTAAACTTCAGTGTAGATTCTTACTCCAAACTACATAGGGTCATGTGAATCAGACAAGCTATAGTAGATGCCAAGACTTGTTGGTGCCAAAGAATATAACCCATTTACGAGGAATATTGCTCCTTTTAAAATTCAAACATGGCATATAGGCACATATGCCCCAAAAGCTAAACATGTCCACATGCCAAATACGCTTTCGTTATTTTAGAACTCCACTTGCCAAGATATATACCATATAATCAAATTAAAAATTTCATCGAACCAACCCCCGGCCCCTCTAAAATATGTGTTTGAGTGAGATGTGGAGAACTTTAGCACCTCAACTACTATTTATGCCTACGGGTGGGTAAAGAATTGAGTCGGGTACTACTATTTACAAAATGGGTCTATTCGGGTTGTGACTAACCCATTAAAGGGGTCAACTAGATTAGGCTTTTCATTTGAATAAATGGGTCACATTAGGCCAACCCAAGGTCATCCTACTTTCTGGCTATCTAATGTGGAAAGAAACTAGCATAAAAACCCTATATAATAACTACTATTATATATAGTTCGTTGATAACAAATTTGACTAAAGTTGAGCATGTAAATTAGTATGATAAGTAAGTTAACAACAAATCAAGTTTCAAAAATATCTCCTTCCTTCTCCATACCATGCTTCCTACTTCTTTTCCCAATCCCAAGAAAAATCTCACTTATTTCCACTCCTTCTCATTTCCCAATCCAATTTAAGACAGAAAAGAACAAGCCAAGATTTTTTGGATAGAAAATTTGGAGCGGATACTAGAAAAAGGTGATGGATTGGGAAATCTAGATTCCCAAAGCAAAACAAGGTTAAAATTTGGAGTGGGATGTGAGAAGGAACTAAAATGAACAGGAAGAAGTGGATTGGAGTTAGAAATAAAGATTTCTCACCCAGTTGTTAATGGTCAATTTGCCTCAGCCTTTTTTTTAATTAGGCCATCTTCTTTTCCATGAGAAATTCGAGTGGACAATAAGAAGGAATAGGATTCTTCAAAAAGAGTGGAATAGAGTATGATTTTTTTTGAAAGTGGGATGGAATGAGTGATCTTTTTTTGGATGGAGAGTGGGAAGGAGTTGGATAGCATGAGATGAAGTGAGATTTTTCTAAGAGTGGGATGAAGTAGGAAGGAGTACGGAGTAAGAAACCTGAAAAATCATGCTTTACCAATGAAAAGTATAGGTCCTTAAAATATTATAGATGGATTGACCTATTATTGACATGATCCTACATCAACTCAATCTTAATTGGATCGACCAACTTAGCCTAATCGAGACTAGACCCATCACCTACCCATATTTGTGCCAAAGGGTAGATAAATTTGGCATTAGATGAATTAAAGAAGTAACAATTTTTTGTCACTTACTAGTTGTTATAGGTATTCATATGACTTGAATTAAGGATAAAGAGAAACCTTTCTTTGAAAATGTTTCCCTCTTAACATAAAATATGATTCATTAATTAATGGTCATATTTCATTTATGATAAATACTACATTCAAATAAATGTATAGCTAAACTAACAAAAAAGGATTTCACAAGAAAAATAATTATCATGTCTAATGCTCCTCTTCTAATGTTTTTCCTGGGGGGGGGGAGGTAAATATTGTTCAAAAACCATCTCAACAAAAAACTTAAGCTGATGGTTGAAAGTACAGGAATAGGTTTATACTTTAATATGTCCCCTCACGT
Organism: Selenicereus undatus; assembly: GCA_017589665.1. Classification (NCBI taxonomy): domain Eukaryota; kingdom Viridiplantae; phylum Streptophyta; class Magnoliopsida; order Caryophyllales; family Cactaceae; genus Selenicereus; species Selenicereus undatus. The sequence goes on along the minus strand of JACYFF010031954.1, from coordinate 30,507,513 downwards.
GAATGCCATTTGAACTTGAAGCGTTGATGCTGCAAAAGCTCCCACTACCTTGCGGAATAGATCAATATGGTGGCTACTGAGATTCGAACCAAAGGCCTCTCACTCACAAAGGCTCTGATACCTTATTCGAGAACCACTCCAACCAAAAGCTTAAGCTGATGGTTGAACGGCCACAAATAGGTTTATATTCTAACAAAGGGCGTGTTCGGCAACAACGTTTTGGGTAGCGTTTGGCGTTTTGACTAAGTTAATACACTCATCACATAATTTTTAGCGTTCGGTAACGTAGTGTTTTGACTAGCATTTCAAGTAGCGTTTAGCGTTTTAAGTAGCGTTTTTAAAAAGCTAATAGTATTAACGTTTTACATTCAAAAGTAGCATTTCATATTTTTTTACCAAAAATTAGCCTCTGGAAATTTTATCTTTGGAAATTATCTGTATCCTTTTATGTCAATTTACATTAATCAGCTAATCCAACAACTAAATTTACCAAAGACATTTTATTCAATTGCTCTTCTAAACAGCTATCCGCTAACAGCTAAATTAGAAATGCTATCCGCTACCTAAACCGCTATCCGCTACTTGAACTGCTAAGTTTGCCGAACAGGGCCAAATACAACCCTATAACATCAAGCACCCCTTCTCTCAAATGATATGCCTATGTAGTCAACAGCTAAAATACACTGTAACTTAGTGTAGGAGGGAGGGGAAGGAGTAAAAGCGATTGGTACATGAAGGAATAAGAAGGCTAGACTTATCTACCCAGTAGCTATCAACTTTCCTTCATGGTAGATGTAGCGAACTTGTACATCAGTAGCTTATTGCAAAAAAGACTTAATATCATAAACCGAAGTCTGAATTTGTTGTCGCACACATCTCATTCGAACCGCTTGTATTGAGATCTTATTATGTCCTTCAAGAATAAACTTTCTATACCCTAATTATATAGCTTTTTTAACGTCATTTCCTATAGTTGTGGCTTCCACAATAACTATAAATGTATCTCCCTAGACGGTTGCACTCGCCAGTAAGAATCTGCCTTGAAAAACCCTAATAAGAAACCCCAAACATTACTTTTTAATTAATCTTGGATGCCTCAAAATTGATTTTGATAAACTCCTGATAGGGTGGAGACTGCTTGATGAAATAGTGCTGGATGGATGAGGTGTGGTTGGATACAACGATTGATCAGAAAGGCTAAATTTGAATCTAGTCTTCCATTCTTCACGACATCTTCTTGTTAAAACAATGATTCGCATAGTAGAGAAAATTTCATTCTTGAAAGTGACAACATTTCTTGCTTATCATATGCTGTATAAGTGTAAAAATTTTAGCAATATTCTTATCCTTGGCTAGATTAAGATTATATAACTCGTTACTAATTACTGCGCTAAAAGTTTGAAAATATCACTTCGGTAAATAATGATGGCCTTTAGTAGCTTCTATATCTTCCCAACTATGGGACAATCAATAAAAGTATGATATGTACCCTCAATATATATCAAATTGACACATCGAATAGAGGAAATTAAAATTCATCCCTTATATAACATGTTCCCCTTGATGAGAGTGCATTATTGCATAGTTACTACAGAAATAAATTTAAATTAGGTAACAAATCTAATTTTCAAATATATCTGTAGTTCTATTTAGCTATTGATGGGTGTAGCTTACCATGATCCTTCTAAGACTTCAGGCTTGCTCTTTCTGTTGGGAAATATGGGTTGAAAAATGAGTGAAGTTAATTAAGATTGGTAGAAGTGGGTTGAAGTTGGTATGTTTTTGTTGAAGTGGGTAGAAGTAGAAGTTGGTTGAAGTAGGAAGAAGTTGATATATTGTTTTATATGATAGATAAAAGTGGGTTGAAGTTAGTTGAAGTAGGTTGAATTGGGTTAAAGTTAGTTGAAGTTGGTTGAAGTGGGTTGAAGTTGAAACTTTTTTGTTGAAGTGGGTTGAAGTTGGTAAATTGGGATTTACAAATGAAAAGAACAAGCCCTTCATAGTGAAATCTCCTGAAGATAAAAGTGGCCTTCTCCATGTTGTTGTCAGAAAAAGCACTGTACATATTTCTGCATTAATGTGTGGAGGCAGGAAATTTGATAGCTTGACAATGTCCCACGTTTTATCTTGTGCAATAAACTATTCCACTTTGAGTTCATAATCCTAGATATTATCAGGATGCCCATCATAGGGAGAGTATTCTTCGCAGCATGCCATTTAGCAAGTCAAAAATGAACTTTTTTCATTACCAATTTTCCAAAGAAGACCTCATCAAAAAATTCCCTCTTGCATGGCATACATTTCCATGCTTAGGAGCTAGAGTCTTCCTAGCATAAAAGAGAATTTATCTAGATTATCATATTTGGCCTGCATAAATTCAATCCATTCACTGTTGGATTCCATAAAGTACTTCCAAATAAAGTTGGTGACAAATTCTATATTAAAACATATCTTTTATTGTTAAACCAGGTCCATTTAGGTCTTTTGGTATGCGAGTTGTACTCTGAGAAAAACAAGGTAAATCTTCGATGTTACTTGAATTCTTCTAAAAAAATGACTAATATAATCCATTTAGTTAGCAGTGGAAATTGGATTACATAATATGTGATGGTAACACTTCCATATTAGACTGAATATGAGTCATTTTTCCAACTTTTAACAACACGAAAGTCTTCCATGCTGCAACTTTTTGGTTTGTGTTATCCAGTAATTCTATAAATAACATTTTCGTCGTTCTTCCTTTGAAAACTAGGCAACCCAAGTATTTACCAAGCAAATATCTATACAGAATATGAAAGACCTTGCAACAACTTACTTCTACATCTAGCTAGCTTTATTATGAAAAACAATTGTAGACTCATCAAAATTAATCAACTGGTCGATTTTATATAAAAACTATCAAGGACAACCTTCAGTGACAATACTTGCTAGGCGATCAGCTAATCTATTATGTGCAAAGAATAAGCAAGGTAACTTAGATAGTGAGCCTAAGAGTTCAATACTAACTTTACTTTTAGATTAAGCAGCTTTTTGTTCAAGTCTTTGCGTTAAAGCTTATTAGGAATAAGAGCAAACTAATAGCGGAAGTAATAGGATGAAATAGATATTCAGAAATTTAAAGAACGATAACAAGAACAAAACAATGACACAGAAGATTTATGTGGAAACCCAATGCGGGAAAAAACCACGGACGGCGACGAGAACAATCAATCTACTATATGAGCAGGGAGAGTACAAAACGATCACAATCACACCAAGTGATTCGATCCAATAGCAAAATTACAACCTCTTTTGTAATCTCTCTCAAAATCTCTCTACCTCTCAATGTGTTTTGGGATTCAGGGATTTGAAGTCTGAAGCAGTGATTTTAGATCCTAGGCAAGGTCTCTTTATATAGGGTCTAGAAGTCCAGGGTTTTACCCCTAGAGGAGAACCCTAGCGGCCAAAAAGACTGTACGCCAAAAGCAAACCCTAGCCGCCAGGAAGCCCGCGCCAGAACTGGGAGCGCAGCACGGCCATGTTGTGTGGCATGGTCATCCCATGCCAGGGTGGCACGACACACCCGTGCCACTTCTCCGCCTTCTTTCGTCATCTTGCTTCTTCGGCCTGACACGTCCGTGTCGTCTAGCACAGTCCCACCGTGCTGATTCTTGGATTTTGGGCCACGAAACCCAACAATCTCCACCTTGGACCAAAATCACCAACAGTTACCAATTCTCTAACACCGTCATCGCACCCTGAAGGGTGATGCCCCCTCGAGGGGGCAATGCCCCGAAGGGCGCTCAAATACTGTGAATGCCAACTAAATCCAAGCAATGCTTAAACTTAGCTGTGGGAGATGACTTATATGAACCTTTTTTCATATAACCTGTCGTATTAGGTGCCTATAAGACATAGAGGCTTCCATGCGTCAAACCCTTCAGTAGAATCCGACTGTCCTTCGAGACCTTCAGAACTCCACCTTCAGCTGAATATTTGCACCCCTTGGATTCCGGGGTGCCTAAAGAGGTGAGGTTACGCTTCAAGTCAGGAGCGTGACGAACATTCGATAAAGTCCTGACAATAGCATCATGGGTCTTGATTTTAACAGTACCGATTCCAGTTACATTACATTGGGCATTATTGCCCATGTGAACAACAGTTAAGTTAACTAGATCATATGTTGAAAACCAATCCTTGTGAGGACACATATGATAGGTACACCCGGAATCAAGAATCTAATCAGAATCGCTCATCCTTTTAGTAGAGGTAGCAAACAGAATGTCACCATCAGAATCAGATTCAACAAACGACGCTTCAATAGGCTCACGAGAATTATCTTCTTCTTTCTCCCTTTTCTTTTGCAATTGCCAACAGTTAGCAACAATATGATCCAATTTACCACAGTAATTGCCGGTCTTACCAGCGTGAGGATTTCTAGACTTAGAACGGTTCTTACTCCTATTACCGTTCCCCTTTTCAGTTGTTTTATCCCTTACTACTAATCCCTCAGCACAATCAACATGAATGTCAAGATCAAACTTCTCCTTAGACAACAGGTTTGACTTAATATCCTCAAACGATATAGTATTAGAATTACTATATAGCATGATCCCCTTAAAGTGTTTATAGGAGGGGGTAAAGACACAACAAGCAGAATAGCTTTATCCTCATCCTCAATCTTTACATCCAGACTCTCCAAATCAACAAGAATATAGTTAAACTCATTCAAATGTTTTTGAACAGGGGTACCTTCAGCCATACGAAAGGTGTACAATCTTTTCTTCAAATGGATCTTGTTGGCGAGACTCTTCCTCATTTAGAGTTCCTCCAGCCGAACCCAAAGGTCCAAGGTAGTTGTCTTATCAAGCACCTTTCGCAAGACATGTGGTGCCAAGCACAACTGTATGGATGAAACTGCCTTCAACTCTAGTTCTTCCCATTCCTCGTCTGTTAGCGATCTATGCCTGTTCTTTTGGTCTGCTGCTTATTGTTCATCAGTCATCTTCTCGGGTTTCACGTGAGGTCCTTGCAGAACCTTCCATAACCCATAGTGGATGAGAACTGCTCTCATCTGCAACTAATAGCGGAAGTAATATGCTGAAACAGATATTCAGAAATTTAAAGAACGATAACAAGAACAAAACAATGACACACAAGATTTACGTTGAAACCCAATGCGGGAAAAAACAACTGACGGCGATGAGCATAATCAATCCACTATATGACCATGGAGAGTACAAAACGATCACAATCATAACAAATGATTCGATCCAATAGCAGAATTACAACCTCTCTTGTAATCTCTCTCAAAATCTCTCTACCTCTCAATGTGTTTAGGGATTCAGGGATTTGAAGTCCGAAGCAGTGATTTTAGATCTTAGGTAAGGTCTCTTTATATAGGGTCTAGAAGTCCAGGGTTTACCCCGAGAGAAGAACCTTAGCCGCCAAGAGGACTGTACGCCAAAAGCAAACCCTAGTCGCCAGGAAGCCCGCGCCCGAACTGGGAGCGCTGCACGGCCATGCTGTGTGGCACGGTCACCCCATGCCAGGGTGGCACTCCCGTGCCACATGGCACCGCACTCCCGTGCCACTTCTCTGCCTTCTTTCGTCATCTCGCTTCTTCGGCCTGACACATCCGTGTCGTCTAGCACGGTTCCACCATGCCGATTCTTGGATTTTGGGACACAAAACCCAACAATAGATTGTTGGGAATATCACATATGAGTAAAGAAGTGGGCTTGTTGCCATGGACCTTGGTTGAAGTGGGCTCATTCCTTGGATCTCCCTAACAAGTGGTATCATAGCCGATGGTGCATTCGGCTAGGGGACAAAGGTATGGCATGGTGGACCCCATGGACGAGCTTGGTGAAGTGACACGCAGGTGTTGATCAAGCGGGAACACGTGTGCTGCAGCGTGGCTAGATAGCGTGGATAAGCTTTTGATGGTAGCTTGACACCTTGGTAAAGGCTTTCGTTCAAGGGGAGCTTGTGCGTTGATGTGGTGTGGAAGAGACTCATGTGTGAGGGGGAGATTGTTGAGAATATCACACATGAGTAAAGAAATCCGACATCGGGAGTTTGAAAAAAAATGGTCATGTATATAAGTCAAGTGGGCTACTCCTCCTATTGCCAATTGGTTTTAGAATGGAACCTTACTTGGGCTTGTTGCCATGGACGTTGGTTAAAGTGGGCTTCTTCCTTGGATCTCCCCAACAAAACTTCCATAAAAATAATAAACAAATATGGTGATAATAGATTGCCCTGTCCATTACATCTAGATGGCATTAGAAAAACCCACAAAGTTGCTTATCAATGCTTAATGAGTAAAAACTGTAATAACTAGCCTCCAAGCCCATGCCACGCAAGGTTTTTTTTTATAAAAAAATTTCTTACAATATTTTAAAAATTTTATAATCAATTTTATAATTTAAATGTTTAAAAATAATATTATTGACATATTAGTAATTTGTTTCCTTTTTCTCTTCATAAAATTAGGTGAAAAGACACTTTTTATTATGTTGACTTCAATTCACATATTATTATATTTTCATTTTTTAATGAAGTGCTAATAAATGCTTAAGAGACACATATCACAACTACAACATTTGCTTTCACTTATATATATAT
>JACYFF010031954.1:30399256-30440904 GCA_017589665.1 Selenicereus undatus | reverse complement strand
TATATATATATATATATATATATGTATATATATATGTTTGTATGTAGGTACGTACATATACGTATACATATATATATATATATATACATATATGTAGATATATACATATATATATATCTAAAGTTATATATACGTATATATATAAATATATATATGTATATATGTGTATATATATATATATATGTATGTATATACACGCATATATATAAGTTTAGATATACATATATATCTGTATATCTACACACACACACACACACACACACACACACACACAAAGATATATATATATATATATATATATATATATATATATGTATGTATGTATGTATACGTATATATACACACACTTGCACTCATGATGTTGTCTTTAATCTATACAACAACAACCACAACACCTCCGAGTGTGGGGCCCGCTTTCGCGGGGTCTGGGGAGATCCAATTGTAGCCAACCTTACCTCTACTGGTATTCCTACCCATAGAGAGGTTGATTCCAAGAGGCCTAATGAAAAGGGTTTTGTGAAAAAGGTTTATCGAGGAAAGCGCTTGCGAAGCATTTGAAGAGGAGAATCAGTACCAAAAAAGCTGAAGCTGAAGCTGAAAGAAGTTGAAAGAAAGCTGAAAGAACGTACCTCAACCATCCACGTTAAGCAGCTGCTGTCAATCACAGAAAAAAAGCACAACCTGCATACGAGCACAACAGACCCCTACCAGCACTAAGCCACTGCAGCTACTGACAACTACAGAGTCGTTTCTCTACCATCTAAGATTCTAATACTATTCCGCCACAGCCTCCTATCCTGAACCAGGTCCTCCGTCAAACCCACTACTTTTAAGTCCTCTCTAATCACCTCGTCCAAACTCTTCTTCGATCTACCCATTCCTCTCTTACCACCGGGAATGTCGATCATCTCACACCTCCTCACTAGGGCGGTCATAATTCTCCTTTTCACGTGGCCAAACCATCGGAGTCATGATTTCCTCATCTTCTCTTCTATGGGGGCCACTTTAGCTAAGTTCCTGATTACATCATTCCTAACTCTGTCTATTCTCGTAAAACCACACATCCACCTGACCATGCTCATCTCAGCTACCATCAATCTCTGGACCTGCGTCTTTTTTAGAGGCCAACACTCCGATTCATATGAGACAGCCGGTATGACAACTATCCGATGGACTTTGCCTTTCAATCCTAAGGGCACCCTCTTGTCACACAGCACCCCTGAGGCGGACTTCCATTTTTGTCAGTCCACTCTTATGCGCTGGTTAATATCCTCGTCAATATCCCCATTTTGCTGGATGATCGAGCCAAGGTACTTAAACTTATCTACCTTAGGTATTTGTTTCCCATCCAGGGTGACTTCTCCCCCCTCTTCTATCCTTCCACTGAAACAACAATACAGGTATTCTGTTCTCGATCTACTTAATCTAAAATCTCTATCTTCCAGTGTACGCCGCCAACTCTCCAACTTGTCATTCACCCCCTACCTAGTCTCATCGATAAGAACAATGTCATATGCAAAAAGCATACACCATGGGACCTCATCCTGAAACCCTCTAGTAAGTTCATCTAAAACTAAGGTGAAAAGGAACGGGCTTAGGGCTAAGCCCTGATGCAGACCCATACTAATAGCGAAGTCATTTGAGACCCCTCCCGGCGTCCTAACACTCGTCCGTCCTCCCTCGTACATATCCTTAATCACACGAATATACCAGGTCGTCTTTAATCTATGCAATCTGTTATTTGTAAAACCCAAGTGCTCGAATACATTAACAAAGGAAGACCCAACCAACGTGATCATAGTGCATTCTCTATATCCAATTTAATTTCTATATGTGTTCTTTTGCTCTTCGTGTGCTACGATTTATTCACTGATCCATGGGCAAGAAGAATATTATCATGAATAGCTCATTAAGGGTATAAAGCTCTTGAGACAGAGTTAATAAATTTCTTTAAATATGTATGACAATGGAAAATTTTCGGATCGCATGTTGGAAGATTCGGATTCGAATCCAATTAGGTTTCAGATCTAAAAGCCTGATCTAAATCCAATTCAACGGATCGGAGGAAGCTTCTAAATTTTTTTAGTTGGGATTGAATCGAAATTATATTTAATCAAATGGATCCATTCGAACTTATTATGTCCTCCTATCAATAGAATTACATGCGTCATCATACCATATCGACCGAATGCTTGAACGTTTCATGCAAACTAGGAAGACTAACAAGTGATAAAGAGGTAGATGACACTAATAGGAAGCGACAAGGACCCGAGCGATTGGCCAGAGGCAGAGTCAAGCTAAGATTAAGAGAGAAAGGAAGGGAGAAGAGGAGGAAGGACAGAGTTGACTAGGCGACTAATAGGCGTGGGCATAAGGGACTTATGATGGAGTTTAGAAGCTAGACTTCAAAGTTGTAAAATTAAAAAAAAAAAATGGCGGTGGCAGTGGGGGTGGGGGTGGGTAGGAAGGGCGGGAGCGCGGGTCTATTTAGAGGTAGGCTTTAGATTTGTAGAATTATAGATTTGAATTTTAATTATTTAACAAAATATGTTGATCGGACTGAAACCCCTGGATTGGATGATAAATTCCCTCCATATCCGATCCAAAACCCGCTCGAATATGGATTATCTTTATGGGGCACCTACTCAAACGTTTCTTTCTCAAAAAAAGGTTCTTTCTCGAATTCAAAATTGAATTATTTTTCCTTGAATCAGATCAAATGTGCCTCAAATTCGAATGTAATTGCCATTCGTGTTTGTAAAACATTATAGATACAATTAACAAGAATTGGGGACATGACGTTATAAACCATATTACATAACCTAATGGGCCTAGAGATCCCTATTCTTTCATGACTACTGGCTTTTGGAAAAAGAGCAATAAGTATATGGTTAATTTTTCTAAGCATGTTCCCAAACACAAAAAAATCTCTAGTACTTTTATAAAGAAGACGCCAAACTAGGCCACAATTTTGCTGGAATACAAAGGCACTAAAGTTGGGACATGTGTCTTGTAGGGTTCCATTTAAAAGAGCGTACCTTTGATTTCGCCATCACTAACAGGCCGCCAAAGTTGAACATGTCTTCTGCTAAAACACGTTGTTCAAATTTAATTGAAGACTAACCTATGATGATGATAACATAAAAGTAACACAATGCTGGAATTCCTACAAGTTAAGGCTCATGAATCCCAACTCTTGATTTAAATTGCATAATCTTTGTCTTTTCTTACTCGTATTTGCAACTTTGTGAAAGAACTTAAAATTATGATCACCTTGTGCGAGTAGGGTTGATTAAACAACTAAATTTTTTCTGTTTGCTTCCAATTTAATATTAGACAATCATGATTTTGAAAAAGTTGGTCTTCGACATTGAGCAGTTTGGTTTCGTTGAGAGCTGTTTTAGTTTTGAAATTACCAAAAAGCTTCACACTCCACTTCTTCTGGATAATTATTAAAGTTTTAACAGGACTAAAGTTATGCACTCCAAAGATTGTCTCCAATCAGTGGAGATCATTTATCTAGCATCGTTATAATAATGCCCGTTATTCTAATTACTAAATGGTAGTCGTTTATTGTTGGTTGATTGGAGGTGTTAAGGGCTACATAGCAATGATCTTAACGGGTGAAATGCTATAAGTTACTACCACATTTGGATAAATATGCATCCCTTCATATTGTGCAATTGCTCTATTTAAATGTTCATTGATTAAATGTCTATAAGTTCATTTTTTCTAACCGAAATGCCTCCTAACATTAAAAATATAGTAATATTATTTATTCACAAAATGTGGGAAAAATAATAACTTTGCTTTGTGATAGTTGAGAATCCCACTTTATCTGCAATTATCTCCATTTCATTAAAATCATGAACTAAACACCAACATAAATCAACAATAAAATTTAAATCACAAAGGTGGTATCACGATGCTTGTTTGGCTGCTGCTTAGATTAGATAATTAAATTGTTGATAAAATTGAAAATTTCCAAATGATAGTGTGATTGAAATGCATCTAAATGCTCATATCTTCTTTCATTTTAAGTCTTTGGTAATAAAATTAGAATTGTTCCATAAAACTCAAATGCCACTAGAGTGATCGATGAGCACAGTGTAATCAAATAGTCATAGCTCGACTTGTGAATTATTTGTTGTGTCGCTTTCATTAAACATAGTTTCTAGAATAATGAGTATATCAAGTTTATGGGTTCAATTGAGGAGGTTGATTTCCTCTTTCAGAAATTGCTTCTTAGCACCAAATTGTCTAAGATAGCAACAGTCATACAATGCTCAAAGCTTTGTTGACCAAGCATACCAAATGCAACAGTACGAATATTAAGCAGAATAAAACATAGATCCATCTTCTAAATGTATAAGGATAACCTCGGAGTAAAATTCAATATGGAGCAAGAGTCGAAACCAATTAATAAAAATTTAAGAACAAAGTGAACGACTAAATGTGTTTTGATTTTTCACAAGCGTATAATTTTATTGTCGTAATATTTATAGGCATTGTCCATGAAAACGGGTTATGAAATTAGATCACTAAAATTCTACACTAAACTAACATCCTATTAGCAACAAGAATGCATTCACACAACTAGCTAGACTCATCACACTTTTCCAATTTGGAGAAAGTGACAAATTTAAATATAATAATAAGAAGAGAATATAGTAGTAGACATGAGACCAATAACTAATGAGAACCTACTAGCCACCGTAATGAAATCAGAATATGACACACGAAAGCGAGAATCCAAAGCCAAACAAAGAAAGTAAAGAGGGAGACCTAAAACAAATCCAAGCCAAAACTTATACATGACTCAGTAGCCCAACTACGAAAGCTTAAGCTAGCAAAATAGAAAAGAGATCACCAACACCCCGTCAACTCCATCACTGTGTAAATTGAAACAGCAACAAGAGCAAAAACCCAGATGTGGGTCTAAACAGAAACAGATTAAATCAACTGGAATGAAATACAGGATGAATAAGCTTGAAAATTAAACCCAAACTTGAATAATCCAAAACCCGATTTTGAGTCAAATTTAACAACCCAACACCAAATTTTACTAATTGAAAGCCTAAAAGTAAATATGAAAGCGAATGAAAATAATAATTAAAATTAAATCAACCTATTCTACTCTACGATCTACCCTCTACTACCATTGACCTTGCTCGAGATTTGTAGCCCCCAAATTCGAGTCCCAACTATGCTGCAATAAATCTCCAATTAACACTGCTTGGAACTGACTTTATCATTGCTTGCCTTCAATCCTTGCCTTTGATAAGCAAAATTGATGGTGATGATAAATAGATGAATCGATGAGGAGATTAAGGAAAATAAAGAAAAGGAGTGATGGATGCAAAAGAAAAATGAAGATGGAAGACGGGGAGCGGGTTTCGGTTATGGCAGAGGAAGAAGAGGAAGAAACACTGGGGGGTGTTATTTCGCGAATTAAAATCAGGAGGGCTATTTCTAAGCAGAAGGTTGGGGGTCGAGGGAATGCTACAACGCCAGCTCTCTAAATCGAAGACCTTAATCCTATCTCATGATAGTCTCCTATCATGAGTTATGTATTCCGTCAATCCTACAACTTTCAAATCCTCTCTAATCAGCTCGTTCAAACTCTTCTTTGATCGTCCCCTCCCTGCTTTACCTTCAGGGATGTTAATCCTCTCACATCTTCTCGCTGGAACGTCCACATTCCTTCTTTTCACATGGCCAAACCATCTGAGTCTTGTTCCTCTCATCTTATCTTTGGTGGGAGTCACTTTAACTAAGTCCCTTATTATTTCATTCTTAATTCTATCTACTCTCACATAACCATACATCCACCTAATCATCCTCATATCTACTACCATCAACCTTTGAACATATGTTTTCTGTATATGTCAATACTCCGATTCATACAGTACAGCAGGTTTAACTACTGTACCATAAATTTTGTCTTTTAATCCTACAAATATCCTCTTATCACAAATATCCTCTTATCACACAACATATCTGAGGCATACTTCCATTTTTGTCAACCCACTTTTATTCGCTGGTCAATATCTTGGTCAATATCTCATTCTGTTGAATAACCGCATCTAGATACTTGAACTTCTCGACCTTTGGTATCGTCATCTCATCCATGGTGACTACTCCCCCCGCATCTTCCCTTCCATTAAAACAACAATGTAGGTATTCAGTTTTCGATCTACTTACTCTAAAAACCTCTAGACTCCAATGTATATCTCTATCGCTCCAACTTGTCACTAACTACTTCTCTGGTCTCACCAATAAGAACAATGTCAACTGCAAATAGCAAACACCATGGTAACTCATCTTGAATCCCTTTTGTGAGCTCATCCATAACTACAGTGGAAAAAAAAAAGGTTTAACGTAGAACCCTAATGCAAGTTCATACCAACGTAGAAGTCATTGGTAACCCCTCCTGACGTCCTAAAACTCGTCCTACCTCCCTCGTACATATCTTTAATGACTCGGATATACTCAGGTGACCCCAAATACCACAGTTTATACCTATCAACTTCTCTAACTTTAGCCTCCACCCACTTAGTCTCTTGAACACAAGTTATGTTAATTTTACGTCTAAGCAAAGACTTAATTAATTCTATAGACTTACCCGTAAATGACCCAATATTCCAAAACACTAGGCACACCTTTCGAAACCCTACACCCCCCTAACACCATTTTCCCTTTGAAGGACTGGTTGAAACTATTACATTACTCGCCACTGGCTTAACCTACCAGCACCCACCCCCAGCAACGCAATACTAATAGATACTGTTATTAATTAATAACAAGAAAAATAAGCTTGCCCTTTAGAATAATGAATAAGTAAATGAATAAAAACACCCCAAAATAAACACTAGGTAGGCCCAAACTAATAGAAAAATGATAAATTACTGAAACTAAGAGGCAAAGAGATACTAGTTAGAAAGAGCAACACAATTAGTTACCAAGACTAAAAATCTACTTAGTAAGAAAGCACTAGTAGTCAATAATACAAGAATTACCAATAACTAAGTAATACCAAAATTAATAACAAATACTAATAACACAATAGTAATAATAATCATGAAAATACCACAAAAAAAAATTAACAAGTCACTATCCAACACCACTCCCTCCTCCTCAACCTCAACAATATCCCAATAGCCCACTAGCTACTGTTAATATAACCAATATAGAGCTAACAATAGTACTACTAACAATACTAATAATAAAAATAATAATAGTAATGCAAGAAAGGTGAAAATGAAACTCTAGTAGCAAAAGTAGCCAATTAAGGGCCTATTCTTTTCGTGGGTAAATTGGGTAGGTAAAAAGATGAAGTAGGTTGAAGTAGGTTGAAGTAGGTTGAGGTGAGTTGAAGTAGGTTAAAGTAGGTTGAAGTGGGTTGATGTAGGTTGAAGTGGGTTGAAGTTGGTATATTTTTTATGTTGTGGGTTGAAGTGGGTTAAAATAATGAGAATGTAATTAATGTGTGATAATTTATGAAGTTATCAAAATTTTGTGAAATTTTGTTTATTTTTTTTTATTTTGTTTATTTTTTTTTATTTTTTATATTTATTTTTTTATTTTTATTTATTTATTTATTTATTTATTATTTATTTATTTATTTTAGTATTTTTTATTTTTTATTTTTTATTTTTAAATTTTTTATTTTTTTGGAATTTTTTTGTAGCTTTTGTTTGGAATAAAACTAAAAAGATAAAAAATTAAAAAATAAATACAAAAAATTAAAGAAATACAAAAATACAAAAATTAAAAATTAAAAATTAAAAATTAAAAATTAAAAATTAAAAATTAAAAAATTAAAAAATACAAAAATACAAAAATACAAAAAATTAAATAGAAAAAATTAAAAATAAAATTAAAAAATTAAAAATTAAAAATTACATACTAAAAAATAAAATTTAAAATTTAAAATTTAAAATTTAAAATTAAAAATTTAAAAATTAAATACAAAAAATTAAAAAATTAAAAATTAAAAATTTAAAAATTTAAAAATAAAAAACTAAAAAAATACAAAAATAAAATAGTTCCAAAGTACGATAATTTACAAAAAAATATATAGTAAACTTTTTAGTGCAAGAATAATTAAATCTCACATGATACTTTACAAATTATTAAAATTATGAAGATGGTGAATTGAAGTTGGTTAAAGTAGGTTGAAGTTGATATTTTTTTTAAGTGAATTAAAATAGATTAAAGTGAGTTGAAGTAAATTAAAATTAATAAATTATAATTGATCCAAAAAACAAACAAGGCCTAAATAAGGATAACTCAACAACCAACAAAGTTAACAAGTAAAATAGCACAAATCACCCCAGCCAATCTTAACAATTATAAACACCATAAAAAGAACAGGCATTGGGAGGCAGAGAAAGATGCAAGCTCAGGGGCTCGGTGGGCACCCAAAACCGAGAAGACTGAAGGGGGACTCACGGGACTCTGCAAGGGGGCGAACTCAGGGCAAGACTAGAGAAGAGGTTAGAAGAAGGTACTCACCATCGATGACCACCACTTCGGGCCAAAGAAACTCACCAATGGCTGAAAACGCCGTGCCGTGGAGGTGAAACTCCGCCAAACCTCGAGAAATCGACTGGTTAATGAGCGTCTGGGTGCTGCCGGCGAGATATTGACCCGCTGCCGGGTTCCGGCTGCCGCTGCTGGATGATACCCGAGGTCACACAAGTGACCGCGCGTTCTGTGTGTGTGCACCCTTGCTGCAGAAAGCAGGGCCTGAAGAACATGGCCTGATCGAGAAACAAGGCCTGAAGAAACGCCGACAAGGACGACGCCAGTGGGTGACAAAATACCGGTGAGAGGCCGACCGGTGCTGCCACCGGAGGTACTTGCTGCTGAGTTGGGCTGGGGTGGGCTCGAGGTGGCAGAGTTGCCCGTTCTACTCTCCTCAGAACACAAAAACCCTGAGAGAGAGAGAGAGAGAGAGAGAGAGAGAGCTGAGAAATGGGAATTGAGATCGGGTAAATATTTTTTCTTTTTTTTTATCCCACTGACCCTAAAATCACATTTAATCTCTCATTTTGGAAGATCTAAAATCCACATAAATAAGATCTCTCATTCTGTCGTTCATGCTTCTATATTTTTGCGCACTTTGAACTAATTTCCATTAACATCAATTGACTATTTTACTTGTTTCTTGGTGGTACCCTCTTCAAAAACGTATGCCAACCAATCATGACCAACAAAAGTGCCACCTTTTACTAGCTTCACCACATCTGCTTTGCATGGTAGGCTCAAAATAAATGGAATCCTAAAATTAAGAATACATACTAACTAAAAAGCAGTAAGGGTACCAGTGACAAATTTGCGTTCACACATCAGTTTGGTCTCTTTGTTGGCCTTAGTATTGTTATGAAATGAATCACTTTAGTTATAAAATATATACGCCATATATTTGATTGGGAGCTCCTTAAACAGCTAAATAGACACGAGATGCCATTTGCTGGCAAGTAATTCCACCTACCTATATGCTGCATTTTCCTTGGTCTCTCTGCCGACTATTCACTGTTTCTCGTGTACAATGCAATGTTGATTCACAAGAGTATGATGTGCCCAAGAGCTTTCCTTCCATCACAGTTGAATAATTGCTCATTTCACCAATAAGTTTGTTCAACATCACAGCAAATCCTCAACTATAATATCACATACATTCTTTAAATGAGCACAGGGCAATTGGAGTGACAAAGTGACAGCACAAAGGGGATAGAAGCTGAAGATATCCAAATCGAAGGAATATGGTCTATTACATGTTCTTGTTCTTTGATCACAAGGCACCTGAAGACATTCAAGGCATGCAAAATACCAGGATAAAAAAAATAAATCAGCTGATCTTGAGAATACCATGGATCTATAACATGACAATTTCCTGACAAGGACAATACATTGGAACTGCCTTGGTACTGCACCAATGATGCCATTGACTTACGGCTTACACATTTTGCACGTGCAGTTAGTGTGACCGCTAGTACGGTATTTCTATGTTATATGAAGCATGTTGGAGGCAAAATGTATCCAAAGTTCATTTAAAAGAATCTTTGCGGTGTTGGAGGGAAGTAATAGAACAAGAATAGGATATAGTGGTGGAATGACAAGGTGAGCAAGAAAGTCAAAGCAAAGCAAGTGCATCCATAGATTTAGCCAATGACAGCAACTCAGAGGAAACAAGGATAACTAGAGCATTACAAGATGGTAAAGGAAGCTTTTGAGACCAAGACTACAGCATACGAGAGGTTGTATCAAAAACTAGGAACAGATGAAGTCAAAAAAAGGGCTCAATTTCGCCAAATCTAGCGAAATGAGAATGAGATATTTGGAAACTATTTCCTTCTTTTTTTTAAGATAAAATGAAACTTGGAAAATGCCCTTGGTAAGAGTTTGTGCTAGAAGAGGCAAGATCTGAGTGGAAGAGCAAAAAGGACTCAAAGTGAGCTCATTAGCTAGGACAAGATTTAGCGCAACTTGCGAAGAGCACAACCTTTAATAGAGTGTCGTTGCAATCTAAGCACCTCTGGACTCCTTTAATAGAAAAGTACGTACACTCTTCTATGTATAAGTGTCATTTGAGTTATTCTAGGTGCATTAAAGTCAGTTGGTACCAGGGTTTTAAAACTTGGTCGTTCCTTCCCGGAACGACCGTCACATAACAGAAATAAAATTTAACGAACCAAAAAACGCCGCAAAATCAGTGTAACAAGCGTATCACCAAGGAACGGCTGTGTTGGTCGTGACAGAACGTGAAACGGACGAATAACACAACGTAGCTTCTAAATTCAAGCCAAGAATGGCTGGTCAAGCACAGTTGACTTGCACTGGCGGACTTAATGAACTTCACCCATCCATGATTAAACAGACTTTCCCCCAAGTTCCGGCCCATATCTACAAGCAAGGTCCAACTTGGTGAATAGGAAAGACTGCTTGGAGGCATTTATATAGGGTTCTTAGAATGCCAATAAAGTGATCACGGGCGATATGAGACTCTAAGAAATCAGGACTCAACTTGGTGAATGCAAAGATTTGCTAGCTTTCATCTCTCCTATCCCACATCGTTTCTAAACGCCCAGTTTATTGCCATATAGCCATAATTTTGAGACAAGCTCTTAGTGGAGTTATAGGTGCAAGCAACTTATAAATGCGAAAGCAACTGATGAAACATATTGAGATTTTTTTCTTAATTATGATATTTTTATGTTACTTATGTTAATAATGTGAGTTTTTTGTTATGCTTATATTAATTATTATGTTAATTATATATATGTTATTGATGTTAAATATGTTATCGTTATCATATTGTATGTTAATTACGTTATCTTTATATTATTTATGACCATATCACCTTTCTGTTAATTAGGAAAGTTGTGTGTCACTATATGTTAATTATGACTTTTTTTGTTAAATTTAAAATCAATTTATGATATTTATATTAAATATGTTATTATTTTGATAATTGATAATTTGCGTCAAAGCTTTTCTTACTTATTTTGTTTGAATATTGTCAAAATTGACCCAATCTAATCTACTTAAATAAGAACTATGTTACAAAATAACATTACTTGGTGAATTGTGGCACTAAAATACAAATACAGATGACAAATTCAACTATGTGAACCTTCTTATGCCGCAACGGACGCGATCCATTCTACGACCAACGTATCCAAACAACCCCGTGCCAACGCGACCGAAACCGCAAACGCGTCCACATCCGCATTTTAAATCCATGGTTGGTACATACAAGCTCTCAAACATATTCCAAGCTTCTTGAGTGAGGTTACTTCTTTTTCACCTAGCGACATGATAAAGAAATTTAACGGTTTCAATAAACCTCCCAGCAATCTGGCTGAGAGGTATAGCAACACCCCACCCTATAGAGATATCTACATCGTTCTGCCTCGGGAATGAGCCCCCAAGATTAATCGTGAGTTAAGTTCAATCATCCAATATAGTTTGGCCCGGTAGTAAATCGGCTAAATATGCAAAGACTTATAGCTTAGCAGGCTAAGCTACATATGAATCCCAAGGAGGAGAAACTAGATCATTATGTACATCAGGTGGAAGACCCAGGAGAATGAGGCTAAAACCTCCCAGCTCGTTCTTGATTAATTTGCTTGGCCAAACTCACCTGTGAGTAGTCGTAATGGTAGCCTTGGTTGAAGCTTAGTTTGCTTGACCAAATTCACATGTGATTCAGAGTCATAGTGCAACCTTGGCTAACGGGAACTGTGTTACTGCTGAAACACTGTTCTTTTAGTTTTAAGATTACATTTGTCTGATTACATGCATAAGCTAACTTACCCATATAACCCCTGCTTAAAACCACATTAGACATCTACACATTTACAAACATGCTAACCACCCCAAAACACACTTTTTTACAAGTTTCGGACATCCAAAATAACATCAAAAGCAGGGGCATCCAAAATACTTCCAGAGAAGTGTGGCTAACCACTTTAGAGTGTACCTACACCTGGAAAAGGGAAATAAGTGGGCGGTGAGCACGAATCCGCTCAATGAGTGGTCTCATATACTCTTAAATCCAAAATCCTTAATCATAATAGAGATAATTCAGCAACTGGCAAATGGCAACATAATGGTAGGATAAGTGCTCTATGGAAAAAAAAATAATAAAAATTCCGGCAGTTCGAAATTGTAACATATATAACTTTGCCACCAACCTAAAACGCTGAAAGGTTCAAAGAACTTTAAACTCTAATACTTAACCTAACTTCTGAAAGTAGCAAGACAGTCAGGTAAAAATCCACTTTTGAAAATTCTGACAATTGAAACTCAAAGTAAACTTTGTAACTAATTCTGAATGAAAACCTTGAAACAGATAGTAATTCATTCGGGAAATTCAAGCAACTTTCTTGGGCATTAGACTCACCTCTAGCAGCACATCCAATTTTGGGTAAAATGCTACACGACTCAGGTTCCCCATACCTAACTAGACTATGGAAGACTCGTGACTCATAGGAAAAATATCAATCTGGTCCGCAAGCTAGATTTGTTAGGCATCCTAACACACAAGTATCTTATGGTACTGACATGCAAGATTGAGTTATTCCACTGCACTAGACTGTCTTAGCCTGAAATCAAATTAAGCTACACTTATTCAAAGACTTGTTTTAAATTTGATTAAGTTCATTTCAACACAGTTTTAATGTGGGTGTTCTTTTCATTTGAAAGCACCTTTCAAACTTCAGCATATATCAAGAAACTACTTTCAAGAATCATTTTACATAGATGACTTTAGCACCTTCAAATGAGCCTTCAAAAGCTTACTTGAGAATTAAATTTGATTATGTATTCTCCGTGCTTGTACCCAAATCGAATTCAATTAAGGCCTGCTCGTTACAAAACTTACAAAATTTCTAAAACATATCCATTTCCTATCACCAGTCCCCACAACAAACAACTCAACATGGGTTAGTTTTGCTCATCTCCTCTCAACGTTTGCACACAATCTTTCTAACTTACTCTAAAGAATTTTATGAAATTATGTAATTCATACATCACTACATACCTTATTTGATTCGCTGCACTTTTTAGCCATCCAATTGTTTTTTAGAAAAAAAAATACTGGGAACTGGGTAGACCATGAAGTAGCAGCAGTAACACCAGGGTTCCAGCCCTTGTTCTGTTGTGTCTTCCACAACACCCCCCCCCCCAACCCCCCCAAAAAAAGAAAAGAGGCTTCCATCCATCCCCATGGTCCCAATATGTTTCAAGAAAAATATTCAGCTTATAAGCACATGCAACTCAAGAGATTCACTCACAGTCTCAATGCATGCTCAACCTATTTTCTCTAAGCAATTTCACGACACATCAATTCACCAATTCAGTTTCCGAGTTATTTTATTTTATTTTACATATGCAATACACTAGATCCATGCTTCTTAGCAAGACAAAATTTGCCTATGCAATAGTTGGGCGCCAGGCTTACCTTTGGTCCACGTGGGGGTTCGGGTTCCAATATCCAAAGTTCAAAATTCAAAGTTGCACAACACCTTGGCATCTGAAAGAGGTAAAAGGAGTGCCAGAGATCAAACATCAATTGAATTAAGAAGACCCCACTGCTATGGGAGAGGGGGTATGCAACCCATTTCAGATTATTGCTTACCAAGACTTGACATTTTGTCGTTGGGGTTTAAGGCGAGCATGGAGATTTTGGTATGGGAGAAAGGCATCTTGCCATCTTGAGAATTGTGTCTTCAACAACTCGTATTCGTTCAATTCCTCAGCAGCATACTCCACAACAGTAGAATTAAATCTTAATTCCACTGGACAAAGGTCATCAAAGCATTTCATCACATCCATACTTGTGTCATTATCAACACTTTCATGCTCAGGCAACTTAGCAACAAACAGGTTGAATCTTTCACCCTCTACAAACGACCCTTTGGGTTCCTCCGGAAGGTCTACACAAGAAAGCTCATCGGGACAAGCAGACCCCTCATACAAGAAGAATGGACTTCGATTCAATGAGCCAACCCACATCTCCTCATTGTCATTCACAAGTGAGACGGCGTGTTCTTTATCCACTTCGCCACAAGAAAAATGAACACCCATTTCTTTGGCTACACATGTAATTGATTTGCACTGGAGAGCAAATGCTTTTTCAGGTGAGAATTCATCTACTTTTTCCATGAAAGAGTAACCATGTTTTGAAATCTGATCTATAACAAGTGATGCAGGAAGAGGCAGAACGGGACCCACAAAATCATTGCTAGGCTGTACCTTACTTGACCACTTATTACTTCGGTGGGATGGATGCTTTAAAAAGAAAAGGGGTGAGAGGTCTTGGTCTGGGATGACAGGGAATTCCAAGGTTGCCTTTTTCTGATCAATGGGAGTTTGAACTTCAGTATAAATGGGGAAAGCCGCCTCCAGTATATCCGTAGGTAACTTGATCCACATTACCCTACAAACAATCTCAAATAGGCTTGTTGGCATGATAACATCCCTGAAAATATCAGAGACTGAAAAGTCTGAGACTGGCGGCTTGCACCCGAAAGATTTCAATTTCCCACTTATAAATTCAATGAAACGTTCATTAGGGCATTTTGGTTCATTCGCAATCTTAGGGGCCTTTTTGAATTTTGAGAACAGAATTTTGGCAAGATCATCATTCAAATGACCATAGAGGTACTCAAGTTTGAGATACGAGAATTTCTTGGTGGGTTTATATTTACGATCACCCATGCAGCACAGTGGAGAATCTTTGATATACTTTTCTGTTTCTTCATGTCCACTTGCCACTACCATCACTTTCCAAGAGGCGCAATATTGCTCCAATTCAAGCTTTCCAGATGACATCAACCGGATAAGTGTAAAACCACCCAGCTCTCCTGGTTTGGGCAGGAGAGAAGAGAATTCCTTGTCAAGGATGAAAAAACCAAGAACTAATTCCTTTTTCTGCTGCCATTCGATCCACTCAGGCAGATCTTCCTTCCCAAACTCTTCCATTAGAAGACAACTACCACAGAGGCAATTCTGACCAGACAGTGAGAGTAGTGAAGGAAGTTCCCAAGCAAAAAGTGCATTAGATAACTTTGAAATTTTGGCAGAGTAAGCGGGAATAGTGCCTGAAGGAGGATGTCCATAGCAAAATATACTAAAATCGTTGTTCCAAAAAGACCCTAATAAAATTGCAAACCCCATATTAGAGACCCCTACATATTGATCATCACCTGGGTTTGATCTAAGAACCGAGAGAGGCAATGAAGTCATGTAACGTGGCTCAAGAAGATTGTGAGCCCATCTGAGCAGCGGCATTAATGGCTTTCTAACATCACATAGAAGTAGCCAATGCTCAGAAGCCACCGAGAAAAGGAAACCGTCATTACCAGCCTTCGAAAATGCAACAAACCGATCCTGCCCAACCACTTCCTTCAAATTCAGCAATTCAATTGTCACTAAACAGCTTGGCTGACACTTGCCAAACCTCATGTCAACTATATACACAGCCCTCGAGTTACCCACAAGCAGAATCCTGGGGTGCCAACTAAATTCACAGCTGAACCACTCACCAGCTTTCCACTCACTCAGTTCATTCCACGGCACACTAATGCGTTTACCTCTAAACTTTGTATTCACACGGGAAGAATTCATATCAAACAGAAACAATTCACCACTCTCTAACAACACCAGACACTCCTCACTCAAATGTGGGTTCCAGCAAGCATGAGCCACAGCACAACTCTTAAACAACTTACAACCCAGATAAATCAAAACAGGCTTCCGCAAATCAGACCCATGCCCTCCAATTTTAACAGCAAACCAATGAACAGCATACAGAGTAGAAGCCAACAAGAACCCAACAAGGGCAGAAGTAGAACTACCCACATCACAATCTTCAACCGGGCTAGCAGATAAGCGAACAATCCGATGATCAAACTTCAAACTAGAACCAAAAATCGAATTAACAAGCAAAGTTGAATCCCTTACCGACAAAACAAGGAACCCAACTCGATCCAAATTCTCCCCAGTTGGGAAGAACACGAGAACCTGATCACCAGGGCATCGTAGGGGCTCGAGGCGGTTGTGCGAAACAGTGTCCTCGCAGCTGCTGAAGGGGTTGTCGTTGAAGGAGGCAGCAATGGCGTAAGAGGAGGTGGGAAGTACAGGGGAGTCGTGACAAGTGGAGGTTTTAAGGAACCTCGGAAGAGAGAGAGATGGGGGAGGAGGAAGAAATGGAGGAGAGAGAACGGAGGGAGAATAGAGAAGAAATTTCAGGGTTGTAGGAAGAGGGTTGAAGCAGAGTGGACCCAAAGAAGGGGATTGCAGGAGGAGAGGAAGACCGTGGACCGAGGAAATCGGCCATAGTGTCTTCCATTCATGTGAAAACTGCATTTTCCTTCTTCTTCGTCTTCTCCAGTGATGTTTGATGGTACCTGAGTTATAGAGCAAATTTTCTCCGAAACCGCCGCTGCAATTGCCTGGGTTTTGCAGGTTAGGGTGCGGAGCTTGTGGGGCGCGGGGAGACCGCCGAAAGCGAGGCTTGAACTTGACCACTCGGGAAAACGTGAACTTTTTTTTTTCGTTGGGGGGAGTGCGGTGGCAGTGAGGGGTCAAGTCCCAACTCCCAACTCCCGAGAAAATTTATTAGAACAAAAATAATAGTGAGTTAGTTTTTAACTCATCAGTTGAATTTTATTACTATCATATTAATTATCTCTTTAATTTTTTTATCTCATAATTCTCACTCTCTGTAATAACTGACTCATCACTTTTTCTTATCAAATAAAATAACATATATTGATCCCACACATAATCAAATTTAATTGTTTGAGTTTTATTTAATTTTTTTGGTTGGTTATTTGGTGTAATTATTTTTGGAGAAAATAAGTTTGATATGATAATTTGGCAACGGAAAAAATTGGAGGGTCATAAATTTTTTGAAAAGAACAGTGCAAAAGTTTGAATCAAGAAATTCACAAATACCTAAATATAGAAACTACAAGAGTTCAATAAATAAATTAAAAACGATGCATTGGTTGACATTAAGCGAAATAAAAATTACAGTGTGTGAATAATTTAAAATAAATTACAATATGATGATGAATGAAGACAACTAATAATTACCTTGCTGTATTTTTTTTTTGGGGTTGGTTATTTGGGTTTAACTTGGATTAAGAAAAAAAATAATGTGCATGTAATAATTATCATACACAACTAATTAGAGGATCATAAATATTATTAAAAAAAACACTATATTTTGGGGAAAAATAAAGGCTACATGCATGAATTCACAAATTAGAAGAGTCCGACAGTAAAATAAAAATAAGTTACATTGGTTGACATGGGACGGGAAAAAAATTACAATAGTTGAACAATTTATAAAAAAATGACAATATGAAGATCAATAAATTATCTTCTCTGGCGCGGACCCGAATTTCGCTTCCATATTTCCTCAATCAAGTCTGCTTGAAGAGCTAAATGTGTATTGGAGTTGCGAATTTGGCATGATCGTTGAAAGTACGTCTCATAGCACAGCTAATGATCATGGTTAACAATCGGCTTCGGGACAGATCTCTCGACAATGTCATAGTCAAATGCAAGCTTGTAGTGGTCCCGCTCGTCCTCTACAATCATGTTACAGAGTGTCACACATGCTCTCATAACAATACCAATTTCTCTTTGATCCATCAGACGAGCAGGACCACGTACAATAGCAAATCGAGCTTGTAACACACCGAAGACTCGCTCAACATCCTTCCTTACTAATCCCTGACGTTCTGCGAAAAGTTTTTTCTTCGACCCTTGGGGAAGTGAGATAGTTTTAACAAATGTCGCCCATTGTAGATAAATTCCATCGGAAAGATAGTATCCTATGTTGTACTAATGGTCATTGACGACGTACTCACATTTAGGAGCATGATCCTCGTACATTTCTTGAAAACCGGTAAGCGATCAAGGACGTTGATGTCATTGAGACTTCCAGGCAACTCAAAGAACGCATGTCATATCCAAAGGTCGTATGATGCAACGACTTCAAGAATGATTGTTGGCACCTTGTAAACTTGCCTTTGAAATGATGCCCTCCAAGCCGTTGGACAATTCTTCCACTCATAATGCATGCAGTTTATGCTTCCCAACATACCGGGAAAGTCACGGGCTTCAGTAACTTGCAGTAAGCGATCAACATCAGCTTGATTTGGTTTTCTCAAGTACTGCTCCCCGAATACCTCAATGACGCATGAGGTGAACTTTTTGAGGCATTCCAATGAGGTGCTCACACCAATCTTCAAGTACTTGTCAACACAATCAGCTGCTACACTATAGGCAAGCATTCGCATGGCTGCGGTACATTTGGTTAATGGCAATAACCCTCACTTTCTGGTCGCATCGTACCTCTCCTGAAAGTACTCTGAATGATTGCCGAGTGCTTCAACAATACGGAGAAATAAGTGCCTCCGCATTCTGAATCTATGTCGAAAATGATGTTCGTTGTACACTGAATCTTCAGCGAAGTAGTCTTCGTATAAGCGGTTGTGGGCAACTTCTCTATCTCTCCTAATACATCTCCTTTGTATCCGAGGCGTAGATGCCGATGGCGTCATCTCCATTGCTGCTTGCCTCAGTTGCACAAGAAACATCATTTGTTGTTGCACCCGTTGTTGATATTAGACGTACGCCCCTATGATAGGGATTAAGACATTATCATCTGACGAGGAGGAGGACGATGATTCTTTCTCAGTAGGTAGTGTGTCCACATTAAAATTTTCTATTACAAATGGCCTGTGCAACAAATAATGATTACACATTAATGTACATAAGAGTAACCATTTTTATTAAACAATAATAGGCACACCCATTTTGCATAACTTCATAACATACGATGAGATACATAAGAGTAACCAAGCTCATGTCTACTGCAACACGTGGAAAACAAAAGCCATATAGTAACATGTTACAACATACGATGAGACACATAGTTCTCGTAATCTACAACATTAGGAGAGAGGGTACACATATTACTGATGTGACGATGAGCTTCCATATTTCTTTTGCATTATTTTCGCTTTCCTTTGCTCATAGTAAGACGCTTGTTGAGGAGGCATTGTGGAGGTGTCGATCATCATTATTCTTTCCTCTTCTCTCCTCAATTTTGCTTCCCTCATCACTATTTTCTGAGACATCTCTTGTTTTGCTGTGATAAAGAACTCCTTCAAGATTTCATTCATATCAGTGTTGGCAGTCTTTATGTCCTTCAGCTTAGAAGATACTAGATCAACTACAGCGTTGTTCGCCTTTTGTTTCATCCTTCTCTTTACTGCTTTGCACCCTCGGGTCTTTCACCCCTGCCGACACCTTCATCTCCAGCCTCTTCGATGTCGGGTTTGGACCTTTTTGACAATCCTGACCCTAACTTAGGTGGGTCACATATCGCCCGCCACTTTGGCTGGTCCTTGAGCATCTCATGCCAATGCTCAAACTCAAACTTTTTGGATGTACACTCAATATACAATTTGTGGGCCTCTTGTACAATCTTCGCATCATTCTATCCACTGTGATTACTACGTTCCACTTGGAGCATAATAACTGTCCATTTGTTGACTATTGGGGCGCACCTAAGCCATCGGCTGTTACATGTCTTTGAAGTTCGTGCTAATGCCCCTTGTGGACAGTACTCATTAAAAGCTGATACCACCCTACTCCAGAAACTAGCTTTCCTTTGGTCAGCCCCAACAATAGGATCCGTGCCTGCATTTATCCATGCCCGAATAAGTTGTTGATCTTCGTGAATTGTTCACTTCTTTGCACCACCCATCGTACCTCCCAGTACTTCCTCCACGTACCCCTCATCAGTACTTACCTCAATGTTTGTCTCAGACTGGCCCAACCTCGACTACTAATCCTGTCGGTGTGGATGAGGGGGTGGAGTTGCTCCTCGCAGAAAAGTAATTTGGATGAGGTGGTGGCGGTGGATAGTAAGGAGCATAGTATGGGTATTCACTCCCGTGCACATTGAAAGATTCATTATATGTTGATGTGTAATATGGTGGAGGACATGGTCGAGGATTCTGACTTGAACCACTCGGATTTCTCGAGGTAAGGTGGATGGATGATGCAGATGATGTTAGTAGTTTTGTGGCACATAGGGGGGTAAGAGACATGACGATTGTGTGCGAGGATTGGGGTAGCACTATTACCCCCCACTTGGGGTGAATTGTCACCCTCAAGCAAGCTCATAAAGGACGGGGGAATGTTAGGATCCATATTTCAGATGAAATTACCACCTACAAATTTATAATTAATCATATTAATAAGTGCATCAAGTAACATTTTCATTTTAAATGTCATATGTTAGTAGCATATACACAAAACAAAATTAAACCGTTCACTTTATGAAGTAATATGTTAATTTTAATTATCATATACATTAACATGTTCATATTACTAACATAAATGATAAAAAAAAATTAAACCTTTCATTTTATCAAGTAACATGTTCATTTTAATTTTCATATACATTAACATGTTCATTTTTAATTTTTAAGAACATATAATAAAAAGAAGATAACCATTCACTTCACCAAGTAACATGTTGATTTAAATTTTTACTAACTTCTTCATTTTAATTATCATACACATTACCATATGCATTTTAATAACATTTACGGGGGGAAAAAAGCACACCATTCCTTTTGTCAAATAAAAAGATAATTTTAGTTATCAAATATATTAACATGTTCATATTACTCACATATATGAAAAACAAATTAAACCATTTATTTTATCAAGTAACATGTTCATTTTAATTTTCATGTACATTAACATGTTCATTTTAATTATCATACACATTAACATGTTAATTTTAATAACTTATATGGAAAATCAAGGAAACCATTGATTTTATCAACTAACTTGTTCATTTTAATTATCATATACATTAACATGTTCAAATTAATGTCTCTACTATATTAACATGTTAAGTTTAGTTATCATATATAGTAACATGTTCATATTAATAACATAAAGGAAAACCAAATTAAACCAATCATTTGTTTCAAGTAACATGTTCATTTTAATTATCATATACATGAACATGTTCATTTTCAATTTTTCATAATCTATAATAAACAAAACATAACCATTCACTTCCTCAAGTAACATGGTGATTTTAATTTTTAATTACTTGTTCATTTCAATTATCATACACATTATCATCTTCATTTTAATAACATTTACCAAAAGTAAACGAAACCATTCATTTTGTCAAATAAAATGATAATTTTAGTTATCGTATGCATGAACATGTTCATAACATATATGAAAAACAAGTTAAAGCATTCATTTTATCAATTAATATGTTCATTATAATTATCATATACATTACCATGTTCATTTCTAATTTTTATTTACTTGTTCATTTTAATTATCAGACACATTACCATGTTCATTTTAATAACATATATGAAAAATATAGAAAACCATTGATTTTATCAACTAACTTGTTCATTTTAATTATCATATACATTAACATGTTCAAATTAATCTCTCTACTATATTTCCCATCTCATTGGTACTATATTAATAAAATATAATGTTTTCAACATTTTACATATCAACCACCACATAATATTTTTTTTCCAACACATTAAAAATTAAATAGCAACTTACAATTTTTCTTCACTTGTTTCTTGATTGGAAGAGCAACTCCAACTTCTATACAAATACAAACAACAACAACGTTACAAACTAAAACTAACAATTTCTAAAGTACAAAATAAACAATTTAACACAAATTGAATTTATAAATTATTATTAATTTCTTCACTTTGTTGTTGCTAAAATGTCCCACTAGAGAAAACAAAATTATACAAATTTCTTCACTTCATTAACATATTCATTAACATATAATTCTTTTAATAACACCAAAGAGGGAATCCCACTTTTATGCCCATAATTCTTTTAATAACATCACTAAAATTATTCTACCAAAACATTTCAAACATAAAATCATAGCTACTATATTAAAAACATATAATCATTATAAAATTTAATATATGAACAAAAGATCAATACCAACAAGTTTCTCTACAAATACAAAAATAACAACATTAGTCAAATAAAATATCAACTTGAATATACAACATTAAGCATTTAGGGAAACTAAAAATATTAATTCTTACTCTTTCTTGCACTTCTTCCTTGATATAAAAATTGAATACAAATGAAAGAAAAAATGGCAAATTTTCTCAAGAGGAGGGGAGGTTGAGTGAATTTGCGAGTGAGAAAACTCAAATAATTTCACATATATATACACAATTACACACACAAAATTACAAGAAAAAAAATTCACATGTCAAGGGAGCAACGACTCCCTGCCAGCTCAACAGTCCAATTTGCCTGCCCTAGCCCAAAATTGTCGGTCAACAAAAAAAAAAGCTATCAACCCCCTCAAAACGACATCGTTTTTGGGGGGGGGGGAATCAGCCAAAAAAAATTAGGCGAGGCGCCTCAAATCTCGTGCCGCCTCACCGAGCCAGCGAGCCAAGTCTATCACTGCACGCCCCCGAGCCGTCACCTCCCTTGTGCGCCACTCTCTCTCCTCGGGTGAGGTAGCCGCTGCAGCTGCTCTTAATCTGATATTATCCTGGGGAACGAGTTCTTTGTAACGGCAAACAAAAGATCCATAATCTCCCAACGAGGATCATCAAAAATTGACAAAGGGCTCGTTCGTTTTCAATGTTTAAGAGCGGGTAGGAGCAGGTTGAACAGGTAAGAGCAAGTTGGAACGTTTTGGAGCATTTTGGAGCGTGATTCTTCTAATGTTATGATTATCGATGATAATTTATGTTGAATATATCACATTTTTGTAACAATTACTATAATAGATTTACGAAAATAATGTAACAGAAAAGTTAAACGTCATCGTAATACATTACTAAAAGTTAGTCTATATGATAACCATATGTCTTTCTTTATAACTAAAAGCAGCATATATTGTAATTATTGTTTCTCGATGTTGAAATCATATTAATTATTGCATATCTACTTTCATTCATTGCTTGCTTATTTCGCGCATCATACAACCCAATGTTGGGGATGGTTGTAATGTTTGTTGGCCTCGGTAAAATTGGCATCCCTTTTTCATGCATTCGGATGAAGTTGTTTAACACGCAACATGATATAATTATATCAATTTGTGGTTCTCTACTCATTTGAGGCATTCTTTAATACTCCAAACATTCTCTCGATGAGGTAGAGCAGGTAGAAGCGGGTTAGAGCAAGTTTGAGCAGGTTGGAGCAGGTTTGAGAAGGTTAGAGCATGTTTGAGCAAGTTGAAGCAGGTTTGACTAGCAGTTAGCAGATTTGAGCAGATTGGAGTAGTTTCGAGCAGGTAGCAGATGTAAAATGCTGAAAACGAATATGCCCAAAATCATTGTTGATGGTAATATGGTAATATTTCAATTACTAAGCGCATTGGCAACTCCATTAGATTCTCAGTAACTGTGAGAAATAGGCACTTTCTAGGCACTTGATTCACTTAGAATTTTATGCTGTCGAATACTGGCATTATCTCTTGCACTATTGCTTATTTAGCCTCTAAGCATGCGCATATTTAGGGCAAGTTCTTTTCGTGAGTAAACTGGGGTGGGTAAAAGGGTGAAGTGAGTTAAAGTAAGTTGTGATAGGTTGAAGTAGGTTGAGGTTGGTATGTTGGAATTTACCCACAAAAAGAATAGGCCCTTAGAAGAGAATCATTTTGAACCTATAACTTCCTTACTCCTTTATATTTGGCAATTAACAACCGTATAAGCACAACCTCTAGCTTGGTTGTTATCATCGATCAATGTCCTATATTATTGGCAAGAGCACCTAATCATTCTCTTTTCCAGTGTCGGAACACTCCAATACCACCAGTCATATCTTGATTACCCTTAGCTAGCCCATTAGTTTTCAAAAGAGCCCTTTCCAGTGGGGGATGCCTTGCTCAGTTTGTTGGTGCTTTCTCAAAATAAATCAATTTTAAGCGCTTTGCTAATTCCATCAAGCTTCAAGATAAGAAAGCTAAATATTGATCAAAGCACAATGCATTTTCCACTTCCATATCCATCGAAAGGACCCCATGAATTGAAAGGTCATTCATCATCAATTGACTTGTGTTTGGACATTACAATGAACCCGCTCTTAGAAAGTAAGATTCGTTTAAAAACCTTCTAATCCTTTGCTTAAGAAAAAGGACTAGAATATGGCTACTTTGAGGCAAAAACACGAGACATCTGAGACATCTTCAAGTTCAACATCACATGATCCACAACTAAGGTTTGTATAGAAGCCCATTTTGACCAAGTCAACTATTCGGGCTCAAATTTTGATATTTTATATCTCATTTCCTCTAGACTTTAACTTTAAAATGGTTAACTTAGGATTTTTATTTATATTTTGTGTTTCTTTGGTAGAAAATAAGCCAAGGCGACTAGTCTTGAAGTTTTGAGGCTTAGCGAAGTCAAAATTTGCAAAAAGATGCTCAAGATTTCAAGCTCGAGAAGGCAAGAAGAAAATGGAGACATTCTATGCCAAAACGACATTGTCTAGCTCAAATAGTATAGGTGGTTCGTGCCAAACTGACATTGTCTTGCTAAGATAGTATAGGTGGTCCGTGCCAAAATGACATGACCATGGCAACCTTATTCCCACACTATTGTCTTTTTCCTTTAAGGTGGCATGACTGTGAAACCGTCACTATTTCGGGGTTTGCAAATACCCCCTTCTCCCATTTGTGTATTAATTAAATTAACTTAGTTTTCAGGGTTCTTAAGTTAGTGCCTAAGAGTAGACTAGTGGAGAATTAATCAGTTTAATTTGTAGCCACATCCAAGTTGCTGAAGCTTTTAAGTTAATGAATTTTGCTTTCTTTCTCTTATATTTACTCTCATCTTCTTGGAATTTCATGTGTTTACCTTACTTTTGTTCTTTGCTGATGCTTTGATTTGCTTACTTTTGGGTTGATTTATGCTTTAAGGTTGATGATTTAGACCTTTAGTCTCATTCTCGCTTCTTTTCTACTCTTAATCTCTTTGATCTTTCTTGAAATGTTGCATATTTCTAGCTTTCTCTTTCTCTTCAAGTTTCAGTTTCAAAACTCATTTTTGAAACTTATGTTTTTGCTTTGCAATGGGTTAGATTAGCAGCAATTAAGTTAGATTAGTGCAGTAAGTAAAGAATCCAACACTAATTCACACCTTTTGCTCCAACTTTGGATGTTGAAGCTTCTCTTGTTGGATTTTGAGTTCTTGATGTAACTTTCTTATTCTTTGGACTCTTCTTTAGTTAGATTTAATGCTATCTTTTCAATTGATAGTTTAAATAATGTTTTGGATTAGTTATGCTAATTATGCTTTCTGTTGATTATTAGGATTAGAATTTGATTAGATTAATTACTCCTAATTAGTCTAGAATTAGTACTTTATTAGTGTTTATTTGCATGTTTACTTATTTATTGCTTTCCTTAGTTTATAAATATGTTACATTAACTCCA
The DNA here is from genome assembly GCA_017589665.1 of Selenicereus undatus. Lineage (NCBI taxonomy): Eukaryota > Viridiplantae > Streptophyta > Magnoliopsida > Caryophyllales > Cactaceae > Selenicereus > Selenicereus undatus. The sequence continues at coordinate 30,414,884 of JACYFF010031954.1, read as the reverse complement.
AAGTGACCTAATTTTGACACCGTTCCAGAGGATGACAATTTTCCCTTATTCCCCCCAAAACACTTTTAACATTAATATTTGTCGGACATGTTCTTTCAAATTTGTGATAGGTTTTTATTGGTGTTTATGATAGAAACATGTTGAATTATGTTGAAATATGCTGAAACATGTTTATTATGTTGAAACATATTGAAAATACTGAATTATACTAAAACATGGGAAATTGTGCTGAATTGGTTATTCTTAATTGTAATGAAGCCAAAAATTGTATTTATAAATTTATTTAAATGTGTATACACCCAACATGAGCTATTGTAAATGTATATTTATTTATGAATGACTTTTTTTAGTTGATATGCATAATATACAAATAGTTTGCAAATATATCTACTATTTGAAGTCGTTAGTATTAACACAAAACTAGTTGCAATACCATTCCTTGCATGTCTAGTGTAATTTTTTAATTATTAATAAATATCTAATTTATCCTCATAATAAGTTAAATATTGATTTCAATTTAGGAGTGCACATATATCTATTTGCTAGATGCAATTTAGGAGTGCCTTTTTTTAACCTCAAACAAAATGCTTCTCTAAACTTTCTCTGCTTCGTTTCTATAGTGTAGTAGGTACGGTTTTTACATCTGGGGTCTAACGAAATCAAACTCCTTGTAATTTTGCAATTTAGGGATAAGACCACTACCTCAGACCCCCCATACCTTGCCACCCGGTGGCTGGACTTTTGGGGTATTGGTTGGATTTGGATTTGTTATAATTTTTCTCATCCCTTGAAATTTGAATAATAGCACCATCGTCTAATGTTTACCTTTGCTAATGTGTAATAAGCCAATCATATGATTCATGCAAGTGACAACTATAGGTATTTATACTTGCTTAATACATGCATAAGAAAAATTAGAAAAGTACTATTCATTGCATTAATGGAAAGAATGTTAAGATTCATGAATTTTCAAATAGAGATGAACCATATTAAATTAGTTCATAAAATACAATTGCTTGATTTCGATCAAGAGCTATGAACCTAAAATTACACAAAACATTAAAAAAATAATAAAAAAAGAATCAATCCTAGGATGACAAATGTACCAAAAAACAACTAATGTATCCCTTTTTCATAAATCACTAGTGTCATACCTTGCGATGGAAAGATATTGCTCAATTTTTGTTTTAATTTTATTAGCATGATTAAGAAATAAAATATATCAATTTTGAAGTAGATTAACAATTCTATGACAACTAATTATCAAATCCTTTCTTTTTTTGTATGTAAATAACTTTAAATTCATTTTGTTATCATATCATAATAACAATTTTTTACTACTTCCTATTTTTTAAAAATTCTCTAACATGTGAGACATCCAATTTTCTAGGATGGATTGTTTCAGTAGTTAAATGCACTATATTTTAATTTAACTTAATTTCATAAAAAAGGAAGAATATGTCAAAGGATGAGAATGATGAAAATAGAAATTAAGTGAGTCATTATTCCCAAAAGAAATAACAACAAGATTAGAAATAAGGAAGAAGTGTCATTGGGTAGCTAGAATAGAGGTAGCTATGAGTTTCAAGAAAATTCAAAGATAAAGAACTTCAAGAATCATATTGTGCATGTATGGACCTTAAGAGAAACCAATAGATAGTTAGCACCCCTTAAGCTATATTAATGGTAGAGATAAGTGTTCTGTATTATCTTAACCAGGAGGGTCATTAGAAGATTAAATTTCATATCAAATTGCGATGGTGATAAGATAAGGAAAGATTAGATTATCAAGAATCGAAAGAAATTTGGGATTATTGAGCCCTACCTGGAGTACAAGATGAACTGTTCATTTAATATACATACCAGGGTGGGATTAAATGTTAGAATCGTAAATATAGTTCCAACATTATAGGGAATGCAATGATCATGATGTCTAAGAGCCCAAACTATTTCAGAAGACAAAAGTGGTTCAATTATACTTTGGTTTAGTAGTTGAATTACAATAGAATAGCCACAGTCAATATGATAAGGGTGGTAAACAATTTTAGGTAAGCAGAGTATAGAACATCGTGGATTTATCTTAGGATGATTTCACATGAGTATGTCCTAATTCACATGAAGTAAGTCCAATAAAAGCAACAAATTTGGTTAGAGAAAGATCGAGTTCATTCATAGGGGTGAAATTTAGAGGTAAGAAGAATGGTGAGGTCGCAACGATCAACGTTCACCTGTGCTAATGAGGACTATTTCAAATTCTTAATTCAAAACAAGTTATACGGGCTTATTACTATGAATTAATAGGGTACATGATATTTGGGTAAATACACTTTCGGTGGACTGAAAGAGATGAAAATAAGAGCTATCAGAATGTTGACAACCTTTTAAAGTCAAATAGGTACTTATTCAATATTTAACAACCAGTTTCAAAGACATGGTAAGTCATGCCAGAAAGAAGGTGTGAGTACTCTTGAAGATCCACAAACGACAAAAGTTTGGATGAAATGTGGAAATTGTACAACATTGGAAGGAAGCAAATTCTTATAGATAGGAAACCAAGCATATACAAGATATGCTTTCGGGAAGAGTGTTAATACAAAAGTTACTCGAATTAGCAAGGGACATTCGTTAAGATCTCTTAAGCATAGGTTCAAAATCATGAGGAAATGCAATAGTAAAAAGATGACATCAATCAACAACTCAAGATGATTAACGAAGAAGTATATTAATGATTGAAAATAAGAGAATATCGCTGATGTAAATTTTTAACGAAAAGAACTGATGGCAGATTTCGATATGAATGGAAGTCGTATTATGAGACAAATAGAATGAGAGTGACAGCAAGCATAAACAATTTAAAAATGGGGACAACAAGGGTCACATATTTTCCAAACATTTGTTAAACAGGAGCAAAAAACATTTGGTATAAGTTTGAAAGTCAAACTAACGGTGAAGTAGATGATTTATGTGGAGACCAATGTTTAAAGGAAATTGAATGTCGTTATTTGTTAAGAACAATATGTACATGGTATTATCCAAGCACAGATTATAAAGTTGCCCCTGTACCAAAAAAAGGTGTGAATACTTGAAACAGGGGCATAACGGGGTACCTTTCACCAGTTACAAAGAAGTTCACATGTAGATTTATGGGGTTATATGAAGAAAAAGTCACGATGGTTCCTAAGTAATCTCTTAGGATCAGGAGAGCAAAATAAGGTTCAAGGTCATAAAGTTGAATGAAGAACTTGCAAAAACATCAATAGGAAGATGACAAATGAACGCAAGCAACAAGATGATCCTATATTCAAGACGTTGCCATAGAAGCTCAAGTCATGCTCACAAAGACATATAGTTAACCAACCCAGAAAGGGATAAGAGAAGAGTTTCAAGCATTACAAATATAAATTTTGTTCATTTGCATACTTAATTCATGGATAGTAGCAAAATGAAATAACATAATCGAAGTCGGTTATGAGCAAGAAAGGCTACATTATTGTTGAAAGGATGATTGCGAAAAGTAAGCTACGTAGAGATAGTGCAAGCAAGAAAGACAACACTTACCCCCGTGATAGGATTCCACATTAGAATGAATGTCATGAGGTTATTCAATAATGAAAAAGATTCAGGAGGAAGTATAGCTAAGGCGATCAAACAAGGTTAGGATGGCAAGGGGAAGGGTGAATATGATTCAAATGAGTTATAATGTTACATGTTAAGTTGAATTTTGCATAGTACGGGTGTGGCTAGCCCTGGCTGCGTGCAATGAGATCAAGGACTCCCCATAAACAATGCATACATATGTAATGATACCCTAAAAGGAAGGTGTCATGTTGGTTGCCCAATGGTCATTATTTACTTTTTGTTCAATCTAGGGACTTCTGCAACTAGAATTACTTAAAAAGAAAATCATCTAGGGTTTTTAACCTTTATACAATGTCTTATTGTCCCACAATCCTCTGTTGTTGAACTTACAATTGTGTCTTGACAACCCCTTCTTGAATTCGACTTCTTATTCTTCTAAAACCACTAATAATAATCCTTTAAGTCCATACAATACTCTGGTCATCACCCTTAATTTCTTACTAGCATGAGTTGTGATGCCTCAACATCAGGTAACTTGAGCTTGACCATAGAACTATTGTACTTATATTATACTTCCCATAGATCATTTAGCCCCCAAATATCTTCCGTGAACCTCATCCACTAATTAGCTAGAATATGAATCATGACCTCTAGCATTTCTGGTGTACAAACATAAATAATATGCACATATATAAAGCACATCTTTGAGCCTTGTCTTATGGTTCCACCAGTGAACAATCGTTTTCCACAAAATGAGCACGCTTAAATTTGTTAACCGCCACTCTTGGTTCTTAGTGAATCCAACGTCTAAGTATATTCTCTTTTTACCCTCTCTTCTCCTTCTTTCTGCTTTTTTTCCCCCCAAATCCTTGCTAAGCCCAAACGATCTACTCACTGAGTCACCTCCTACACTACATAACAAAAGTCTCTCCACTTAATTTATTTTGCATATCTAATGAGTATAGCCCGACCTAACATCATCTATCACTAAGTCCACCAAATCGGATAAGGGATTGTTCATACCACTTCCTCAAAATCTCTTATAAATACTGTGGCACTAAGATCCACATCCAGTGATCTCCATGTGCAGTTGGGGTTTGTTTAACCTCATGATAAGTGAGGACATTATAGGCAAAGCCACATTGTACCATCACTAACCCCTAAAAGAGTCTCTATCACTACGAAAAAAAGAGGTCATACTTCCACCCTTATTTAACCACACTTGACTAAGTGTTACAAGAAAATAAGCAAACATGAGCAACCCATACTATCCCCGCACATAACAAATGAGGAAAAATATAATGATGCTTATAAGAGTGGTAGTAAGTAATTAAGGTATGCTCACACATATTAAGCGTGGGGACTTGTATCTTGTAAATACAACACACTTGGCACGGATATTAAGTGCAGTAGCATGTATTTTTATTTTTCAAATTTCATTTTATGTTTCACTGCCAAAGAATACCATTGAATTAAAAAAAAAGAAAAAGAAAAAGGGATATTTGCCCAACTTTCGGCCTTTCGTAGTCATCCTTCAATCTATAGGTGGGATATAGGGCGGGCCGGGTCAACCCGCCCCGTTGAACTGCGGGTCGACGGGCCCCGTTTTTGTGAACCGCATTGTACCGTGAAAGTAACAAGGTGGGGCGGGGCGGGGCGGTTCGCGGGTTCAGTACGGGGCGGGGCGGGTTGACCCGCTTTAGGTAAAACAAAAAAAAAAGATAAATGAGAGACACTATGTCCATAACAACACGAGAGAGAGAGATGGAGGGACATGCAAATAATAAAAGTGAGGATTTTGCTGTGATGGATTCTAAAGGAGTAACATTAAAATGTTGACACAAACACGATATGAGCAAAATAAGGAGATCGCATAAGGGAAACAACTTATATGGGGGGAATAGTACAACAAACTCCCAAAAATAATAACAAATAGATGATTTGTTTTGAATTTTAAATTTTGAGCTCAAACATTGAGTTCTAAAAATGACTACTAAGTTACTGCATGATTTGAATTTTATTAAAAATGAGTACTAACTAACGACATGAATTAAAATTAACAGTTAGCTTTATTAAAAATGAGTACTAACGAACGAGATGATTTAAAATTAGCATTTAATTTTATTAAAAATGAGTACTAACTAAAGACATTATGAGTAAACTAAAGGTTGTAATTATTAAATTAGCAAATAATAACTTATATCTATAATGGAAGATATTTAAGTATAATTATTTTTTTTTCCTTCTTACCTTACGATTGGGGGGGGGGAAATTAAAAGGCCTTGATCTTAATATGATCATTTAATTAAAATATTTCATATTCCAAAGATTATGAAATAATTAATTAAAGTATTTCATATTAAGATGCCTACGTATCCCCATATATTTCAAAGAATATTTATTATTCTGTGTAACATACGAAGAATCAAAGCCCACATAGTTCTTATACTTACCTGACTTACTTGGACGACCGAAGGTAGAATATGGCAAATATAGGAGAACATCACTTATCATCATCGAGATCTTCATCTGCAGAGCTACCACCTGATGGTTCTAAACCAGATGAGAAGCTAAGTTGTACAAATTGATCAATCTCATCTTCATCGTCCTCTGGTCGAGGTTGATCTTGAGATCTGTTGTACGCAATTTGCTATCCTTCAAGCATATTAGAACCTTGATCGTGCTTGGAGTTAGGGCCGCTCGTTTATCATCAAGGATCCGTCTCCCAGCACTGAATGCTGACTCAATTGCTACAGTAGAAGGAGGACAAGCAAAGACGGGTTGGCGGGACAGGCACTGGTTGGTTTGTGGGGCGGGTATGGGTTGGTTCACGGGTCAGGTACGGGGCGGTTCGCGGGTCGAGTACGGGGCGGTTCGCGGGCTGGGCTGAGCTGTTACATAAACTCGTTTCTCCTTTCACCCAGCCCGACCCATGTCCTACACGGGCACGGGTCGGGTTGACCCGTACCCTGTTCACCACGGGCCTGTGCTGGTTCAAAAGCGGGCCGGGTGTGGGGGGGCCTGGGTTGAACCAGTCCACATCCCACCTCTACTTCAATATATAAGCCCTAATCCCTTAGCTTCCACATCATAGTTCTGTCGCGCACATACTCTGCTTCGTCCTCACTATCGTAGCCCTTCTTTAATCTATCAGCCCTCTCTTGGCTACTTGATGATTGGTACGATTTGTCTACCACTCTTCAAAACCATGGCCAGCAACCTTGAGTGGAGAAAATTCTCCATCTTTCTCACATAGGGCTTCATCTTTCCTCCCTATCTCACATATGAATTTGGTTAAAAAGAGTTCCTCCTATTGGAGATGGCTCAATTCACCGATACTCAGTCCAATCAGTGAGTTTTCTAAAACACTAATGTGCAGTAGAATTGATCGATTATAGATTCTTGTAGACAATAAATAGACTTTCTGGTTATATCGAAAACATTCTGGGTTTTCCTCAAACACTTGCTGTTTCAAGTTCTGCTAATTCAGTTTAAGTAATTTTGTCCCCAAAAAACAATTTGATGGTTCACATAAACAAATACAACAATAAATGTTTGAGATATGATAACTTTGTCAATGTGCATATTACTTGTTCGACAAAATGCTTAAGTGGGGACTTCGGTCTTGTAAGGTTCTCTTGGCTTGTTTTTAGATTATAAAAGTATAGGGCAATAATCATCTTCTTCTAAATTACAAAACTATTGTTCATAAAAAAGTATATTTTATTTGTGGAAGATTTTATCCCATAAGCTAATTGAAGTGGTTGATCCTGTCAGTGTAGCTTACAATGAGTTGTACTATGCTCGATTCTAGGTCTCATCTCAATACTATGGGTCTTTTTAGGTTAGATTGCATTTAAACTTACACAACATTTTGCTTGCTCTGTTGTGCTTATGATATATAAATGTGGATATTAGCTAAGGAGTTCATTATATGTGTAAAAGATTTAATAGAGATAACACTGTGACTATTTTTATGTTGGATGGGATTTAAACAGCACTTTATGTATAGTCAAGGTGCATCATTCTATGGGTCTACAATTTTGTAGTGAAGTAATTTCAGAATTTTCAGTGTGCTAATCACCATTTTGCATGTGTTGGGTTCTTTTGAGGCTTTTTTCATTAAGGAAATACTTTAAATGAATGTTGATATCTACAATTTGAGGTCTCTTTGCTAAGCATGTGTTTGGAATCATTTAGATAATTCATATGCTAGATTAGGATGGTTTTGTAGTTCTGTATGTATGCACATTTGCTTTATGCTTGTTAATCTTTAGTAATTTGTGTAAGAATCACCAATGCAAAAACATAGTGCTAATTTTTCATGATTGCATATGATTCAAAGGAAGCAGCTTCTGATGTCTATCTGTGCTCCATACACCTATATATAAACAAACTAATTAGGATTTTCTAAATATTTCACTCATTTTGAGATTAATCTGAAATTGCTCAGGTTCATTGGGACATAAATGGACCTTCTGTCTAAACTGACATGAAGCTAGTCAGACATGTAGTTACTAACTTTGCACATTTTTTTTGTTCTGTCCAATTGATATGAATCCGTTCAAACTCTTTATAATCATCTGCACAATTTTTGATCGATGTGTGATTTATAATATGTTCAAGAGGAGTTTTATTCCCCCCTTTAGGCAGGTTGATTGTTGCCATGCTAAAACATAATTTTAGCTTTTGATACTGCAAATCAATTTGCTACTAGCTCGCTATAAATCTTCCGGGAACTCACTTTATATGTCTTTTGTAATTAATCATATACATGATTAAGCTCAGAAGTCAATTTTTTTTTTTGGGCAATGCAAAGGTGCAAGGAAGAAAAGCAAGCAATGTCACTGATAGAGGCCTAGTGGCCCCAGTCATAGCATTTGATAATTTTGATCCTATATTTATTTACTTGAGCTATAGACTTAAGCATGTCAATTAAATATCATTGTGGAAATTTGTCAACAAGCAATGGAGACTCTTGGGTTCCAATGACAGTTTTGTTTCGTACTTTCTTAGTTTTGATTTTGGTCTTTGTAGTTTTGTTACGGTTAGAATAATGCTACACCCATCAAGTTTTCAATCAATTATCTAAGTCAAGTCTGCTTTATTATTAGAGCAATGCACTTCTTTTTTAAAGTCTTTACCATATTATTAGAGGTAAAAAAAAAAAGAAGGTATGCATTGTTAAATAAGATGATATGAATTAGAGGATGTGATTATTAGGACATGATGCTTGTACACCTGCTTGGATAAGGTAACTAGGGCACTAGTTCATATTTAGGCTTGCTAGAATTAAGATGAATAGCTTTGAACCATTAGAACAAACTTGTTTGGGCTGGTTTTTCACTTAGAATTATCATAACCCATGTGTGTTTGATCTTTTTGCCTTTTGAATATCCTTAAATTAATGTTTTAAATAGCTCTATTCTGAATCCAACTATTTGATTTCAAAAAGCCCCTTTTTTGTAACTCAGGAAGTGCAGTTCAGTGGGAGTACTCATCACTTGTTTATAAGCATCAAATGAGGTAGGTAAAAATAGCAATCCGTTGCTGCTGAACGATCGCACTTCATATGCTTCTGTTTAATTTCATCCTCTATCGTCTTTGTCCCTATTTTTCTATACTTGAATTCAATTACTAGTATTCAATATACTAAAGGAGTTCTCATTTAGACAAGTAGAATTAGCAAGGAAATTCTCAGTGTACTTTTCCTATTGCAAAGCTTATTAAGGAAGCTAAATGATTTATGTGACTCTGTCACTTGCAGATCATACAGTTGAGGAAGCTAAACGATTGTGATCAACCTTAAAAGTGACTGATGCTATTCTTTTGCTAACCTGTATCCAAGAATTGCAAAAGACTCTTTTGATTGTGATTCTGAAGTCTCATCTATTGTAATCTCTCAACAGGAGAAGGTCAAGATGAAGTCAATGGAGAGCTTGAAATTCTTAGTATCTCAGAGGTACATTAGGGATCTTGCCACAGTGGTGGTTGCATATGGTATCAGTATTAACCTTGTTGAAGTCACATGGAAACCGAAGCTGAAAGCTTGGGTAACACGTAATCTTTATGATCTTGCTTATTTGTTGATCATTAGTAGCTAAAGCTAAACATCTCAATGATGCAATTCCCAAGCTTGAATGAGTACTCTTCCTTCATGGGTGACTCCTCAACAGCAACCGGCATAACAACCTTCGCAATGGTGCTAGTTAGCCAGTTCATATTCTAGAAGTTTGGATGGGGAGTTGCAGTTGCTATTACACCAATAGTTCTTTTCCTTACTGGAGTGGGTTTCTTTTCATTGATCTTATTTGGAGAACCGCTCGCTCCAGTGCTTGTGAAGTTTGGGATTACTCCTTTTCTAGCAGTAGTTTACGTGGGAGCTTTGCAGAACATTTTTAGCAAGAGTGTGAAGTACAGTTTGTGTGATCCTTGCAAAGAAATGGCGTACATTCCACTCGATGAGGAAACTAAGGTTTGTGCTGTTGGAGTATTTAGCTTCTGAGCCTCCTTTTTCTAGCAAAATTTTCTTCTCTTGACATCACATTGATTGTAAAATTTATGAAAAAAGAGCATAAAGGAATAGTCATTACATCTAGATCACCCAACGGAAAGAGAATGAAAAGAAAGGCAAAACAAGTTTTATAACTCATTTGGACTTATTTTCAAGGGGAAAGAGAGGTGGTATGGAGGGGATTGGGGAAAATAAATGGAAGAGTACTTGATTTTCTAACATTCACTTTAGTGCTTTAGTTTTAAGAGATTTGGAGATATCTGTGCATTCCTTGGAGTTAGAAATTTGATCATTTCAAGTTGGCTGAGCATAGGTTGATAGAATGCTTTGGTTAGTTATTTGGTTTGGGCTTGGCTGAAATCAGGCTCTGGTCAAAAGTTGGTTGCTTTATTTGATTTTGGTTACATGCCATCCAGGTTAGGTAATTTGATATTCACTTAGTTTTGCCATGGCCAACGCATATCATCTTACATTTATCAATTCTGGTAAAATAAATAAATGGAAAGGAGAAAGCTTTGTCAAATGAAGGGCTAGTTATGAATTGCTCATTTAATAATCTGCTTGAAGATGATGCCATCTCTAACTATGCTTAATGTTACGATTTGTGTTGTGTATTGAAATGCCCTATCGTGGCTTAATTGATTTTTGGATTTGTTGATGGGTTGTTGTATTTGTGTTGGTTACTCTGGGCGTCTGCCTGTTGAGTTGATTTGCTCCGACATGTAGCTGTTGACATTTTTTGTTGTATTTATGGCATATTGTAAAAGGAAAATATCCAAGTTGTAGGCGTCTTTCTGCCGATTTTTTTAAAAAATTAGGGAATATACTAAAAAAACCTAGCCTAAGGGTATGGATGTTACACAATGTTTGTAGAGTGAGAATACCTAGTTATAAAGGCTAATGGATATTACAACTTGCAATCTTCTTAATTAGAGGTTTTTTTTCTCGTACTGGCGTTGTTTGTTGTACTTAACTCTAATGTATGGGTTTGGTGGTTTCAAGGTGAACACAAGGGTAGCATACCACAAAATCGGATGGCAAGTTCGGGTTCGTGAAGTGTTTAGAATTATGAAGTTTAACACCATTGATCTCATTCATTCTATTTAGGTTTAATCTTATATATGTGTATTGCAAACAAACTTAACTTTTAGGTTGTGAGTGGATACTTTATAGGTATATTGAAATCAATTTATTAATAGTTGTTTGCATAACTTTTGTACTTTTTATTATGTGGTTGAATACTTGTTAATTGATTGGTCCATGGTTATAATGTTGTTGTACTTTTTGGTATCATTTAAATTTTGATTAAATATGTACTCTCTCTCTCTTTCTCCCCCCTCTCTTTATATATATATATATATATATATATATATATATATATATATATAATTACAATGCATTATTAAATATAAATTATTTGCACTTTTCAAAACAATGACTTGTACAATTTTTCCGCCAAAATTAGTTATCCGTTTAAATTATTTGAAAGTTAGTTATCAAATGCATAATGCTACACTTATAAGCGAGGGAGTGGTGAAAATGATTTTTGCCCAGAGGGTACTCTGGCCATGGATACAAGTGAGGGAAATCTGACTGCACCTATAAACATGGTATACGATGCAAGCTTCCACGGATGTAAGTGTGGGTACTGCACTGTCTTCCCCGCTTATTAAGCATGGCAAATTTTTCCCCACTGATACCCTATGCACTCTTACCTTACCCTGCCGTGGGTATAAGTGTGGAAATATGCAATTTTAAATGTGGATATATGAAAAACATTTCTTACAGTGTATACACCTTTTAAGTTTTCAATGTCTATTATCGCTTAGATTGAGACATATTTATTTGCATCATCTGACTCAAGGGTCCAAAGTCGCAATTTCAGCCAACAACGAGATCTAAATATTCTACACTTCTTCGTCAGCTTTTATCTCCATCATTGGAGAACATGTTTTAAGGTATGATGAATTGTATATACATAATATTCGGTAACCTATGTAAGTTCACGTAATCTGGAAACCAATTAATGATAACACTTCCTTTGTCATCATAGCCTTATCTCACTACACATAAACCATTTAATACCAAGTGGCACATCGCAAGCGGTTGAAATCTCTTCACATGATTCACTACAATAAATTATTATTGCAAATTATTTATGACAATGTGATAAGCCATTAGACATGTAAACTAACGTAATAGTTATTCATAGTGGTTCAATACATATTCCATAACATTATGCATTTCCTATTTCAAAGGTTAAATGTAAATTGATACTCCATTAATCATATAAGTGCAAATGGTATGCTCGCATCATGTCATAAATAGTATAATTTTCAAATATTAAGTATGTTTGGACACCTTAATGAGGTCTTGAGAATGAAGTCATCATCCCAAAACAACGGCCCACCCCAAATTCCATAGATTTATTACTATGAGCTTGCTAAACTTCCCTAAGATATGTATGTCCATAGAAGGTTAACAACCACCTCCTTGTTCTATGCATTCATAAGCATGAACTCATAGTCAACATCTCATTCAGCTAGTTCAATACCACTTATAAACATCCTACAGCTTACAACGGTTTCTTACCTGGCTCTGATATCACAATTGTAATGCCCCTAAATGCTAGTTGCTCAATTATCTTACTTAACCCCTTATTGTCGTAATTGCAACAGAAGTCTTAATGATTAGAGGTGTTATCATCATCCTAAGTGAGACAAGGTTGTATGTAAGTTGTATGATTTCAACAGAAACACTATCACAATCCTAAATCCCATCAAATTGAAGCTATATGAGTCAACTTCAAACTACAATTTAATGTTGACACAATCCAAAATATAACCTTAAGAATACTTACTCAAGTTGTGGACTCAGTATGATGTTTAAGCTCTGTCAAGTCTTCATAATACGCAAGAATCCACTGTGAGAATCTAAAGGCGTCAAATTGCAAAAGTCACGAGTCATTCTTTCACCATTCGAGAATCACCATTGTTGCTAAGCTTTCTCTCCTTGTAGTACTTTCTTGAACTCTTGTTTTAGATGTTAATTTTGAACACGAGTAAGTAGTTTATTTAAGCTAGGGATTTGTTAGTCAAAGTATTGATGTTGGATCCTTAATCTTCATTGCTTGTGCTTATTTTTTGATTGAATTCTACCCTTTGATCAAAGTGTTATGAGTGAATCTTAACCAAATTTTCTTGTTTATGCTAGACAGTCTAGTGAAGTACCAAAAGGAGAAACTTTCTATTTTTTCGATAAGATAGGACTTGATTTAGCAATACTTGAAAGAAATTTGTTTGCTAAGAGGAAACTTTAGCCAATCAAAAATCTACAACTTAGACTAAAACAAAGACATTTCAAAGAATGACAATTGGATTAGTTTAGGCACTTCAGTTTATTTTGAAAGAAAAGACTGAATTTTGGTTCGATTGCACTCGTTTTAGTCATCCAATCTAAGTAAAGTGCATGATTTAATCCATTGATCCAATTTTTATGAAATAATTCCCTAGATATTTTAATTCGATTGAATTTCCAGATTATTTAATTAGGTAATTCGAACAACCCATTAAAACTTGTTTGCCTAGCCTTTTGCAATAGGTAAAAACTTAATAGATTACATTTGGTCTTTATGGAAATGATATTGAAACTAAACTACAACACCCGTGCGCTTGCGGTAGTGTAAGTAATTTGAACAGTATAAGCCTTGATAATTGATAATTGGCGAGTCCACTTGATTATGTGATAAAACAGTGTCTGAAAATGATTCATTAAATAACTGTATGCTTTGAGATTATGTGACATATAGAATGTGTGAATTTTTGAAAGGTGCAGGCAGAAAGCATATCTGAAATGTCTAAAATATCTTCCCTTTCAAAAATAGTTGCTCATGGCTTGACAATGACAACAATGAGCTTATTCTGCTCCAAATATATATTTTTTGGTGGTTAGCGAAGTTTCAAATAATTTTTATTATATTTTTTTACTTTTGCTTTTAATTACCACCTTAACACGTAAGTCACAGTTCTCCTTGTCATTTTTCTTAATTACCAAAGAATTCACAATTGTTGACTTAAACAAATAATTATTCCCCCTTTTAGCATTGTCAATTTTCTTGTTATCAATAATATTAATGTTATCATTGCTATTATAGATTTCATTATTATTATTATCATTATTATTATTATTATTATTATTATTATTATTATTATTATTATTATTATTATTATTATCATCGTCATCATCATCATCATCATCATCATCATCATCTTTATTGTTGTTGGTATTAACGTCATTATGATTCTAATTGTTATAGTCACTGTTATTATCGTTATTAGTTGTTGTCCTTATTATTACTATAAATTTCATGGATATTATAATTATTAATAATGGTCATATTAGTTTTGGTGACTTATCCAAGAAAAGATTTGGATTATCTGCGCTCAATTTAGTTTTGATTTATTCTTATGCCCCAAAACAAGCTTCCAGCTCATATCAAAAGATTTTTGCCCCTTCTTGCTTCGAGCAACCCTTGGCTTTCCACTTGCTTGGTTCAAACTATGTAAGTTGTATCATTCCCACCCCATTTAAGCATGATTTCATCTTTGTTCATCTGTGGAGCCATATTAATGCCTAATTTAGTCATGAACACCATCTCTACCCCGATAATCCTTTTTACTAAAATGAAGCTAAATGGTTTGACCCCTAGAATCAACTTAATTACCTGACATTACTATCCAAATCTACGCACTTAATTTATCCAAATTTTCAGATAAAGAATCCTCCTTTGTCCAATTTTCAAACTCAATTCAAGAATCCACTTCCATGACAACATCATACAACACCCACACATATCTCCCCAATTTTGTTCAAGCACACACAAAAATTTCTTAAAATTCATTGATTTAACCTTTGTAAAACTTCACTGTCACCCCCAAAGCCCAATTTCTTAATGAATAATTATATCACCTCCACACACTAATCCTTAAGACCCACAATAATTAACTTTAAATTCACAAAAATTGATACTCAATTAGATTAAGGAATATATTCATCAGCTAAATTGAGAGATTAGATGATAAAATTAACAGATGAGGACTAAGGATTCACCTTCCTAACTCAATGGAACAAAATTAGGAGAAAGGAAAAAAAGATTGTGGTGGCGGCCGGCTGTTGGCGGGGCGTCGGCGTGTCAACTGGCGGTGAGGGTCGAGGGAGAAAGACAACTGGCATGAGAGAAGCTCGAGGGTTTGTGCGCTATGTGTGTTTGGCGTGGTTGGTTGGGCAAGAAAATCAGACGAGTGTGCTGTCTGAGTCATTTTAAGGGGCTGTGCTATGTACAATTTTTTGCGGGGGCGGGGGCGGCGGACTCGGTGAAGGGGGTATAGATTATTTAGCTAACTTCTTTGTTTTTTATTTTGGTTTAATTTTGGTAGTTTCAACCTCTTTTATCTCGGTGTGTGTGTGCGTGTGTGTATATATATACACACAGACACACACCCACACACCCACACAAATATATATATATATATATAT
>JACYFF010031954.1:30340933-30389256 GCA_017589665.1 Selenicereus undatus | reverse complement strand
ACGCTTAGCCTCTCAAGCAGCATATTCATCATAAATCATCATCTTCAATCACGCATCACACCCACTTCCATCACATTTCTTCTCCTTCATCACCTCACACAATCAGCATCATCTTCATTAATCATAATCATCATTAGCGTACACCACCATGATCTCCACACTTCTGTATTATCAATTGTTCTATTTTTGTTAGTTATTTTTTTTATTAGTGTAAACTCTTTATATTATCAAACATGAAACCTTTGCTTAACTCTTGTGATTTTATTTTCAATATGATTGAATAATTTTCTTGTACTTAGTATAATCTATTTGAAACCATGCTAAATTAATTATTTTGAAACAAGTTTTATACTTTATTGTTTAGTTAATTTTTATTCATGATTTATAACAATTAGTATTTATCGTTTATGATATTCGCGTTAGATTAATTAGAATGCATGCTAATTAGTTTAATACGAATTCATATGATAGTTTAAAAGGCTCTAATACGTAAAAGTTATAGTCTTTTAGACATTAGTATCACCCTAATTAATCATGGATGGCTCAAGCCCATATCTTTTAATTAGGTAGTAATTATAGATCTTTGTTAAATTAACTTGCTGGTAAATTGGTTACAAGGCATTAGATGCTGTTTTTCTAATACTTAATGCTCTAGTTTGATTAAATTCTTACGCTGGTGTCAGGGTTATCAAAACTAGTAGGGTTTATACTAGGGCTGGACTTAAATAAACTAAAATATAAGGAAAAACGAGGAAGATCCGCTAGTGGGTGTCTTCTACAGTCTAACCCATAGATAAATCGATTTGTGTGTTAGTGATAAATATTAATTTACATGGTGGATATAGATTATGCTAAGTATTCTTCATAAATTTGGTATCGTTGATAATTATTTGTTGTGTTTTAGTTAATTTCTTTAGTTTGCCAATTTTTATTCTTCAATTTATAAGCTTTAATATAAATTTCGTTTACCCCCCCCAAAGAGTAGTCTTTTAGGAGTGTCTTGGTAATATTAGATCAGTTAGATTTTGATTTTTAGTGTGGTTATAATTTTCATATTTAATTTCTATTCTATTTTGCCATTTATTTACTGGTTTGTTGGAAATAAGGTTAAGAGTAGTTTCTTTTGTGTTTTATTTTTTCATGTTTTAGTCTATTTTAGGGTTTAAAAAGTATTCTAATATGCCTCTATTTAATTTTGAAATTTTTGGAAATTATTTCATAATTTTTCAAAATTATTTTGTGAATTGAATGTGTGCAGGTTTTTACTTTAATAAATCTAAAAATTACGTTTTTAATTTTTATTTTAGGTTTTTAGGGTTTTATAAAGTCCAAAAAAATTATATCCTAAAATCTGGGCATTTTTTGTTTATTTTCGTATTTATATTAGTGCAGTTTATTCTTTCTCTAATTTCAGATTTTATTTTCTGTTTTAATTTTCTGGAGTTAATTTTCTGTTTTAATTTTTTCTGAATTTAATTACATATAATTTTGGAGTTATAAAGTTATAAACTTGCAGAATATTAATTTCGATTATTTTCTGTAATTTTTAATATTAATTTTCTGCTTGTTATTTTCTGTTTTAATTTTCAGTCTAATATTGTGTTATTATTTCTGTTTTTATTTTTCAGATTATTTAGGACAGCTATTTACTGTTTTGTTTCCAGAATTAAATTTAGAATATTTAGGAGCGATAGCAAGTATTTTTCCAGATTTTTTACTTATTAAATTTGATTTGTTTTAGTAATATAAAGAGAAAGTAAAATAAATTAGAGTAGTAAATTAGATTTAAACTAGCCATTATCATAATCTTTCCTCGTGGGATCGATCCCCACTTTTCTATGCCACAAATATTGTTTACAAATTGCAGTAGTGGTTTAATTTGTAACTCTACGCCAAGCTTTACAAATTTTGGCGCCATTACCGTGGAAGGAAATTAAATATTGTTAGTTTTATCTATTTTGTCTTACTATTTTAATTACTTTGTTCTTACTTTTATTATTTTAATTTTGTAGTTGCCTTTAATTTATGAAAATTAAGGAGTGGTAACGAGATTGGAGAGGACAAGGGGCAAACGTTAGAAGCTAAAAACAAAGAAGGTGATCTTGAATCAGTAAGTCTTAAAACTAAAGAGGTAAGAATGACTACTCCTTGGGAACTTGCTGCCCCTAATCTAGAAGCCCAACCTTTGTTCATTACTTATGCTGCATTAGATAAACCTCTAAAACCGAACTCTGGATTCATCAATCTGCAACCCAAGTTTCATGGATTACCTGGTGAAGACCCATACCATCATATTAGTGAATTCCTTATCACATGCTCTGCTATGGTGCCTGAGGGGATTCCTGAAGACCAAATTAGGTTGAGAGCCTTTCCTTTTTCTTTGCTTGGTAATGCTAAAGATTGGTTATATTACATGCCTTCTAGATCATTCTCTACATGGACTGCATTGCATAAATCGTTTTTAGAGAAATTTTTTCCAGCATCCCGAATTGGATCAATTAGGAAGGAAATATGTGGTATCAAACAAATAAATAGGAAAAATTTTTGTGAGTATTGGGAAAGATTTAATAAACTATGTGCTAGTTGTTCCCGACATCAAATAACTGAATAGTTGTTGATTCAATACTTTTATGAAGGGTTGCTTCCTATGGATTGTAATATGGTTGATGCTGCTAGTGGGAGGACTCTAGTTAATAAGACTCTGACAGAGGTGAGAGATTTATTCAATTTAATGGCCCAAAATACTCAGCAGTTTGGTGCTAGGGAGTCACAAATTAAAAAGGTTAATGAGATTAGCTCTAGCTCATCTGTAGAGAGTCAGTTATCTCACATCACTATTATGTTAAACAAGATAATTACTGGGGGAGTACAAAAAGTAGTCATATGTGGAATTTTTTGTCTAGAGGGGCATCCGACTGATGTATGTCCTAGAGGGAAATATTAATGCTGTCTATTCTAACGAAGGTCAAAGAAGGTATGATCCATATTCTAGCACCTATAATGAAGGATGGAGAGACCACCCTAACCTTAGGTATGACCCTAAAACCAACCCACTTGGTTTTGACCAAACATCTCGTCAATCTTCTAATCAGGATGGGACCAACTTCCTACTAGAACAAATCCTTAAGAAGATGGATGATAGGTTCCAAAATGTGGAGACAACTCTTAGGCAAGTTCAAGAGAGACAGACTGCAACTGATACCATAATTAGCAACTTGCAGGCTCAAATGCAAAATAGGTTACCATCTCAACCTTACCCTAACCCCAAGGAGAATGTTAGTGCCATGACACTTAGGAGTGAGAAAGAGCTAAAAGAACCTAGGAAGACTAGTGAAGTAGAGCCTGAGTTAGAGGCCAAAGAAGTTGAACTGGAGTTAGATAAAGATTCTAATCTAACTACTAAGGAAATAGGTGAGAAGAAAAGAGAACCTTTTAAGCCAATACCACCTTTTCCTAGTAGGTTTCGGAGCCCTACTTCTAAGGTGAATGAGGCTAACCAACAGATCTTAGAGACATTTAGGAAGGTAGAGATCAACATACCCCTCCTTGATGCCATTAAACAGGTGCCTCGCTATACTAAGTTCTTGAAAGAATTGTGTACTACTAAAAGAAAGTTAGTAGGTAATGAAAAGGTAAGTGTTGGGGAAAATGTGTCTGCAGTTTTCCAAAAGAAACTTCCCCCTAAGTCCAAAGACCCAGGTGTGTTTTCTAGGCCTGTCAAAAATTAACCCGACTCGAACCCGCCCGAAAATTTTGGGTTTTGAACACGGTTTTCTCGACCCGAACCCGAAATAAACCTAGCCCAAAAAATCCACAAATTAGCGGGTCAAACCCGACCCGAACCCACCCTCGCCCGCTTGACCCGAACATTATATACTTAGTTTTTAATTTTTCTCTAATTTATCTACTTTGACAATAATGGTTAGTCATTTTTATTGAGTATTTTGAAAAGATATTATATAACTATTGTATCTATTTACAAATTAAACAATAAGAACCTTATTTTTTCATCTCCATTCTCTGAAAATAAAACCATATACAACTTTTAAATAAAAAACGTTTAAAATACGTATAAAATTACATGGAATAACTATCTAATCTTTTTTAAAAAGATAATTTAAAAGAACACAAGTATTAAAGATGAGAAAGTCATACCATTATATAGTTAGTTAAACAAATCTGTCTAATTTTTTTAAAATTAATTCATTTGTAATAATTTAAAATTTTAATGTTGTAATTGTAAGATAATATCTTGTACTTCTTTTATTTAATTTTATTTGATTTTCGTTCTGATTAGTCTTGACCTGTAATACTAACGGTAAAAAAACGACTTGCCGCATTCGTATTGGGGTCGGTCCATTAATAAAGTTTTATTTGATTGGACATTTGTAGGTTAGTTAATAAAAATATTAAATTATTAAATAGATTATTAGCGGTGAAACTGCTACAACCTATTAAAATGCTCTAGACGGGTTGCCCAATAAATGTTCGACCCACTATTAACCTTTTTTCAATGTACGGGTCGATCTACCCAAAATCAAGTGGGGCTTAATTCTTTACCCACCATTACAAGATGTTCATATATTATAATAAAATGTTTGAATATTTTAATATTCTTTTCAGAAATTACAATTATTATGCATTTTCATTAAATAATGAAAATTTTGAGTAATAAATATGCATAATTTTTGATTTTAAAAAAAGAAAAATAACTCATAGAAAAGGCACTCTAAACCCGTTGGGTTAATCCAAAACTCGTAAAACCGAAATACACCCGACCCGTGTTTTACCCGAACCCGAAATACACCCGACCCGTATTTTACCCAAACCCGAATACACTCGACCCGTATTTAACCTGTCCGCCCGAACTAACAGGTCTATAGGTGATGCATGTCATGATATTTCTATCTTGCTCGGTAGGCTATTTTTGAAAACAGTTAAGACTAAAATTGATGTGCATGAAGGAGCAGTAACCATGGAATTTGATGGTAAAGTGATTAAGTTTAATATTTTTGATGCCATGAGATTTTCTGCTGATGTGAATTACGTGTATGCACTTGATGTTATTGATGAGTTGTCCCATGATATTTACGACTTGTCTCATGAAGACAAATTGTTTACTGTGCTTACTAAGAGTCTTGATCATGCTGAGTTTCAAAGAGTGCCTTACCAGGTTAATGATAATCTAGTTGATGTGATAGGGTCTTTATTCCACTTGCAAGTGCATAATAGACCTAACAAGCTTGAATTGCCTGAAAATCATGCTAAATTACTTCCCTTTAGCATTTCACCCCCTAAACTGGAATTGAAACCTTTACCTAATAATTTGAAGTATGCTTATTTAGGGGAAAATGAGACTTTGCCTATCATCATCTCTAGTGCACTTACCCTTGACCAAGAGAAAAAACTTCTTAAGGTGCTTAGAGAACATAGCAAAGCAATAGGGTGGACTTTAGCAGACCTCAAGGGACTTAGCCCTACTTTATGCTCACATAAGATCGCTTTAGAGAAAGATGCTAAGCCTAAGAGGGATCCTCAGAGGAGACTTAATCCACCTATGATGGAGGTAGTCCAGAACGAAATTCTTAAGTGGTTAGATGCTGGAGTGATATACCCCATAGCTAGTTCCGAGTGGGTTAGTCCTATACATGTAGTTCCTAAAATGGGAGGGACAACCGTAGTGCAAAACAAGGAAGGTGAACTAGTACCTACGAGAGTTCAAAGTAGTTGGAGAGTATGCATTGACTATAGAAAACTGAACAAAGCCACTAAGAAAGATAATTTTCCCTTGCCATTTATGGATCAAATGTTAAAAAGATTGGTTGGTAGGTCACACTACTATTTTCTAGAGGGGTATTCAGGCTACATTCAAGTCCCTATAGCTCCTGAGGATCAGGAAAGGACCATCTTTATCTGTCCTTTTGGCACTTATGCGTTTAGACGCATGCCTTTTGGTCTATGTAATGCCCCTGCTACTTTTCAAAGATGCATGATGAGTATTTTTTTTCTGATTTTGTCACCAAGATTATGGAAGTTTTCATGGATGATTTTACTGTGCACGGTGATTCATTTGATGAGTGCTTGCATAATCTCACATTAGTGCTTAGGCGTTGCATTGATATTAATTTAGTGCTTAATTTTGAAAAGTGTCATTTCATGGTGGAGCAAGGGGTAGTACTTGGACATGTAGTGTCATCGAGAGGATTAGAGGTAGATAAAGCAAAAGTTGACGTCATTCAGTCAGTACCCCATCCCAGGTGTGTCAAGGATGTGAGATCATTCTTAGGGCATGTAGGGTTCTATAGGAGGTTTATCAAAGATTTTTCTAAGATTGCTTCTCCTTTATGTGTCTTGCTTGCAAAAGATGCTTCATTTGATTTTAATGATGATTGTATGAGGGCTTTTAATCATTTGAAGTTGAAATTGACTACTTCGCCTATTGTGCAACCCCAAATTGGGCCTTACCTTTTGAATTAATGTGTGATGCTAGTGATGACACAATGGAGGCAATTTTAGGTCAAAGAGTTGGGAAAGTACATCATGTGATTTACTATGCTTCTAGAACTCTTGACTCTGCATAGTGTAACTACACCACTACAGAAAAGGCGATGTATGCTGTTGTTTTTTCTCTTGAAAAGTTCCATCCTTACTTATTGGGTGTGAAAGTTACTGTTTACTCTGATCATTCTGCTCTTAAAAATCTGCTAGAAAAGAAAGATTCAAAGCCCAGATTGATTAGATGGATGTTACTATTGCAAGAATTTCAATTGGAAATTAAAGATAAACCTGGAGCTAAGAACTTAGTTGCTAACCATCTTAGTAGACTGGAAACGGGGGAAAGTGGTAGTCTTTTTAGTGATTGTTTTCCTGATGAGACTTTGTATGCTGTCAGTAGTAGATTACCTTGGTATGCTGATATTGTGACCTACATAGTCACCACAACTTTTTCCATTGACTTGTCTAAAGCTAAAAAAGAAAAGATAAGAGCTTAATCTAAATACTATGTTTGGGATGAGCCATACCTATGGAAATTTTGTGGTGATAAGATAATAAGGCCTTGTGTTGACGACAGTGAAATTCATTCCATTGTAACCTTCTGTCATTCTTCAGAAAGTGGGGGACATTTTGGACCCAAAAGAACAACACATAAAGTTCTTGAGTGTGGATTTTATTGGCCCACTATTTCTCGTGATGCTTATGATTTTTGTAAAAGATGTGAAGCATGCCAAAAGACCAGAAATTTATCAAGAAGGAATCAAATGCCTTTATATAATGTTTATGTTTGTGAAACTTTTGATGTGGGGGGTATTAAATTCATAGGACCCTTCCCCCTTTCTTTTGGGTACACTTATATTCTTGTACTTGTTGACTATGTGTCCAAATAGGTAGAAGTTGTAGCTACTAGAGCTGATGATGCTAAAACTGTGGTGAACTATATTAAATCTCTCATTCTACATAGATATGGAGTACCAAGAGCAATCATTAGTGATAGGGGGACTCATTTTTGTAATAGAACTTTAGGTGCCTTGTTAGCCAAATATCATGTGACTCATAAAGTATGTACTAGTTATCACCCCCAAACAAATGGCCAAGTTGAAATCTCTAATAAAGAAATCAAGGAGATACTTGAAAAAGTAGTTAGGCCAGACAGGAAAGATTGGATTCTTAGGATAGATGAGGCTCTTTGGGCTTATAGGACTGCATACAAGACCCCTATTGGTATGTTACCTTATAGGTTAGTCTTTAGAAAGCCATGTCATCTTCCTGTCGAGATAGAACTTAAGTCCTATTGGGCTGTAAAGCAATGTAATCTTGATGATGAGTTAGCAGGAAAAGAACGTAAATTGCAGTTACAGGAACTAGAGGAGATTCGCTTGGAAGCCTATGACAATTCAGTCATTTACAAAGGTAAAGCCAAAGCATTTCGTGATGCTAAACTTGTCAGAAAAGAATTTCAGGAATGTGAGAAAGTACTGTTATTCAATTCAAAACTGAGGCTCTTTCATGGTAAGTTAAATTCAAAATGGCTTGGACTGTTTGAGGTAATAAAGACTTATCCACATGGTGCTGTGGAGATTACAAGCTTATCCACTGACAAAATTCTCAAAGTGAATGGACATAGGTTGAAATATTTCAAGGATGGAGACTCTGTGAATTTTGTTGAAGAAATCATTCTAGAGGATCCATGAGTTTCATGACATCGAGCCAACGACTGTAAACGAAGGCGTTGGTTGGGAGGCAACCCAACGTTTTTTAGGGAAGTACCCATTTAATTTTACTTTTATTTTCATTATTTCTATCTTTTTGCATGCATTAGGGACTATGCATGAATTAAGTGTGGGGGGTGCATCGTGCATTTAGTTCCTGCGATATTTATTCTTGAAAGAAAAAACGTAAAAAAAGAATTAATTTTCTTATAAATAATGCATGATATGAGTTTATGCTAGGCTTGCTTGCTTAAAAGTTTTTATTTTCTTAGCTATTTGCAGTTCATTCTTCTATGAGTGAAGATTTCTGAGCATGCTAGCTGTCATTCAGAGAAGTTTGAGTTGATCCTCATATATCTCTTTAATGAGTAACTGTCATGATTATCCATCTTATTTAGTCATATTATATAGCCGCTTCAGAGGCAATAAAATGACCTAGCTTATTTTCTAGACTATTGAATTAGTAGAATAACTCATTAAAATTGTGACTTTTCTTGTCTTTTTTTTAAAAAAAGAAAGTGAAAAAAAAAGAAGGTTGGATTACCAACATGGGGAGAAATAGGTGGCTTGACACCTTTTCCCCTTAAATTTAGGTCTCAAGTTGAGCCTTATGTATGGAGTAACTCATGATTGGGAGAGTCATGCCCCTTTTTTGGGCTAATCAATGACTCGTACCAAACTAACAGTAAAAAAAAAAAATCATGATGAGAATAAATTGTTTGCTTCAGCACCTCTATTTGGGTGAGTGTGAGACAGGGAGTGTTTAATTTCTAAGACCCTATATGGGCCTCGAATGTGTGCGCAAGTGGAGTTTGAAAAAGAAAAAAAAAGAAAAAAAAAGAGAAGAAAAAATTGCAAGACAAGTTAGAATCAATTTCAATGAGTTATTCCTTCTAGTTCAATTGTCTTTATAGCCATACCGTACTTAAATTTTTCTATCGTAAAATTTTTAGACCTCTTAATCAGTGTATGCATGCTTAAAAGAGATGGATGATTATTGATCTTGTTACTTCATTAAGGAGATGTTGTGAGGCTGATGAAAAAACTCTTTGATGGTAATTGGATGCTTAGTAATTATTCACTTGTTGGAAGGAAAACTAATTAATTTTGAATAAAATTGTTTTCAAAGCAAGACAATGCTTAGTGTAAATTTCATATTTATGCATGACTTTATAAGAAATAGGGTCAGTATGTAGGTCAAGTCTAAGATTTCTTTGCACGAGGACGTCCAAAGTCTAAGTGTAGGGAAATTTGTTAAGTCATAAATCATGCATTGTTTTAATAATTATTTTAATTATATTATATATATTATTTTGCCTAATCTACTTTATTTTATATATTTTTCAGGTTAAGCGTTGATAAAATAAAGAGGAGAAGAGGAGACGTTGAAGTTTAGGTTTTATTTACTGAGGGATTTTACAAGCCAATTTATCAAGTCGGTCCAAAAAAAATAATGAATTGTGAAAAATAATAATTTCATAAGAATTTATTTGGACTTGGATTATTACTCCTAATTGAAGAGGGATTAGAAGACTTCAAAGAGAAGGAGCCCAAAAGAAAAAAAAAACCCTAGCAAACCTCACGCCTAACCCCCTCTAAATATCCTCACCTCCACAATAATCTTGCACGCCTCACCTTTCATCTCCAACCCTAGCACATTCACGCTTAGCCTCTCAAGCAGCATATTCATCATAAATCATCATCTTCATTCACGCATCACACCCACCTCCATCACATTTCTTCTCCTTCATCACCTCACACAATCAGCATCATCTTCGTTAATCATATTCATCATCAGTGTACACCACCATGATCTCCACACTTCTGTATCATCAATTGTTCTATTTTTGTTAGTTATTTTTATTTTGCTTTATTAGTGTAAACTCTTTATATTATCAAACATGAAACCTTTGCTTAACTCTTGTGATTTTATTTTCAATATGATTGAGTAATTTCCTTGTACTTAGTATAATCTATTTGAAACTATGCTAAATTAATTATTTTGAAACAAGCTTTATGCTTTATTGTTTAGTTTATTTTTATTCATGATTCTATAATAATTAGTATTTATTGTTTATGATATTCGCGTTAGATTAATTAGAATGCATGCTAATTAGTTCAATGCGAATTCATATGATAGTTTAAAATGCTCTAATACGTAAAAGTTATAGTCTTTTAGACATTAGTATCACCCTAATTAATCATGGATGGCTCAAGCCCATATCTTTTAATTAGGTAGTAATTATATATCTTTGTTAAATCAATTTACTGGTAAATTGGTTGCAAGACGTTAGATGATATTTTTCTAATACTTAATGCTCTAGTTTGATTAAATTCTTGTGCTAGTGTTACGGTTATCAAAACTAGTAGGGTTTATACTAGGGTTGGACCTACATAAATTAAAATATAAGAAAAAACGCTGAAGATCCGCTAGTGGGTGTCTTCTATAGTCTAACTCATGGATAAATTGATTTGTGTGTTGGTGATAAATATTAATTTGCATGGTGGATATAGATTATGCTAAGTATTCTTCATAAATTTGGTATCGTTGATAATTATTTGTTGTGTTTTAGTTAATTTCTTTAGTTTGCCAATTTTTATTCTTCAACTTATAAGCTTTAATATAAATTTCGTTTACCCCCCAAAAGAGTAGTATTTTAGAAGTGTCTTGGTAATATTAGATCAGTTAGATTTTGATTTTTAGTATGGCTATAATTTTCAGATTTAATTTCTATTCTGTTTTGTCATTTATTTACCAGTTTGTTAGAAATTAGGTTAAAAATAGTTTCTTTTGTGTTTTTTCATGTTTTAGTCCATTTGAGGGTTTTAAAAGTATCCTAATCTGCCTCTATTTAATTTTTGAATTTTCGAAAATTATTTGATAATTTTTCAAAATTATTTCATAAATTGAATATGTGTAGGTTTTTACTTTAATAAATCTAAAAATTACGTTTTTAATTTTTATTTTATGTTTTTAGGGTTTTATTAAGTCCAAAAAAATTATATCCTAAAATCTGGGCATTTTTTGTTTATTTTTGTATTTATATTGGTGCAGTTTATTCTTTCTCTAATTTCAGATTTTATTTTCTGTTTTAATTTTCTGGAGTTAGTTTTCTGTTTTAATTTTTTTTGAATTTAATTACATATAATTTTGGAGTTGTAAAGTTATAAAGTTGCAGAATATTAATTTGTATTACTTTCTATAATTTTTAATATTAATTTTCTACTTGTTATTTTCTGTTTTAATTTTCAGTCTAATATTGTGTTATTATTTCTGTTTTTATTTTTCAAATTATTTAGAATAGCTATTTACTGTTTTATTTTCAAAATTTAATTTAGAATATTTAGGAGCAATAGTAAATATTTTTCCAGAATTTTTACTTATTAAATTTGATTTGTTTTAGTAATATAAAGAGAGAGTAAAATAAATTATAGTAGTAAATTTAATTAGATCTAAACTAGCTATTATCAAAATCTTTCCTCGTGTGATCGATTCTTACTTTCCTATGTTATAAATATTCTTTATAAATCGAAGTAGTGGTTTAATTTGTAACTCTATGACAAGCTTTATAGGGGCCCATTAGAATAATTTTTTGAGGGAGTGCTTAAAATAGAAAGTATGCATTAAACAAAAATTGTAGAAAAACGGATTGTCCTAGCCTATAAACATAGAAGGAGTTTGGGTCTAGTGAACGCTAGAACTTGAACTGGGTAAGATCCCAGCCTGATTCTCCAATAGGAACTTAGCTCCACTTTGTGTCTGACGCATGCGTCGGCAATAGCGATTTTAGCCGATTTGAGGAACCTGATTTACATTAAGCCAATTTGGAGTCGAATTAGGTCTCCATTCTGTAAACCAACTCACATTGTCCCTTTTAAATGCAATAAAAGGGGGCTACTCCTAGGGGTTGAACACATGAGAAAATTAGACAGGAAATAGAAATAGAGAGAAGCACTTTGAAAAATAGTACTAAGAGTATTGATAGAGAGAAAGTTGGTTAATCATTAAAAAGGTGTTATTCTGCAAGGTTCCCAAGTAAATTAGCTAGGTGGGTCATCGTCAGGGAATAACTTGAATCTTCCTTCCTATTCTCTACTTTCTTTCACATTATTTTGTTAATCTTAGGTTTCAAAAAATATGTAATCTTTGATTACTTTAGTCTCGGCCGCTGTAAATTTTTATACTATTTCTTCGAATTCTGTTAGACTTGCATTGTATTCTTGATTCCTATTATTTGATACTAATATATTTCATGATTCTTTATTAGTGTGATTAGTCTTAATTTCCCATATTGATTAGCAGAGGTTGTTTGGGATTGTGATGCACTCCATTGTGACATCGTATCTTCGTCCCGGAATATGAATACTTGGTTCAAGCCTGTGGAATTAAATGGTCCCCACACCAGGGATTATTCAGAGGCTTTTTGAAAACCTTTTTAAAATAAACTTTTTTCGTCCCTTTCGGTGTCCCTGTTGGTTAATGGTTCATCATAGAAAGTAGACTTGTTTCTAAGCTGTCCTAAAAACTCACTACCGACTCTATTAATTAAATTTACAGTTTTATTTTATTTTTATTTTTAAAATTGTGCAGCTTAGGGGTTCCCAGTGGTACTTGCAGTTGAGGGAGAAAAGTCGATCCTGTAGTGATATAGGAACCCGTCCAGATTCTTGGACTAGTATTGCAATCCAATATCTCAGCTTAACCACAGAGATTGTTGGGCTGCCAGGCCCAAAAACTAGGCCCAATGCTAGCTCAGGATCCCTACTGGGATCTTGGACTAGGGCTATTGCCTAGTCTTCTGTTGCAGTCTAATCTACCCAAAAAAATAAATTCGATCCAAATATAAACCCGACAACAAATATGTCTAACCTTTCATCGGGGACCACACCGGGAGAGGGGGGCTCCGGGATTGGTCCTTACAGGTTGGTCCATATTGTCATGAAAAGTTATGTAATATGATGTTCTTCCCATGGATGCATGTCATTTATTGCTTGGTTGACCCTAGTTATATAATAATTATATGATTTACGATAGGTATGCTAATAATTATTCACTCAAGGATAATAGATGTAATCTCATTTTGGCTCCTTTACCTCTGTCCAAACCTCGTAAAATTAAACCCAGGGGGGGAAGTAAGGAAAACCTCTTCATGAGAGAAACATAGGCGGAGTGTGCCATTAGTAAAAGTAAGCCTTAAAATTTCCTTAATAATGGTAAAGCCACGCACAAATAAGGAAAGTAATACATTTGTTCCTTGTAGCTTGCCTAGAACTTGAGGATGTTATCATGAAAGAACCAGTCATTGGAATCCCATTACCTATCAAATCAGCCTTGGAAGAAAGCATTTATGAGGTTGTTCAAGCCACAATTGGCCGCTCTCTTGAGTACAAGGAATTTGAGTTGTCCTATAATGATTCATGGGTTAAGGAATCATCCTTATCATTGACTTGGCAACTGAGGCTGAGTTTAGCTCACAAATGGCCTAATTCAAGCCCACTTGCTAGGGGTGTTCATCGGTCCAGGACCGGACTGGATCGGACCGGCTAGACCGAGGATCGAAAATTTGGCAAACGTGGACCGAGGACCGGACCGTTTTGGAGTCAGTCCGAACCGGCCAGAACCCGGACCGTACCAAACTGGACCGACTCCAGACCGGTCCCGTGGCTGCATTGCTAATAGATTGTGAATTTGTGCCCAGGAATAACAATAAGATTTGAATCCCAGGCTTGTGAACAAGCTGCGTTTGAGTTCATTAATAATAGATTGTGAATTTGTGATTTTCTTATTCATCTATATGAATGATACTACCAAGTTTTGCATTTATAGGGAAAACTTGGAAATGAACAAGAAATAGCAGTGATCGAAAAGGCCATCACAGAATTCGGGAGAGGGTATCACTGAGTTTAAAAACAAACTTACTCTGGTAGA
Organism: Selenicereus undatus; assembly: GCA_017589665.1. Classification (NCBI taxonomy): domain Eukaryota; kingdom Viridiplantae; phylum Streptophyta; class Magnoliopsida; order Caryophyllales; family Cactaceae; genus Selenicereus; species Selenicereus undatus. Next base: position 30,375,120 of record JACYFF010031954.1, on the reverse strand, counting down.
AGAAATTCACAAATGAACAATCAAAAGCCACTAACCACATCAAATTCACAAAACCCTAGACCAAGTTCACAAAATCGAAAACCCTCGAATTGCAATTTTCAACCCTAACTAACACAATGAACGAATCCAAGCATGAAGCTGAAAATCGGAGACGAGAAGTAGAAGAAGAGCAGAAGACAGGTCAACATATGAACACAAAATTGGAAGAAGAGCCGAAGTAGAAGAACAGGAACTGAAGAAGAGTAGAAGAAGACCGAGAGAAGCTTACCTCCACCAAGCAGAAAGAAGGAGACGAGAAGGGCACCGCCTCATAGCCGGCCAGCGAGCGCCGAGCGCCGACAACCGAGAAGGGCAGCAGAAGGCGACGGACGACGGTGTCCGGTGAGAAGGAGCAGCAGGGCTCGAGGGTAGGGGATTGCGAATGAAGAACGAGAACGAGGCTGAGGCATTTAGATTTTACGGATTCAGCCGTGGAAGAAAAAAAAAAAAACAATGAAACGCGGTCCGGTCCGGTCCACGAGCCGGTCCACCGGTCTTAGACCGGACCGGACCGAAGACCGAAAACAGGAAAGGATAGGACCAAGGACCAGAACGAAAAGCCTCGGTCCGGTTCGGTTCTGGACCGATTAATGAACACCCCTACCACCTGCTTCCTTTGACGTAGAAATTGTTTTCCATGCTACAAGATGAGGGTTGTCAACTTGTATCTCCGCAGCAGCTCTTCCTACAAGAATCTTCTAACTAAACGTCTTAATGATTCGGGGACCCAAAACAAAATAAATTTTAGTTCAGGCAACTGAAATTTCAAATCATTCAAACATTGAACCCAAAGCGACCAAAATTTTTGGATACTCGCAAATTTTAGATAATGGGGCTTTATATTACCCAATAACTTGAAATTCTTTTCAGTTTGAGATGTATATACTAAAATTCACAGTCCAATAATAAATTGAAGTTTCTCTTTCTTATAATAGTCAATCAATCTGCGACGTTATAATTATTAATTTCAGATGTCATAATACATCAGTTTCTAGACAGAGAAAAAGACAAAGGGGAACAAGAAGATGCAGCACACTGATCAATTTACCGGCGTCAGTGGATACAACTAGGGGCGCGATGAAACAAGAGGCACAACGTATTGAGAATGCAAAGGGGACGGTTGATGGGCGAGTGGGGTGAACACAGGTTGGATGCAACTCAAAGACTGAGAGAGAGAGAGAGAGAGAGAGAGAGAGAGAGAGGACATCAGGACAGGGGCTGGGCAAAAGCTAATGCTGCTGATAAGTGATAAGTCTGGTGGTTGAGTTTCAAAAGTTATTGCATTGTTTTTTTTTGTTTTTTTAATGACAAAACCGTATGAGGTTATTAGGTGCCCAAAATTTCAAACCTTTGAAGTGTATCCAAATTGATAATTCGAAAAAATAATTAGTTCTGGTATCAAACCAAAAATTTTAAATTATATTGGTTCAGATATCCGAAAATTTAATTTGGGTAATAGATTGTTGGTTTCAGATAATTTTTGAAACCTATACTTCTAACCTTGCTCAATTTGATCAAAAAGTCAAAAACACTTCAACGAAGCCATGATGTCTACATTGCATATGCTAGTATCGAAAAAAGCCTTGACTTAATCAAAATCTTCTTTCTAGTAAATGACCAACACTTTGTCTTTCACCTTGCTAATATCTCGTTAACATGATCTATGTTTGTGATTGAAAGTGGATATTGTGACACTCTTTATATGTGTTTGGACCCTAAGTATGCTTCCCTAAGTCCTTTATGGCTAAAACACCCAATATATTACTGATTTGAAGTTTGATTTAATCATTTACGTTCAGGAATATTTAAAAAAACTAGGATTTGGTATAATTAGTCTTTTTTGACTCAGAGTGCCACAAAAGAGGTCCGAGCACTCTTGTATAATTTGATAATGATGACTACTAGCTTTCACAAAAAAATGAGCAATGTTGTCAGCAAACATTAAATTGGAAAGCCTGGGTGATCCTTGTAAATCGGGACTGACCTCCAAAAATTAGCAATTACAATGTTCTCAATGACCTGAGCAAGTTTCGCATTGCATGCTACAAAAACGTAAGGTGAGAAATGGCCACCTTTAGCGATCCCCCTAGTCAGATAGCTTTAGCCACTAGTTTATATGCTATATCACATAAGCGTATGGACTTACAACTAAGTAAAATGAGAGCAATAAAGTTCTTATTGAGACGATCTAGGACCCTCCTTTTGCTCAACAGCCCCAAGACCATTGAGGAAACATTCCCACCAACTGGGGACCAATAGTGCTGGTAGAACAAGCTCTCAAATTCTTCGGTGTCAGGAGCCTGGAGCCTCGTAAATGTTCATCAATTTAAGAGTATCAAAAATTCCCTTTGAAGAAAAGGGTTTACTTAATTCATCATGTCATTGATTTGACAGCATTACATATGTGCCAATTGGATTCCCCTCATTGTCCTGGCATGAGCCATTCTCCTTATACAAATTAGCAAATAAATCCACTACCAAAGTTTTAACCTCATTGGCTTTCGTTATCCAAACACGCAAATCATTTTGAAGGACCTTAACATGATATGATCTTCTTCTAATGCCAATGTTTAGGTGAAAGTACCTTGTATTCCATTCTCCATAGCTGATTTGCTCCAGTCCTGATTTCTAAAACTAATAAACTTCAATTTAGCTAAGTACTTCATCTAGATGCCTTCATAGCTTTAGTTCAAGTTTCAAGAGATGTCCATGTCCCCCTTGAGCTATTTTTCTTTGAATGCCTTCTAGCCACCCCCATATCCTCCTTTTATTATGGAAGAGATTCCCAAAAACTCTTTGTTCTGCTTGTCAAGTTCCTCCATCAAATTACCCATTACCAGAACAAGAAGGAGATGAGATTTCTCATTAAGCTTCAAGGAAGATTTAAAATTGTTATGAGACATCAAGATGCTCGAGACTTAAAAGGTTTACGCTTCTCTTAAAGAGAGGAGAGACCAGATGTGCTTGTACAAAGTGGCAAGTGATCCAATTGCTTTTCTCATGAGGCGTCTGATTGCCTCCATTGAGACCTCTTTCCTCCGGTAAAGATTGTTATGCCAGGCGGTGTCATGTCTAGCATTTTGGCGTGCTCCTAGGGAATTGCCTTGGACATAAGTAGTGTTAGGTTAGAGTATTCGAGTTCAAAAAATGCAATCTATTACAAATGACCCCTCAGACTCTGGGAGTAGTAGTTCCTAGCCCAAAAAAACATGAATATCGAGCATCGAAGTTAAGCATTTGGTAATCCTCTCATTAGTTTTGAACTTTTATAGTCAATTTTTATCTAAATTTGGTAAAGTGATCTAAAACTTGGATCGAATGACTTAAATTTGCACCTGATGTGACACCAAAATGAAATAACTTGAAGTGGATCCGAAACCCCTAAATAGGGAAGAACTAAAGCAAACCAAATTCGAGCCAAATACTTTCCAACAAAATTGTTTTTCTTTTCAAAACAACTCTCAGGCAAAACAGCAAGCAACCTTATGTGATCTCAAATTGAAATAACAAGGCTTGAAATGGAAACTAAATTGAACTTTAGTAATATCAACGCGACTCAATTTGAAATTAGTGCAATCAAACATCATATTCAATGACCCATTAGTCAGGTCTACTTTTACCGTCACTTATAGATTATAATATCTTGTTGTTCTTATCGCTTATTGCTAATTTCAAGTGCTAAAATGAGTAGGCCATAAATATAAATATAATGTTACTAAAACATATGGCATAACAAAGATTATGGCAATACTAATAATAGTTAAAAGTAAAGTGGCGAAAAAAAAGCTAAGCCTTTAGGGGACAGTCTAGTGGTAGGATGACTTGTTTACACAACAAAGACCACGGTTTGATTCTCACTAGGCCCTGTGTGTGTGTGTGAAATTTACTCCTGCAAAAAAACGAGCGACTTGTAATGTATTTGTTGTTTCAAACAAAAGCAAGGCTCCTAAAAGGTAACACACTCTAAAAAAATCATTAGAAATATAGTATTAATTTATGCAAAATGATAAGTGTCTTACTGCAACGCACTTTATAAGTGTCTTATTTTGACTAAAAAATCATATTATTATGTTTTTAAATTAAAAAAAAATAGTAGGATCGAATCGTGGAAGCATATTACAACTTATAAATTGTATAAAATCATCTTTTTATCTACAATTTGTCACATTTTTGACATACACATGTAATATATACTCGTAGATGCGGTTAATGCGATTAGGGTATTATTTAATACTTTATCGGCGTAGGCAAAAAATATTTAAGGTTAGCAATTCATAATTAAGTATAATTATTGAAAAATTTGTGTTTTAAATCATAAAACATGTTAATTTATGATAAGGCAAGATATCTAAGAGTGTCTTGGAACAAGATATATATCACTACCCTTTATTTATTCTTTTATCCGAGTAATATGCTCTACATTGCTACTATAGAAAAATGCCCTGATGTTGAACTTTTTTCTAAGGCTCTATTGAGCACTTGTCTTAGGTTCCATTTGATCCTTAGAAAATTTGGTAGAAAGAAAAGTCGAAGGAAAAAAAATATGAAGAAAAAAAAAGTGGGGAGAAAATTAGTTTTTTCTCTTGTTTGGAGTGAGGAAAAAATACTAAAATTTGGATGGGAAATTTGAATGTTGATGACCTATTTGAATCATGTTGATGTCATCTAAGCAATGTGAGGTTGGAGGAGGTTGGGAATTTTCCTCAAATTTTCCTCACTATTTTATGAGAAAAAATATATCATTTGTTTCTAATAATTTTTCCACCTAACTTTCCTCAATATTTTTTTGTTTGTGATTTTCTCTAAACCAAACACAAGAAAAAAGTAACTTTCGCAATTTTTTTTCTTTCTACCAAAATTTTCAAGGTCCAAGCGGAGCCTAACTTGCCTAACTTTTTTCATCGGAATTTTTTCTAAGGCTCTATTGAGCACTTGTCTAACTTTTTCCATCAGAATTTGCAAAGCCAGGGAATTTAAGCAGCAAAAAATAGTAAACAAAATGAATTGGACAATACTGGATATTATAGAAAAGGGAATAGTCATAGGGGAGTTAATCCTCAGGTATCCCGACATACGTGACATTAATAATTTAAGGTCTAAGTTTTTAGAGCGAATATTTTATTACATCGAAGTTTACTGAACAAATTTTTAGGTACCCCCCGTTTTTTCTTGACCTCTAAACTTTTGAAATTTGCATTTTAACCCCAATACTTTAAAAGTTATTTTCAAAAATTTTAAATTTCTGCATGTGTAATTTCTCTCATTAATAGTACTAGAAGTCCTCTTTCATTTGGTATAAAAGCCATGTGACCAAAAATAATTAAGATTATTAAGCTAAAGAATGATTAATTAAATTAATTAACTATGTTTAATGCTTGAATCATCACCTACTCGCCCTGCTTCCAATTATTCACATATTGTTCACTCACTGGAAGGAACCACTTTTGTAGCACCTCAATCAAACTACATTACTGATATAATGTTAGAATTAAAAGTTGAATTCGTAAAAATTAAGATTGAAGTTAAGGAGACTAAGAAGCAAATATCTGTAATCCATCTTTCTTTAGTTAACGAAATCAGACATAGTGAAAAATCGACTTTAAGTATTGATACTCCATTTCAACATAAATATCCTTTCCAAAACCCCAAAAACAAAAATCAATTTCTTGGCATGATGTAAAAATTCAAAAAGAAGTAGGAGAAAAACTAGTTGAAAAATCGTTTGAAAAAGGCAGAGAAAGCAGAAGAGGATGGAGTGTAAGCAATTTAATCTAGAAGAATTATAGAATATATTTGATAATGAACAAAATCCGGAAGAACTAAACAAAATCATAGGCGCAATAGTTGATATACAAAATGTATTAACTGATGATAATGGACAGACAAATAATGCACAGTCAAAAGAAGAAATGTATCAGCAGATGAACCTAATTAAGCTCGAAATTCTTAATGTTGTACCTTTAGAAGGAATTCGAAGACAATTAGATAAAAAATATGGTAAAATGGTATTTAATGACAAGATTAATCAGATTGGAGAAGAACTTAATGTAAATGAGATTGAGTCCAATTTAGTTAATAATGTTGTTCCTAAACCTGAAAAATTTGGTAAATCTTATAGAAGAAATACTCATTTTATGAGAACTAGATATGTTCCAGCATGACGAACAACCAATTTTTGTTTGGGTTTATCCCAAAGAAAACCACAACCTTTAAAGAAATCGGCCTTATCCCAATTCGCTAAATAGGATATATCTTAAACATTAATGGAACACATAATAGAGAATAAATATTTAAGCATTAGAAAAGAGAAATGAATAGTGTCTTAAATTTAAATACCACATGGACTGCAGGAAATTTCTTAAATTATATCGAGCCTAGTTTTTTTGGCACTGTAGCTGACTGGTATGATTCATTAAATGAAGACGGTAAAAATGCATTAAGAATGATGGAAACACTAGCTACAATGTTCAAAAATTTATGTAAGGAAATTGAAATTGAGTTTGTTGGAGCTAAACTTAATTTTGAAGAAAAAGCAAGAAAATGGCAAAGGATTCACAATATAGAGTTATGGGGTATGGGGTATTTAGAGAATTATATTACTGAATTTAGTTAATATCACTACAAAGTTGGGCATACTGAAACCATTCTTGGTATATTATGTGACAAATTGTTATATCTGATAAATTTCTTAATTAATGAAAACTACATTGCATGGCTTGAAAGAGTAGATATAATTGATACCCTTGGTCCAAGAATATCTTATTTAGGATAATAGGTCAATGATCAATGTCTTGGTCTCCAAAAGTAAAAGAAAATGAAGAAATAATTTCTAACTTATTTGGATTCTCCTCACGAATGGGGGAAGGAGCCTAAAGGAGAAGAAAAAGAAAATTTTATAAGAAAAAAAGCTTCAACAAGCAAAGGGTAGAAAAATATTAAAGAAAATATTATAATAAACCAAACCCTAAAACACGAAGATTTTTTAGGAAAGCCGCTTATTCTCTAGCTGGTAAAAACAATTGTAAGTGTTGGGCATGCGGAGAAGTAGGTCATTACGCAAATGAATGTAAAAATAGGAAAAATAGCAAACTTATTGAAACTTTGGGAAGCTTAGACTATTTTGAACTTAGAGAGGATGAAGCATTAGGTCTAACCCTAAAAAACAACAAAGGAATTGTTGAGATTGTACCAGAAGATGACTATGAAGAAAGTGATTATGAGAAAACTAGTAATATGATGGAAAGTAGCTCAATTAGTTTGAGTGATCTTGAAGGACAAGAACTTATTATAGACAATGGAAATGAAGATGTGAAAGGAGATTTGATCCTTTTTATAATTCAAAAAGACATGATCTATAAAAAATCTATCATTCAATTGAAGAGTAAGTACGTATGTGAAATGATAGAAGGAGATCTAGAAATAAAAGATTGCGAGTTTGATGTAGGAGAAGTTAATCTCACCAATCGGAAAAATATCCTTAAGCATAATAAAGATAAAAGTATATATATATCCATGTTGGAAGTGTCCAAGTGCAGATTACGCCTTTACATTACTATGGCAAAGATATTGATCTTTATGCTTTGCTTCTTGATATCAGACATACTAAATTTAATAATCAAATTATCACATGGATTAAGACCAACTTATGTAATGGATAAGCAAGAATCAATTACCGACGTGGATATTATGTAAGCCTAAAAGATTAATTTGTTAAAAACATCATATCACTTAAGATAAAAACAGTTGGGGTGGATATGAAAAGAGGAGGTTACCCATTGAGGATATTTTGAAAAATAATCTACAAACTAGAAAATTCCAAAGACTAAAGTAATGATGATAGAAGAATAAAAGTTTGAAACTCCTACTCCTATGCAAAAAATCCAGAGGATTAAATCCAATCCACAGGAGGTAAAAATTGATAGGTCATGGATGTCTAGCTTGGCAAACCTTATAAAAATCAATCAAAAAAATGTAATAAAAATTGATAAGAATGGTAAAATTACCATTAAATCCTAGTTATTAAGAAACATGCGTACAAGATCAGAATGGGAAGAAAGGTGTTCATCAGCTAGAGAAGAGCTTAAAGAAGATGATACAATTAGTATGATTAGTGAAATGAGTAGAATGAGTTTTGAACTAGCAAGACACAGTGTAGACAGAAGTATGAGTCTAGATAGGAAAGTCATTGAGTATAAAACAAGAACTATTAGTGAGCCAATCTATGATGATGAATTAGCCAAAAATACAACGATGGAGACATGCTATAAAGTCACCAACACAAATCTTAATAGCATCTGTATCTCAATAAATGTATGTGTAGAAGGATATAATAAATATGAAGTATGTACCTACATAGATAATGGTTGTTCTATATGCTTTGGAAAAAGATCGTTATTACTAGAATTTATGTGTAAAAGAGCTAAGAATCCTTTACAAGTAAGGGTAGCTGAAAGTAACATTATGAACCACAATGAAGCCATAGAAGGGTTGTCCAAAGAATTAGGAGGAGTTCAATGCATTATACCACTTCTATGGGCTATTGATAAACTCTCTCATGATATGACTATTGGAAATAATTTTCAAAGACTATACACTCCATTTACATAGACTATTAACAAATAATATTCATAATAAATAGTCACTCAGTTCCCATTGATACGTTGAATAAAGCTTATACTTATCAGAAGATTGAGTTTACGTGCAACTAGCGCGGTGAGAAGGTAATACTTGCATAAAGTGAGGCTAAACTAACAATCTCACCGCTTGAGTTATCTATTAAAGAATAGATTACTAAACAACATGAGCAATTATGCAAAGAACTCTACTCTGATAATCCTCTAAAATTTTGGGATAAAGATAAGACATTTGTAAATATTACTTTGTTAAATCCCAACACTATTATTCGAGTCAAACAAATGGTGTATAAATATCAGGATATCCAAGAATTTTATAAATAAATTTAAGAACTTCTGGATAAAGGATTAATCAAAAATAGTAAAAGTCCTCACACTAGCCCCACTTTCATGGTAAGAAATTATGTTGAAGAAAGAAGAGGAAAAACTAGAATGATAATCAATTACCAAAAGCTTAATGATAATACTGTCTTTGATGGTTATTATATTCCTAACAAAATAGTCTTTTTAATAGAATTTAAGGGGTCTCTTGGTTCTCGAAAATAGATTGGAAAAGTGCATACTAGTAGATAAAAATAGATAAAGAAGTTATTCCTTTAACTGCTTGTAGTTCCCCTCAAGGACATTATGAGTGGATAGTAATGCCATTCGACCTTAAAAATGCACCTTAAATATTCCAAAGAAGAGTGGATAACATCTTTAAAGGTCTTAATCGCTGTTGCCTAGTTTACATTGATGATATCCTTGTTGTTTCCAAGACCTTAGAACAACACAAAGATGATGTCTCAACTATCTCCCAAAGATGCATTGATCATGGTATTATACTTGGTAAGAACAAGTGCATTTATGCTGAACAAGTGATTGAGTTTTTAGGTCTAGAGATAAAAGTCGGACAAATCATCATACAAAAGCATATTCTAGAAAAAATAGAAAATTTCCTTGAAAAAAATTGAAGAGAGGAAGCAACTAGAATGATTTCTTGGATGCTTTACCTATGCTTTAGATTTCACTAAAGATATAGCTAAATTAAAAAAACCATTGCAACAGAAACTCAAGAAAGAAGTAATTTGGACATGGACTACTAGTGATTCAAAGATTGTTCAAATCTTCAAAAAGATGTGTAAAAATTTTCTCGTTCTTAATTTGTCTAATGAAGAAGTTGATTTAATTCTTGATACAGATGCCAACAATGAACACTGGAGTGCAGTATTCAAAATCAAAGAAGAAGAAAAACACTACAAATATTACAGTGGAAGTTTAATAAAGTAGAATGCAACTATCATATGATGGAAAAAAAATCCTTGAAGTCATAAGTGGAATTGAAAAGTTCTTAATCTTTTTAACCCTAAAACCTTTTCTTATTCAAACTAATTACAATGGAATACATGGTTTTGTGAAAAAGAATTTATCAAATATGCAAGAGTAAGGGCCACACATGCGTTGACAATTATGGCTTAACTAGTTTTCATTCTCTATTGAACATATACAGGAATCGAAGAACTCTATGGCATATAGTTTAACTCGAGAACTCGGCAATGGTGATCATCAAAGCAGAACTCCTGACGGAAAAGGAGGAAATCTAAAATGAAATGCTATTACTACTAGAACGAGTTTCTCTTTCTTGTAAAATCCTTATGGATATTTTGGAATTTCATACAAAATGTAGATCACACTTTGGTTTGATGTCTTTGGCCTACCTAATACCCAATTATTTTAGCCTTTTAGAGTTACTAATTAATTACCTAAAGGGTCCTTACAATATCCAAGAAAAAAATAAGTTCTCATGTTTAAGAAAAATGGTTCAATAAGTGGTATGTGGCTTGCATCGAATATTATCATAATTATTTCTATGATATTTGAGAAACATGAAGTACTACAATCTACTCTCCCGATAGGTCTGGAGTTTATGGTGTTAGTTTTCTAGCAAATTCAATCTATCGAAATGACCCTGTAGTAAAAGTCTAGAAATATGGAATGGTAGTTTACCTTATGGAAATCCCAGACCTGAAGTTCACATTTTTCTAAAGACTAACTAAGTTTCAACAGTGCATGTTTAAAAGGATCCATTAGATCCTTACATCTCCTCATCGTTCGGCGAAAATTCCATACACTAGATGCCTATATTTGTAGGTACATTGTGCTTTAATTGAGTAAGAAAATGGAAAGGCTAAACTGGCCTACTATTTGGTTTAACTAGTTGATTTAGGCAATCCCAGAGATCGACAATAAGAATGGTTTTAAGAACGACATGAGTTAATAACTAATCCTGCTTTAGCAAGAGCCATCGCTTTTTACAATATTTACCACCAAACGTGGACATTGATTGAGCGATGAGTTATGTTAATGCACCACGGAAATGCTATTTTCACCTATATTAATGAGTTCAATGAATATATGAAGATAGAAGGAGCTACTTCGGAAGATGTCTTTAATTATCTCTTTGATATTAAAGTTGGAAAATTCTTATCAGAAAAAGGAAAGAAATATCTTCCTGAATTATTTGAAAAATAGGATCCAGGGAATCTGCAACTTGATGAAGATTTTGATGATTATTTAGCTAATCATGGACTAGAAGACATTATTGGGGATGAAAACATGCATAATCTCAATATGAATGACTAGGCATGTCAACATTAAAAGGCTCTGAAAAGTAGTTGCTCCATTATTGTACTATTTTGATAAATATCAGGCATGTGAAATAAGGTTGTTTACTATAGCCATGTGAATGTAACTATCGCCATGTGTAAAATCAGTGTGTACTGTAGCCATTAGGGTATCCTATGTATTCCAACTCCTCTATAAAAGGAGAGGTTGAGTGTTCAGAAAGGACACGGTCATTTCAGCATAGTTGAGCAAAAGAGAAATCGAGATTCTCTATTTCTCTATGAGCAAACATCTCTAATAATCTTAGTAGTTTAAGTCCCTATTAAATCTTTCCATTGTAATATGTCCACTTTTAAGCTTCTAGTGAAAGAAACTTCCCAGTAGGGAGCGTTATTCAATCAAACCTTATGTTTTAAATATTGTAATTTCTTGATTAAAGTTCCACTATCCTTTAAAATATAAAAAACTTGATTAGTGACTATGATCCGATGTAGGAAACAAAACAGATCTGTGCTATGCCTGATCTAAAGCAGGTGTGGTTGAGATTAGCAATCTCCTTAAACTGGAAGCTAGAGGAATGACATGGCTCAACGCAGACTAAGTTCAGGTAATGGTCGAAAATCTCTAATTAAGCTTTAGGTGGGCCTATAACCACAGAAAGTATAATATTTATGATATAAGTAGTAGATTGTGATAACTAGTGCCAGTAAAGTCAATATAAAAAGTTTAATAACTTAAAACAAGTATATTTCCTTAAAAAAATCCTAAAAATAGTTTATTTGCATATTTTACCCAATTCTGAGGGTCTTTTTGCAATTTTTAAAAGTTTTGGCCCAAAAGTGAAAAAGGAAATAGTACCGGGAGATATTGAAAAATTAAAATAGTCGTTTGAAAGGTAGCAAAAATTAGGACACCATATCTTAGGGTACAAAAAAATTAAGTCAAAAGAGTGAGGCCTGAAACAATCAATGACACCTATGTGAAGGTACTAAAAAGTGAATTACGCGATAGTCATATGAAACATTTTATATTTTATTTATACTTTAGCCTATTGTTAGTTTTCAATAATGTTTAATGAAGAAAAATTTTGCAGTGAAAATATTGTTTTAACACTTAAATAATTAACAAAAGAAGAATATAGGGTAAACAATTCATGCTAACGAGAATTAATTTGATTACCTCATTAGAATTTTTTTACCCTACATTTTGGCGTACTTCTTTCTACTTGCTGTTGACTTTTGAGTGAGGGGGTGCAGAGAAAAACTAGAGGAGCAAGAGTAGGAACTAAAGCCTACTAGGTATTAGTTTGGAGGAGTTGGCTTAAAATCAAAGCTATCCCTAACCTTTGATAAGGAGAGAAAATAGATGAACATAGAAAAATTAAGAGAGAGGTAGGAAGATCAATAGACAGAGAAACTTCAGTCAGCTTGACCATATAGTGGGAGGGAAAATGTCATCCCAAATCAACTAACATGCAATACATGCAAATCAAAGTTGTTAATGACATAAGGAGTTACAATGTCATATATTTTTTTGAAACAAGGTAAACTATGTATATATCATAACAAAATGCCCAACTAGTACTATATAAATCCTATGAACATTAAGATGGACACATTTTCTGGTAAGGATTTTCATGAGTTAAACCTGAGGCTCTTCTTCTATATCAAGATTCCTCCAATTCTCATATTTTTTTTGACTATTAATAGCAAGATAACTTACTCTCTGCTTCACCTGTGCAGCAATCAGTTTGCTAGAGCAATGACCTTTTTTTTTATTAAACACAAACTCATTCCTGTCTTACCAAATCTAGTTGTAGACTTCAATGCTAAAACAGATCATTAGAGACTTATATACCATTGGTTTCTTGGAGGAAATTAGCATTATGTTCCACTGCCTTATTGAATTTGGCATAGTATGAAACTTAATCCATCTTGGTAGAGGCTCTCTAATGATAATGTTTAGAGCAATTGCCATGTTCTTGGCAAATGCCGCAAGCCTTATCAATTTGAGAAATGAATCAGGATGACCTCTATCTTATAGGTAACCTATCTTGGATAGACAACCAAATATTGATCCTATGTTTAGGGATAATCTTCCAAGCTAGACAACCCTACTCTATTGCTTTTCCACAATAGTATCACATATCTATTTATAGGCAACAACTGCATTACAATGTTCGGAGCAATCACTAGTGCTGAGCAGGACTGGGTACCCGATCCATTTTCCTGGAATCGATCTCGGTGGGAACCGGGTGCAAAAATCTGGACCCGGTCCTGGTACCGTTGGAATCGGGTCCAGAATTTTGGAATCGGTCCTGGAACCGGTTGGGACCGGGTCCAGGATTGGGTACTTGGTTCCTATTTTTTTTCTATTATGTTTGATTTTATTTCATTTAAATTTTTGGCTTGTGGTTGTGACTTTGTGAGGGAACCAACACACCCAACAACCTAACTAATCGATCGTTCAAAATCAAATTCAATAGAGTGACAACTAGACATTTACCATGCATTAAAGCCCAATTAGTTAGCTAATAAATAACATTTTATTTCATCCAAGCATAAAAAAATATCATCTTCTCGTAGTATTTTACATTAATAGAAAGATTTAGTAATATCAACTTATAGTCGGAAATTATGGTGGCATTGGAAAAACAACACATGATGTCAATGGGTAAGTGGGTAACTTAGTCACAAAAAAAAAAGAAAGGGATTTGACCGAGTAATCGGGTACTGGGTCCGGTTCCGGTTCCAAGTTTTAAGGACCCGACTCTAGACCCGGCTGGAACCGGTTCCAGAATTTTGGAACCGGTCCCGGACCCAGTTCAACCGGGTCCGGGTATGGATTCAGCAGGTCCGAGCTGGGTCTGGATTCCGAACTGGGTACCCGATTTTTTTGCTCAGCCCTAGCAATCACCATGATAGAAAGTGCACAAACAACCCTAAAATAGTTCAAACACAATCCCACCCCAAAACACATCCACTAGTTCCATAAAAAAGAACAAAGGCTAACACAACCATATCTAGCTGGTTGTGTTAATAACCATATCAAGGTCCTTTGCTTATGTCACTATCTTTCTTCTGTCACTATCTTGTTTTTTTATCTTTGTTTTTCAATTTGTTGTAAATTTTCCACAAGCGTACGGTTTATCGTTGTACGAATTACGGGTATCGTTCTCAGGGATGGGTATGAAATTACGATTATTAACTAATGCACCCTACTAAATTCTTTCAAGCTAACTAGTAATGTAGACGAACCTCGAAATAATTTCTAGACTAACTTAACTCGTGTTCAATCTAAACTTTTAACAGGATAAAGCAAAATTATGTAATCACCCATGACTCTTATCTCATAACCCAGCTGAGTGGAAGGAGGCTCTAGTAGAACAAGGTCTAAATAACACTTGAGCAAAGCAAGCTGAAAGCCAGAAATAGAGCACACTGTTAATTGAATCCAAGCAACAAAGCCAACAGTACAAAATCGAATTGAGGGAAAATAAACTGAATAGTTAGACTTCAATTTAAGTAATTCAAAAGTAGAACTAGAGTTTTTACTGAACTTTAACAACCCAAATCAAGTTAAACTAGTTGAGAAAATGGAAATTCTAGATCTGAAATAAAAGAAAGTAAAAGGAAGAAAAACTGAAAAACTGAAGCTACCCTCCTCTCCTGCCAGTTTGATGCCCTCCATTTAAGCCTTCATAACCGCCACGTTCTTGATGGTGATGATGATGGAACGGTGGGTAACGGTTAGTGTGATAATGGGCAATGAATGATTGATGAAGAGGAGAGAAAGAGAGAGAGTGCAGCGGTTATGGTAGATGAAGCAGCGGAGGGCTCTCTGGTTCGTGGTTTTGCAATTGAAGAAGAAGAAGAAGAATCAGCACAGAGGGACTCGGGTCTTGGGTTGGCATAGGAGAGAGAAAATAAGGAGGAGGAGAAATAAGGCTGACTCACGTGCCTGGCGTGTGAGAGATAAATGGAAAAAAGAAAAACTGGGTCGGGACATTGGCCCGTCTGCAAGAAAGAAAAGAAGAAGGGGAGGGCGTGTGCTGGGTCTAGGAGTAAGCCCAAAGAGGGAAAGAGAGAGAAATGGGAGAGAAGAGAAGATGGGCCTGTTCAGGTTGGGCCGCGGACTGGGCTCGTGTGGGGGCCATTGGCCTGTCTTCCTGTTTTTTTTTTTTTTTTATTTCCCACTTGATCTAATATCAAGCATATTAAGCATCTTATTCAATTTTTCCAACTCTTCCATAATCCTACAAAATAAACAAAAACAATATTAAAATCCTAAATTAGTAATTTATTTTAGGGCAAATATTAGATAGTAAAGGGTATAAAAAATAACATATTTTCAGGCTGAACAAATACCCCCACACTTAAGTTTTGCTCGTCCTTGAGTAAAACAAACCTAGAAATCCTAGAAAAAGAAAGGAGATACCCATAAAAAGAATATGTACAAAATTGGGAAAAGATATATACAAATTCTAATATGCTAAATCACCCATATAGCACAGATATTGGTCTGCATATAAACATAGTGTACTCTTCAAGGCTGTCTATCCGATGGATGATATCAAAGCACTAATTTTTCACCCCACTGTACATCAAAACTTTGAAACCTTCCATGTGCTCGTGTGCAAGTGTCCCATCATCCTAAGGCTTAGGTTTCCAAAATCAAACTCAATCCCACTTGATTAACACAAATCACATTATTGACTCATTAACATTGAAAGCAAGCTTTCCCAGTAGCCATTTTGCCTCAGAGAGTAACACCTAGTAGCGCATGCCTCAAAGGGTTACTTGTCATTCCAAATTTCATTTCATTTCCTTTTTCTATTCTCTCTCTTCTTCTTTTTTTTTCTTTATTTTTTTTCTCATTCATTTTTTTCCTCATCTTTTTTTTCCTGTTTTTATTGGAGAAAAATCAAAGCAATTGTGTCTAAAACAAGTGGGGAGCCGATAATGGAAAACTAAAGCCTTAAGACAATAAAGATGATATAAATAGGGATTGGATTACACAGTGATAATGAACAAATGAGATTAGAATTAGAGCCAAACATACCACTCCAAGGGCAGAGACCTATCAAGCACATCAGTTCATATGCAAGCTAAAAATCAAAGCACAGGGCATTAAGCTAATTAGAATAGCATGAAACCTTCCCAAAAATAAAACAAAGATCTTTTGGATTTGTTTTGTTTTTTTTTTAAAGTTTGTTTGTGTGTCCAAGTTTTTTTTCAATTTTGGCAAAGCACAGGGCATTAAGCTAATCAGAATAGCATGAAACCTTCCCCAAAATAAAACAAAGATCTTTTGGATTTGTTTTGTTTTTTTTTTTAAGTTTTTTTGTGTGTCCAAGTTTTTTTTCAATTTTGGCTCAAAGTTTGCCCCACCTCCACACCTATTTCGAGCAATGTCCTCATTGGGAGTGGAGAGAAATACAAAACCATAAAAAATAAAAGCGAAAAAGAAAACAAACAAAAACAAGACTCAAGAAGATACGACTCAAAACCAAATAATCAACATATATACAAAAAGAAAGACAAAAAGAACCAACTATACAAAAGGAAAGAAAAAAAAAGGAAAAAGAGAAAAGAGTAAAAGAGAGAAGGGATTAAAAGAAATTCTTAGCAAACCAGGTCAGGTGCTAAGTACACCCGAGCTATCATCTCAACACATCACTAAGCGGGGCTCGGCTCGCAGAGTATCAGACACTCCACATCTTCCTTGCTAGGCAACTCCAGAAATTGCTTCAATCTTTGGCCATTCACCTTAAAAGTAGCACCACTATCAGGGTCCTGAATTTCAACTGCACCGTAGGGAAAAATACGTGAGACAATGTAAGGACCAGTCCATCGGGACCTTAACTTCCTTGGAAACAAATGGAGCATAGAGTCATATAAGAGCACTTTCATGCCTGGGGCAAACTCTCTCCAAAGGATACGCCTTTCATGAAACAACTTTGCCCTCTCCTTGTAAGAATGAGCACTCTCATAAGCTTAAGCCCTAATCTCGTCGAGCTCTTTCAGTTGCAGTCTACGCTCCTCACCAGCCTCAGTTAAGTCATAGTTGAGTTTCTTAATAGCCCACCAAGCTCTATGCTCTCTTTCCACAGGAAGATGACAAGGCTTACCATAAACAACCTTATAAGGTGACATACCCAAGGGGGTTTTGAAAGCTGTCCTATAGGCCCAAAGAGCATCTACGAGTTTGTCAGCCCAATCCTTTCGATTTCGACTCACTGTCTTTTCAAGAATCTGTTTAATCTATCGATTAGACACCTCAACCTGGCCACTGGTTTGGGGATGATAGGGGGTAGCAAGCCTATGGACAATTGAATACCTCTTCAGTAAGGCATCAAATGACCTATTATGGAAATGGGTGCCCTAATCACTAATAATAGCACGGGGCATGCCAAATCTAGCAAAGATGTTCTCCCTCAAGAACTTAACAACAACTTTAGCATCATTAGTCCTAGAAGGGATAACTTCAACCCATTTAGACACATAGTCCACATCTAACAGAATATACTCATTCCCAAAAGATGATGAAAATGGTCCCATAAAGTCTATACCCCACACATCAAAAATCTCCATCACAATGATGGGGTTCAGTGGCATCATATCCCGCCTGCTGATTCTACCCAACTACTGGCACCTAGGGCAACTCTTACAATACTCAAAAGCATCCCTAAATAGAGTAGGCTAGTAGAAACTACATTGAAGAACTTTGGCTGCAGTCTTCCTACCACTAAAATGCCCCCCACATGCTTGATCATGACAGAAAGAAATGACACTTCTCACCTCATGGTCGGGAATACTCCTCCTAAACATTTGGTCAGAACAATACTTAAACAAATAAGGATCATCCCAAACAAAGAATTTCACAAGGTGAAAGAACCTATCCTTATCATTCTTGGTCCAACTCTCAGGGATCCTACCAGCAACTAGGTAATTCACAATGTCAGCATACCGAGGATCGGGGTGGACAGCATACAACTGCTCATCAGGGTAGCACTCAGAAACAATGGACTCACACTCTCTATCATAAAGAATCCTAGACAAATGATTAGCTATAAGGTTTTCGGAGCCTGTTTTATCCCTAATCTCACAGTCAAACTCTTGCAACGACAATATCCATCTAACAAGTCTAGGCTTAGCATCCTTCTTTGAAAGAAGATGCTTAAGAGCAGAGTGATCAGTATAGACAATCACACGAGACCCAATTAGATAAGGTCTAAACTTTTCAAACCCAAAGATCACAACCAAAAATTCTTTCTCAGTCACAGTATAGTTCAATTGGGCATCATTCAAAGTGTGACTAGCATAGTAAATCACATGGGGTTTCTTATCAACACGCTGCCCTAAAACTACCCCAACAGCATAATCAGAAGCATCACACATTAATTCAAATGATTCTCCCCAGATAGGAGGATGAAGAACGGGAGCAGAAGTTAAGTCCTTCTTAAGCTTAGAAAATGCCTTAAGACATTCATCAGAAAAATAAAAAGACACATCTTTAGCTAGCAAGTTGGACAAGGGCTTTGCAATTTTACTAAAGTCCTTAACGAATCGACGATAGAAGCCAGCATGTCCAAGGAAAGACCTCACTTCTTTCACACAGGTGGGAGGGGAAAGATTAACAATCAAATCAGTCTTAGCCTTATCAACCTTAATTCCATCTTTAGAAATAACATAGCCTAAGACTATTCCCTTTCTAACCATAAAATGGCATTTCTTCGAATTCAGAGTCAAAATTTTCTCCATACACCTTTTCAACACTTTTC
Source organism: Selenicereus undatus (assembly GCA_017589665.1). Lineage (NCBI taxonomy): Eukaryota > Viridiplantae > Streptophyta > Magnoliopsida > Caryophyllales > Cactaceae > Selenicereus > Selenicereus undatus. Next base: position 30,356,061 of record JACYFF010031954.1, on the reverse strand, counting down.
TCAGATTAGACAAATAGACATCAAAGGAAGACCCAAACACAGAGAAGTCATCCATGAAAATTTTCATGCAATGCTCAACTAGATCCGAGAAAGTGGAAATCATGCATTGCTGAAAGGCAGTAGGGGCGTTGCACAGTCCAAAAGGCATACGTCTAAAGGCATAGGTTCCAAAAGGACAGGTGAAAGTAGTCTTCTCCTGATCCCCATGAGTAATAGAGATCTGGGTATAGCTAGAGTATCCATCTAAAAAGCAATAAAAGGAATGTCCAGCCAACCTCTCTAACATCTGGTCCAAGAAAGGAAGGGGAAAGTGGTCTTTCCTAGTGGCAGCATTCAATTTTTTATAATCTATGCAAACACGCCACCCAGATTGCACTCAAGTAGGGACTAACTCATTCTTGTCATTCCTAATCACGGTAATCCCGATCTTCTTAGGAACAACTTGAACGGGGCTAACCCACTCATTATCAGAAATGTGATAGATAATCCCATGGTCTAACCACTTTAGGACTTCTTTCCTAACTACTTCCTGAAGAGTAGGGTTCAAACAACTTTGACGGTCACGATAGGGCTTAGCATTGTCCTCTAGATGAATCCTATGTTGCACAATGGAAGGACTAATACCCTTAATATCCCTTAAGGTCCAACCCAAAGCTTCCTTGTTCTCTCTAAGTAGGGTAATCAACTTAGTCTCTTGGTCCCTGTCTAGGTCAGAAGCAATAATGACAGACAAAGATTCATTGGGGTCTAGAAATGCATACTTAAGAGAATCAGGAAGGGGTTTCAGTTCAAGAGCAGGAGGGGAAACAGATTCAAAAGCAGATTCAGAAGCAGTAGTGAGCAAACAATCAGCAGCAGAGCACAAGTCATCAAACTCAAAAGCATCATACTCAGGCTCATCATTCACAAGAAAGGACTCATACTCAACAGCAAACACATCATCACAAGCATCATCAACAATAGAATCCTCTACCCAATGAAGAGTAGAGAACTCCATATAATCAAAACCAGATGGCTGCCTTTGCAAATTAAAAATGTTAAGCTCTAAGGTCATGTTACCAAAAGATAGTCTCATCATGTCATTCTTGCAATTAATGAGGGCATTAGCAGTGGCTAAGAAAGGGCGCCCTAGAATCACACGGACTTGACTAGCTAAATTAGACACCGTCTCAGTCTCAATCACAACAAAGTCCATAGGGTAAATGAATTCACCCACTCGGATAAGCGCATCCTTAACTATCCCCCTAGGTAATCTCGTCGATCTATTAGCCAACTGAATGACCATCTTGGTAAGTTTCAGCTCACCTAACCCTAACCTCTCATACTTAGTGAAGGGAATGAAGTTGACATTGGCCCCTAAATCAAGCAAGACTCTATGAATGAGCTTGTCCCCTATAACTATAGAAATAGTAGGGCAACAAGGGTCCTTATACTTCACTGGGATCTGATGAGATAGAATAGAACTAGCACTAGAGGCTAAGAAAGCCTTCCTAAGGACATTGGTAGCTCTCTTGGTTGTGCAAAGATCCTTTAAAAACCTAGCTTATGGAGGCATCTGCTGAATAGCATTGAGCAAATGAATGTTGATCTTGACTTGAGAGAGGGTCTCTCTCATCTTCTCAATATGAGCTTGGTTTTTTTTTTTAAGCCTATGGGGAAAAGGAGGCAAAGGCATATGGACTTTCTCAGAAGAAGGAGGAGGAGAAGAAGAAGAAGAAGGACCCTTAGAAGGAGAAGGGTCAACCGACTCAGAGGAGTCTTTCTTTTTAAGCTCATCATCTTCTTTAAACGGTGACTCAGAAAGATGGTGAGAATCAGAATCATTGGGGATACCATCAGTAGCATTCCCTGACTTACTGGATGAGCCAGTCTCTGGAGGTGAAGAAGAAGAAGAAGAAGATTTCTCAAAGAATTGGTGAGGATACCTGCTTGGCTCATTAGGACTTCTAACCTAGTTATCAATCTCTCGACCAGAAGGGAGAGATATCACTGCATTCACTTTCCTCACAGACTCACTAGGGTTATCTGAAGAAGAAGATGCGTGACCCTTAGGGTTCACCTCAGGCTGACTTGAAAAAGTACCTGGCTCCCTAGAAGATGATGCTAACTGGGAAAACTGTTCAGTCATCATTCTCATCATTCTCTCCATGTTAGCATTAATAATTCTCTCCACATTATTGTTAATTCTCCTCTTCATTTTATCAATATCACTGTAACCAGGAGGAGGTTGAACTTAAGCCACATGAGGTGGAGGTTTAGGTGCATTAGGTACACCTGAAAAAACCGGTCTCTGAAAGGAACTAGAAGGGTGAGAGATGGGTTGGGAGTTAGGAATCGCAGCATTTGGTCCATTACTCCAAGAGAAGTTAGGGTGATTTCTCCACCCTTAATTGTAAAAAGGAGAGAAAGGGTCATTCTTAGGTCTCTGGAAGGCCATATTCGCCTGCTCTTGCCCAGTTGCTAACTGGTGAGCAAAGTAGGGACAAGCACTCAATGAATGATCTAAGGCTTGACAATGAGAGCAAGACACTAAAGAAGTCTGGGATAACTGAGTCATCTGTGAAGTTAATCCTTTCAACATGTTTTCTAAAGTAGCAATCTTAGACTCTAAGTGACTCACATCAGAGACAGAATGCAACCCACCCCTAGCAATCCTAGAACTTAAGCTGTCATCCCGAGCGGTTTTTCACTGCATAGTTTTCTCAGATAAGTCTTCTAAAAATTCCCAAGCATCTATGGCGCTCTTAGAAAGAAAGCCACCCTGACACATAGACTCTACCATAGTCTTAGTCTGTTTGTCTAGTCCTTCATAAACAATCTGGCACAAACATGCCTGGTCTAAACCATGATGGGGACATTGGGACAACAAATTCTTGAACTTATTAAAATATTTCTAAAATGATTCCCTATCTAGTTGCACAAATTGATTGATTTCATTCCTTAGCTTAACAGTCTTGGCATTAGGAAAATATTTTCTTAAGAATAATTTTACAAAATCATTCCAAGAAGTTACAGAATTAGCAGCCAAGCCATACATCCAACGTTTAGCAGAATCTTTCAAAGCAAAATAAATTAATTTCATGCGCACAACATCAATGAAAATATTAGGAAAATGCATCATAGAATAGACTTCTTCGAATTCCCTCAAAAATAAATAAGCATCCTCTAAGCCAGTGAATTTAGGGAGCATATGAGTATAGTGAGGTCTTAATTCGAAGGTCACATTTGGTCCAAGGTCAGGTATAGTGAAGCAAGATGGCAAAGCAGTCCTAGGAGGATAGAAGATATCACTCAAAGGTCTTTCTTGTGCCATTTATTCTAATTCAAGCTTAGGTTTAGGTTCGGGTTCTAAGTCAGGGTCGGGTTTACTCCTAAAAAGTCTATGATTTTCAGGATTTCTAACCCAACCAGTCATATAAATCCAACACCCTCACCTAAAGGTTCTATTTGTGGTCTTTTTCTTTTTTTTTTCTTTTTTTTTCTTTTTGATTTTTTTTGATTTTTGTTTTTCTTTTTTTTTTCAATCACAAAACAACAAAATGAATGATAAAAATAAAAACACTATTAAAATAGAAAATAAACAAAATTGAAAACAAAAGCATAAACACAAAGAAACTACAAGAAAATAAGAAATAAAACTACACCTAAACACCCTAATTCTAAGAATAAAATTAAAACAGAAAATAAAACTCCTAAAATAAGAAATAAATATACAAAAAAGTCCACACAATCACAAAGGATATAAATATAATTTTTCTGAATTTTTTTCTGTCCCTGAATAATGCAGGAAAATGCAAACAGAATATTAATTCTAAAATTCACAAAAAAATCTAAACAGTACCAAAAATTCCAGAAATATTCACACACACTCTAAACATTATGTTGAATCTAGGAAAAATATCAAACTAGCAGATATCATACCAGAAAAGGTCCAAAAAAGTCAAACAAAATGCAAAAATTGTTGAAAAATATGCACTGTAATCCGGATCAGTTGAACCTTGAATTTTTTTCACTGCACATAAACCAAACTGATTAGTACTGTTTTTTTTTGTTTTTTTTAGCAATAAACAGCATGTAAAAATTGAAATTAAATTAATCTTGACAAAAACAAAAATCGAAATCAAAATATAAAATAAATTCAAAATTAAAACTAAACTAAACTATTAAAACAAAAATTACGACTCCACTAAAAACTAAGAACGAAAACGACTCTAATGACTAATAATTAAACTACGACTCGATGTAACCAAATTTCACAATGCCATCTCTGGCAACGGCGTCAAAAACTTGTTATAAATTTTTCGCAAGCGTACGGTTTATCGTCATACGAATTACGGGTATCGTCCTTAGGGATGGGTATGAAATTACGATTATTAACTAATGCACCCTACTAAATTCTTTCAAGCTAACTAGTAATGTAGACGAACCTCGAAATGATTTCTAGACTAACTTAACTCGTGTTCAATCTAAACTTTTAACAGGATAAAGCAAAATTATGTAATCACCCATGACTCTTATCTCATAACCCAGCTGAGTGGAAGGAGGCTTTAGTAGAACAAGGTCTAAATAACACTTGAGCAAAGCAAGATGAAAGCCAGAAATAGAGCACACTGTTAATTGAATCCAAGCAACAAAGCCAACAGTACAAAATCGAATTGAGGGAAAATAAACTGAATAGTTAGACTTCAATTTAAGTAATTCAAAAGTAGAACTAGAGTTTTTACTGAACTTTAACAACCCAAATCAAGTTAAACTAGTTGAGAAAATGGAAATTCTAGATCTGAAATAAAAGAAAGTAAAAGGAAGAAAAACTGAAAAACTGAAGCTACCCTCCTCTCCTGCCAGTTCGATGCCCTCCATTTAAGCCTTCATAACCGCCACGTTCTTGATGGTGATGATGATGGAACGGCGGGTAACGGTTAGTGTGATAATGGGCAATGAATGATTGATGAAGAGGAGAGAAAGAGAGAGAGTGCAGTGGTTATGGTAGAAGAAACAACGGAGGGCTCTCTGGTTCGTGGTTTTGCAATTGAACAAGAAGAAGATGAATTAGCACAGAGGGACTCGGGTCCTAGGTTGGCATACAAGAGAGAAAATAAGGAGGAGGAGTAATAAGGCTGACTCACGTGCCTGGCGTGTGAGAGATAAATGGAAAAAAGAAAAATTGGGCTGCGACATTGGCCCGTCTGCAAGAAAGAAAAGGAGAGGGGGAGGGCGTGTGCTGGGTCTGGGAGTAAGCCCAAAGAGGGAAAGAGAGAGAAATGGGAGAGAAGAGAAGATGGGCCTGTTCAACTTGGGTCGCGGACTGGGCTCGTGTGTGGGCCATTGGGCTATCATCCTATTTTTTTTATTTTATTTCCCACTTGATCCAATATCAAGCATATTAAGCATCTTATTCAATTTTTCCAACTCTTCCATAATCCTACAAAATAAACAAAAACAATATTAAAATCCTAAATTAGTAATTTATTTTAGAGTAAATATTAGATAGTAAAGAGTATAAAAAATAACATATTTTCAAGGTGAACACAATTTTAAATTTGTTTACTCAAAAAATTCCTTTCTTGTTTGAGGTTTTCTGTAATTATTTGTTGACCTCACATTTTCGGAAAAATATTTTGGGACTCCTTAGTTTTGGGCAAATGCTTTTTAGCATAGAACTCTTTGGGCTAAATAATTTCTAGGTGACAAGTATTTATTTTTATCACCCAAAATTTTGTGAAATTTCTGTTTTTTGCCCAAATGAGGTTCAAAGTACAAATACTCAAATTTTTGGGCTTTTTTGGAAAACTAAGCTTATATTGATGTTTGAACTTCTTATATTGACTTTACTGGTGCTAGTTATCACAATCTACTACTTATATCATAAATATTATATTGCATGTGATTAGAAGTCCATTATGCTCATAAAAGATAATTAAAGCTTAATTAGAGAGTTTCAACCATTACCTGATAGTCGGCGTTGGATTCTGATGTTCCTCTATCTTCCTATTTACAGAGATAGCTAATCTCAACTCCACCTTCCTTAGATTAGATTCAGCATAGATCCATTTCGATTCCTATCTCGAACTGTAGTCACTAATCTAGTTTTTATTTTTAAGGATAATGAGATTTTAATCAAGAAATCGTACTATTTAAGACATAAGGTTCGATTAAATAACGTTCCCTACTAGGAACTTCTTTTATTGAAAGCTTGAAAGTGGAAATATTCAAATGGAAAGATTTAAAGAGGTACTTAAATAGCTAAGATTATCAGAGATCCTTGCTCATAGAGAAATGGAGATACCCAACTTCTCTCTTGCTCAAGTATGCTTAAGTGACCGTGTCCATTCCCAACAATTCAGCATCTACTTTTATAAAGGAGATGGACTACATATGATGCCCTAATGGATACAATCATGCACTGATATTTTCACATGACTACAACTACTCTCACATGGCTACAGTAGATTGCATTATTTTGCTGACTTGACTCTTGACAAAATAACACAATATAGGTACAACAACCTCTCAGAGCATTTAATGTTGATGACTAGTAATCCATATTGAGATTCTACATGCCTTCATCTCCAATAATATTTTTCGATCCATCATTATCCAGACAATCATCAAAATCTTCACCAAGTTGAAGATGTTGTGGATCCTATTTTTCACATGATTCATGAAGATAATTCTTTCCTTTTTTGATAAGAATTTTTTAACTCCAATATCAAAGAGATAATCAAAGACATCTTCTGAAGTAACTCCTTCTGCCTTCATATATTTGCTAAAATCATAATGATAAATGAAAGTACTATTCCCATAATGCATTAATATTTTTCCTTGTTCAATCAATGACCATATTTGATGATAAATGTTGTAAAAACAATTGGCTCCTGCTAAAGCAAGATCACTAACTACTTCTTGTCGTTCTAGAAACCATTTTTGTCGTTGATCATTGGGATTGTCTAAATCAACTAGTTGAACACGATAGTGGGCTGGTTTGACCTTTCCATTTTCATATCTAATTACAACGTAATGTACCTCGACATACAAACTTCTATTGTATGAAAGTTTTGTTGGGCCATCAGGAGATGTAAGAATCGATCAGATCCTTTAAACATACACCATTGAAACATAGTTAGTTTTGAGAAGAATGGGTTCTTTGGATTTGGGATTTCTATAAGGTAAGCTACCATTCCATATTCCCAGGCTTTCATGATGGGGTCATCTGGGAAGATTGAATTTGCTTGGAATCTAACACCACCAACTCCAGATCTTTCAGGGAAGAAAAACATAGTACTCTAGGACTTCCAAATATTATAAGAATAATTATAATAATAGTCAATGCAGTCTACATACTAGTCGTTGAGCTATTTTTCTTAAACACGAAAACTTATTTTTTTCCAGAATATCATAGGGACACCTTAGGTAATTTATTTATAACTCTAAAGAATCTTTATGCTATTAGATAGGTAAAATATAGTAGATCAAGCATGATCTAATTTTTGTATGGAATTCCAAATTATCTATAAGGACTCTACTAGAATGAGAAAACAATTGTAGTAGTATTTACATTTCATTTTAAATTTCATCTTTTTCTGATAGGAGTTCTGCTTTAGTGATCACCATTGGCAAGTTCATGACTTAAACTATTTGATAGAGAATTGTTCGATCCCTGTATATGTTTAATAGAAAAATAAAATTGGTTAAGTCATAATCACCAACATAGGAATCGCCCTTGCACTTGCATAATTGGTAAATTCTTTTCCACAAAACCAAGTATTTCTTTAAAACTAGCTAGAACAAGAAAATGTTTTGAGGCTAAAAAGACTAAAATTTTTTCCTTATATGTGCAAGGATTTCTTTTTCCATCTTGGTATAGTTCCATTATGCTTTATTAAAACTTCTATTGCAATATTTACAGAGTTTTTCTCCTTCTTTGATTTTCAATACTACACTCCAGTTCTTATTTTTGGCAAGTGTCTCAAGAATTAAATTATTTCATTCATTATGCAAATTAAGAACAAGAAAATTTTTACACATTTTTGAGGTTTTGAACAATCTTTGAATCGCTAGGTGTTTATGTCCAACTTGCTTCTTTCTTAAGTTTCTACGGCAATGATTTTCTCGATTTGGCTAGATCTCTAGTAAAATTGGAAATAGGTAAGACATCCAAGAAACCCTTCTTAAGTTTCTAATGCACTTGTTCATACCACGAATTATGCCATAGTCAATGTATCTTTGGGTGATAGCTAGGGCATCATCTTTGTGTTGGTCTATGTTCTTGGAAGAGACAAGAACATCATTGACGTAAACTAGACAATAATGATTAAGACATTTGAAGGTTTTATCCATTTTTCTTTGGAAATATTTGAGGTGCATTTTTAAGTCCAAATGACATTACTATCCATGCATAATGTCCTTGAGGGGGTACTAAAAGCAGTCAAAGGAGTGCTTTCTTCATCCATCTTTATTTGCTAATATCCACTTTGCGATTCATTTTTGAGAACTAAGAAGCTCCTTGAATTCTATTGAAAAGACCTATTTTGCTAGAAATATGATATCAATCAAAGACAATATTGTCATTAACCTTTTTGTAATTGATTAGCATTCTAGCTTTTCCTTTTTTCTCTTCAGCATGATTTGTTACTATAAAAACGAGACTGGTGTGAGGCCTCTTAGTATTCCTGATTAACCCTTTATCCAAAAGTTCTTTGATTTGCTAATCAAATTCTTGGATATCCAGGTGTGTATATACCATTTGTTTGACTCGGATAATAGTGTTGAGATTTAACAAACTGATTTTTGCAAATATCTTATCTTTATCGTAAAATTTAACAGTATTATCAAAGTAGAGTTCTTTGCATAATTGCTGTTATTATTCAATGATCTATTCTTTTGTTGACAACTCAAGTAGTGAGACTGTTCTTGCTATTTCACATCATGTAGATATTACCTTCTTACCACACTGGCTGCGTGTAAACTCAATCTTCTAGTAAGTGTAAGCCTTATTTAATTTATTAGTAGGAAATTGATTGACCATTTATTATGAATATTATTTGGTTTATGGTTTGTGTGCACAGAGAAGATAGCCTCTGAAATCGTTTCCAATAATCATATCATGAGAGGGCTGATCGGTAGCCTATAGAACTGGTAAAATGTATTGGACTCCTCCTTTCTCTATGGATAGCCCTTCCATGGCTTCGTTATGGCTCATTATGATATTGTCAGCTATCCGTACTTGTAAAGGATTCTTAGCTTTTTTCCACATAAATTCTAAAAATAAAGATCTTTTTTCAAAAGAGACAGAACAACCACTATCAATATAGGCACACAATTTATGTATATTAAATCCCTCTAAGCATACATTTATTGGGATATATATGTCATTAGGTTTGTATTGGTGACTCATGGCATATTTCTATAGTCTTAGTTTTGACTCATTAATCCCCATGGATTGGTTTACTAACAGTTCTTGTTCTATACTTAATGATTTTTGTATCTAGACTTATACTTTAGTCTATACTGTACCTTACGTGTTCAAAACTCATTCTACTCATTCCACTAATCATACTTATTGTATCATCTTTCTTGAAGCTCTTTTTTAGTAGCTGAAGATCCTTCTCCCCATTCTAATCTTACACTCATACTTCTTAATAATTGGGATTTAACGGTAATTTTACCATTATCATTAATTCTTATTACGTTTTTCTTAGTGGATTTTGTGGAATTGGCAATGCCGAATATCCAAGACTTGTTGATTTTTATATCTTGCAAATTGGATTTTATCCTTTAAATTTTTTTGCATTTGATAGGACTCTCAAATTTTTCTACCTCTATCATTGTTATCTTAATCTTTGGATTTATAGTATTATCTAATTTATAGATTATTTTTCAAAATATCCTTATTGGTCATCCTCCTCTTTTCATATCCATCCCAATTATTTTTATCTTAAGGGATATGAGGTTTTTGACAAATTCGTCTTGTAGGCTTACATAATATCCAGTTCGATAATTGAATCCTACTGATCTATTACATAAATTAGTCTTAATCCGTATGATAATTTGATTATTAACTTTGGTATGCTTGATATCACAAAGCAAAACATATAGATCAAGATCTTTTCCATAATATGTAATGGAGTAATTTCCAGTTCGACACTTTTAAAATAATCTACCTAGACTTTCTATCTTTGTTATGCTTAAGGATATTTTCCCTATTAATAAGATTAACTTCTCCCACATCATCCTCAACAGTCTTTTATTTCTAGATCTCTTTCCATCATTTCACATACGTACTTAATCTTTAATTGAAAGATGGTTTTTTTTAATAGATAATGTCTTTCTGAATTATCCGAAGGAGCCAATCTCCTTTGACTTCTTTTTGTTCATTATCTACAATAAATTCTTTTCCTTAAAGATCACCAATACTAATTGAACTACTTTCCATCACGTGACTCGTTTCTTCGTAATCACTTTCTTCACATTCATCCTCTAGTACAAGCTTAGCAATTCACTTATTGATTTTTAGGGCTAGATCTAGTGCTTCTTCCTTACTAAGCTCAAAATAATCTAGGCCACCCAAGGGTTCTATAGGCTCGTTGTTCTCCTATTTTTACATTCATTCGCATAATGATCCACTTCTCTGTATGCCCAATACTTATAGTTGTTTTTTTTCGGTAGGACAATGAGTGGCTTTTCTAAAAAAATCTTCATTTTTTAGGGCTTAGTTTGTTATAATGTTTTCTTGTACTTTTCTTTCCTATTTGCTTGTTAAATATCTTTTTCTTATAAAATTTCCTTTTTCTTCTTTTCTCAGGTTCCTTCCGTAATTGGTGAGGATTATCCCAATATACTACAAATTGTTTCTTCATTTTCATTTGTGTTTGGAGATTGAGATGTTAATCATTAACCGATTTTCTTAAATAAGAGATTCTTGTACCAAGGGTATCAATGCATTTGCTTTTTCGAGATGTGCAATGTATTTTTCATTGATTATAGAATTGATTGGAAATGATAATTTGTCATAAAGCTTACTAAGATTGATTTCATTATGTCCAATTTTGTAATAGTATTAACTAAATTCGGTGACATAATTTTCCAGATATCACATGTCCTAAAGCTCAAAGCTGTTAATAATTCTTTGCCACTCTCTAGCCTTTTCTTCAAAATCAAGTTTAGCTTTGATAAATTTAATTTCGATTTCCTTAAAAAATTTTTTAAACATAGTAGCTCATGTTTCCATCATTCTTAATACGTTATTACCTTTCTTATCTAATGAGTCATACCAATCAGCTATAGTGCCAGAAAAACTATGCTCAATATAATTTATGAAATTTCCTATAGTCCAAGGGGGTATGAATAGTGTATTCAAATTCAAGATACTATTCATACCCCTTTTCCAATATTGAAATATTTCTTCTCTGTTACGTCCATCATCAATACTTAAGTTAATCCATTTGGCTAATTAGGGTGAGGTTAATTTCTTTAAAGGATGTAATGTTTCTTGGGATGAACCCAAAGAAAAAGTTGGTAGTACATCCTGTAGGAACGTGCCTAGGTCCCAAAAAATGAGTATTTCTTCTAGAAGATTCACTAAATTTTTCAGGTTTAGGAACCACGCTCTTAACTTGATTAAACTCAATTTCATCTATGTTGAGTGCTTCTCTAATTTCATTAATTTCATCATCAAATACCATTTTACCATTTTTTTAAACTAGTCTCCTCCTAATTTCTTCTAAAGGAGCAACATCTAGATCTTTTAGTTTAATCAAATTCATCTGTTAATATATTTCTTCTTCCAACTGGACATTATTTGTCTCTTCATTATCTTCAAATAATAGATCGTGTTTTACAACTATTGCACCCATGATTATGTTTAACTCTTCTGGGTTTTGTTCTTTTTCAAATATATTATGTAATTTCTCAAGATTATACTACTTATAGTCAATTCTTTTCTTCCTTTTCTTCCTTTTTCAATTGATTTTTCTCATACTTCTTTTTCAATTTTTATATCATGTAAAGAAAATTGTTTTTTATTTTTTAGGGTTTGGAAAGGATATTTATACTAAAATGGGGTACTAATACTTAAATCAGATTTTTCACTGTCTGATTTCATTGATCAAAGAAAGATGGATCACAGATAACTACTTCTTTATCAGCTTCACTTCAATCTTTATTTTTGTTAATTCCGCCTTTAATTCTAAAAATATATCAATGATCTAGTTCAATTATAGTGCTAATAAAGTGGTTCTTTCTGGTGAGCGCACAATGTATGAATAATAGGAGTAGAAAAAGTGGATAAAGATTCACGTATTAAACACAGTTAATTAGCTTAATTAACTACCATTAACTTAATTATCTTAATTATTTTTGATCACATGACTCTAATACCAGATGAAAGAGGATTTCAAGTTGTATTTGTAGGAAGAATCACATGCACATATTTAAAATATTTGAAAGTAAGTTTTTAAGAATTGGAGTTAAAAATGCAAGTTTAAAAAAACTTAGGGTACTATATATAATTTAAAAAGTTAGTTTGGTCAAGGTGGATAGACTTCATTTCTGAATTTGTGGGTTTAGAAAATTATATTACCCTAACCTTAAGGTCCGAAATGAAGTTTATCCATTTTTACTCCACACCATGAAAGACTCCAAGATCAAGTAATGAAGCTTAGATAACAAATGACATAAGTAAAGAAGGCCATGAAAGTACCTCTTTACTATGATAAATATTAGTTTGGATCCTACCATCTATTTGAGATGGGTTTAAACATTTGAATAATATTTTGAGGGCAAAGACGCTTGGATGAATAGAGTTTCACTATAGCTATTCAAAGCTCCGAGGTTTTGCACAATAATGGTTTAAACACCTTAGGATCGATAGAGCTCTTCAAGGTAAGTCTAGAATCAACACTTTGAGTTAGCCTAACTCATACATGAATGTGAAATTCTAACGAGATCCCCTCTTTAAAGAGTAACCCTTGAAAGAGGATCTCATTGTTGCTTAAGAGGGGATCTAGGTTCAAGAAAAAGTTATCTTCATCATCCTGGATGGGGAGTCCCTAGAATAAGAAGAGTTTATTATGTTTCAAGAATTGGTTAAGACTTAAGAGGTGGAAGAGCTCATCGTAGCTCTTGATGAGAAAGAAAAGAAGTCAAACTTAGCATTGTTTCGGAGCCCCCATGATGTTCCCACCCTACTAGCCACCTCCCTTGTTTCTCAAGTTGGTGAAGTCATGAAACTCCAACTTCAACCCCAACGAGAATATTTGGAATAAACTCATGAGTAGTCTAGGAATGAATGTCCCTTTAAAGCTCCTACCATGAATGAAGAGGTTATTCTACATATTTATTAGCTCAATCATAAGAAATATGTAGCGGAAAACGATTTGGATGAAGGCATTGAGGAGATCATATCTCATCATCCCTTTATACCACAACAAGGGTCAACACTTTATTTCAAAGTTGAGATAGCTCATGAACCCAAAGGATTTGATTTATCTTGTACTGAATATATTGTAGTTCTCAAAAAATGCATAGGTGCTAAAGTTTGGTTGTTTTAATGTTCATGTGAAATACCCTGAAGACTTTCCAGAACACTTATATGTTCAAGAAAGGTGGAGTTCTTAGGACTTTGCAATCTCTCAAGCCTAAGGAGTGCATAATTTCTTAAAATTGGTATACTTAGAGTACGACCATGAAGATCTGGGAGCAAATCATTTCGAAGAAAAGGAGTTTGATGCATAGGACATCAAGTTCAAGTTTGCATTTTCAAGTGATTAGCACCAAATCAAATTGTTAGGTCATGATTAACCCCACTTAACTCCAATTGACCATGAATCCCTTACTTGTTAGTTTTCTGTTCATATGTTGTAATGTTATTGATCTCAAAATTAGGGAAAAAAGTCATTGGAAAGATTGAAGACTCTACTTTGAGAATACGTTGATACATTTGGCTTACAGTCACTTTTTGGTACTGACTTGTGTCAATTTTTCTAGACACTCGAAACTATCTCGAAATTTCAATTTTAGCTATGATTTCCCTTGACAATTTTAATCACTTATCTATACATAAGAATTGCATAATTGGTAAGGGTGGAAAGCTCATTTAGTATATTTTCCAGCTATAATAGCATTAATGGCAAGATGTTGTGCAGAAAATTTCAGTAATAGATAGGACCATCTTGGGGAACAAATGTAGGTTGGAGAGTAGGAATAGGGTTTGGTAGGATGGATGACTCCCAATTACTGCAAAAAAATGAAAGTTAGATCATAAAAGCTAAAATAATATGAAGAACAAACGAAGCACCCGATATTTGATTATTTAGGATGAAAAAAGAAATTGATGGAAGTGGAGTATTAGTAGACAAGTCTTTTATAACACCTCATCTTTTAACCTAGAAATTAAATGAAATTTTATATGATAGTTTATTGGATTTTTATAGGACTAAGAAATAACAATTGTGTATGAAATACTGAATTGAGTATGTTACCATGAAAAAGAATATTTGACATCCATAGAAATTATTGTGAATTTCCGTCAAACCATTGAACGTTAGATTTTCACAAAAAAAGTCTTTTTATATTATATCATTGATCTATGAGAATTACAAATTGTATGTTGAACTATGTAAAAATGCATTTACAAGTGGACATATAAATGTAGATGTGAAGAAATTGGCTAGAAGTTGAATGATGTGCCTACTTATCAATTGCATAGTATATGCACCTAACACTATGAGAATCAACTACCAAGGAATTTACAATCTTAAGAAAGTCAAAATTCAATGTTGGAGGATTTATGTTAAGGGTTGACATTGAGATAATTAATGAGTTCACATTAGAGTGTGAACATAGAGCTTTGATCATGGGAATGTCAAACCATTATGTGTGACATGTCAAGGTAATTGAGGGCCAAAGGACTGGGTGTGTTGTACATTGGGAGAGCTTAATACACACACACACACACACACACACACACACACACACACACATAGATATACACATATACATATACATACATACATACATACATACATACATACATACATACATACATACATACATACATATATATATATATCTACACACACACACACACATACATATACAAATACATATATATATATATATATATATATATA
>JACYFF010031954.1:30296119-30321119 GCA_017589665.1 Selenicereus undatus | reverse complement strand
CGACAAATTTATGCAGAGTCTAAAGAAAAAAAAGGTCAACTGTTCCAATTTAATCTCTATCAAATTTGAATATCAGAATAGCGGATATAGTCATGATTCAATAGGTCAGGTCCACTTACTTTTTCATTTGTTAATTTCGAATCTTTCCATATAATAAATAAAAGTTAAACTTTATAACTACTATAGTATAACTTATTATACTTATACAGTTGCTTTCTATACAGTTGCTTACTTTTTTTGTACTTTTAAAAATATCAACAAACAATATTTCTATTCCCCATTCCAATAGGATGGATGGCGTTTTATGAAAAAACTCAAAAGCCCCTTATCGGATTTGAACCGATGACTTACGCCTTACCATGGCGTTACTCTACCACTGAGTTAAAAGGGCCTTTCATTAGTCAATTCTTGACTGAGTCATTATGTATATACATTGAAAATCTATCTATGTACATATATTTGAGGCGTTACGCATTATGCTTTGAGCTAAAGAAGCATAAACCCTTAAGGGGAGGGAAAAAAAGGATGGACTTGAGGGATAAATATCTATTTGAGGCTATCATTATAAAAGGAACTTAGACTTGCCCTATCTCCCTCTTCATTGAACACGTTAAGCTCCTCATTCCTTCTCATATTTTCCCTCATACAAAAAGCATGAGAGCAAGGTTGTATAGGATTAAAACCAAGGTAGTCTTAGTTGAGCAAACAAAGAAGGTAACGAAAGTAAATAAGAACAGACAAAGTGGGAGCCCTATTGAAGCATGGGTTAATGATTTCACAAGTAGCCTGAACATAGCTATAAACCTCAGTGAACCAATGGATAGAGGAAAGACGGTTACATTCATGGGTTGTTGAAGATCGAGCCAAAGTGGGAATTGATCAAAACTCTCCTGCTTGCTTTATTCTTGCATCACGATAAAGGTTCCAAGGTTACCCTTTTCCTTTTCTTCACAAGCTTAGTTTGTATTACATGAGGTTAATTTGGGATTTGAATCTCACCCAAGGATTACATGTTTTGAAGTTAAACGAGCTCTTATAGTCAAGGGATTGAGCTTCCAATGACCTTGTGAATAAAGGGCTTTAAGGACATTATCGCAACATTTACGTAGAGATCATGAGTTATTTCACAAGTACAATGAAGGCCTAATGTGGCATTTGGTTAAAAGTAATTTAAGCACTACGCAATGGAATCAGCCATGCAATGCAATTGTTAGTGCAATGGTATATTAAAATATTTGGTTACAAAGTTTTTTCAATTGTAATGGGGTGAATTCATTACAAACAATACTTAATTTTACACTTAGCGTGAAGTACTTGCAATTCAATTCAGATTTTATTTTTCCCACCTTAATTATTTGTAACATTATTATAATTTCGATCTAATATCTTAACATCATGATATGATGCTTCACACAAGACTTGCTTAACTCTATTTCTTCTAAATTACAATCATGTAATATCATTCAAGTTTAGCATGTAGACAGAGAAGAATAAGATAATGATTAGAGAGAGAGAGAGAGAGAGAGAGATGATGATGATGATGATGTCTATAACGTACAAACATATAGTTACAAGAGAATGATCATGGTCTGAGTTAAACTTTATTTAATACGGAGAGGAGAAGGGGGGGGGTGAAGAGACCTTCAAATCTTTAAAAATGTGGTGGTGTAGTAGTAATAGCTGGAAAGCAGATGAGAGACGATGGAGAGAAGAGAGAGAAAATTTTCAAATATAATAGCTTATGGTTGTGTATACTTTGATTCGAAGGTATGCAATCATAATAGTTTAGGAAAAGCCAAGTAATTGTATTTGCATAAATTGAGGTAAATGTGAGTACAATTTAATATTGATTATATCCCTTAATGGTAACCAAACATGGTAATGGAATCATTATTACCATTTCGATTGCATTACCATTTTGATTACATAGAATCAATTGAGCCATAAGTGTTTCATAAAGTATTAATCCATTTATGGAGATTCCAAGACACTACATATGGATTAATTGATATACATGGTTTCCTAAGGGCACTTAATGGGTTTACTTTTCCTTGAGCATTTTCCAAAGAAAACCATAGCCTATTTACATGCATATTTAAAGTTTCCTAGTAATGCCCTAGTATTAGCATGAAATCATTGTTCCCAAAGTACAAGCTTGAAGGTTCAAAGAGATAAGGATCTATAGATAACTGGTTAAAATGCTAAAGGATATGTATTTATGTATCGATCAAAAATTAAGCTCACGTAAATCGGATCAAGGTACATTATTGCTTATTCCTTTCACATACAAATGAAGATAGAAGTGTTTCAAAGCATTTTCCTATGTTTTATGGTCAAAAGACCCCATCATTGCATGGATTATATGTATATATTGATGATTGATAATTTACCTATTTTGGTGATCATGGGAATAATGGCTAGCCTTGACTTGATATGCTTAAATGGGGTACCTCCCAGGTAATATGTGCGTATAAGTGGGGCCCAATTACAAGCATGTGCATATGATATTGCATGGATCAAATTGGCATGATGATTTAGGTTTAAAGTTTGATACGGAAAATATTTGTTTACACAATAAAATGTTTTTAATGATGAAAAATGACCTCATTAAACGTTTTTGTTTGTTGTTGAAAGTTTTAATGACCCCAAAAAAAGTAGGTTGTCCATATGTCATTATTGGTTTGTCTTTAATAGTTTTAACAATGGCCTGAAAATTTCTTTAATAGTTTTAATGAAGGAATTGAATTGGTTGATTAATACCCAATTAATCATTTTATAACTGCCAAATCAATGGGGTGATTATTAAGTGTGATTATGGTGAGATTATAGTGACACTTATTTTTGGTCAACAACTCGCACTCGGTCACATAAACCAGAAATTCTATATTTCTCTGCCAACAAATCTCCTCACGCTTCATATCGGGAATGAAGCGTGTGACAAAAACAAACTTGTAGTATTATATCAACTCATCATCTAACTGACATAACACTTTTATAAAATAATAATAACATGAATCATTTAAGAAAATACCAATAATATACATTGTCCATTTATGCCTATCAATATATCAAAAGATTATATACTAAATATAATCGCCCAGGATTGATATGGTGATGGAGAAATGACACTTCCTTAAACACTTAAAGATAATCCATCTTCATAACTACTTTTCCTAATGTGTTATGCTAGATCATATACATCTTAGCGTTTGGAAAACACATTAAGGCAACAACATCAAGCCTTGACTTCATATCAAGTTAAGTCAATGAGTATTTTGAATAGGGGTCACAGTGACAAGCGAAGGGAATCCTCTTTTCACTCATCAAATTGGTCAACATTTAACACACATAGTACAAACGTGTGTCACGACATAGCTCCCACTAAGTTGGGCATGTCACTATTGTATGTCATGCGAATCAGGTTTGACTTTTACCTAAAAAATCAACCTGAGCCCTTAGAGCAACATACCTAATGTTAACCTTGGCACTTAGAATTCGATTATGAGGCTTCGATGTGAAATCATTGTATTTCATATTCGACTTTCAGAAGTATCATCGTAGACTTACTAACCTTATTACCATATTTTACAATTTATCATTCATACAACACAAGTATAATGATAATTCAATATTACAAACGCCTAGTGTTAATATTATAAAGCCTCATCCTGCCCACTACTTAAGTGGTATGGCAATTGCCTGTGCAACTGGGCCAAACAGAAGCCTGGTGATATTTCAATGTGCCTTATAATGTAATTGTATATTTATGAACATTTGAAAAGAAACATCAATCTTTATTTTATAAATACTTAATACAAGAAAAACATGTCCATCATACACTTAGATACATCCAAAAACTAAGTCCTACGCATGCCTAAGCTCATCACATGAGCTTTGAAAGCGTCTCTATGAGTAGGCTTAGTTAAAGGATCTGCTACCATCTTACTTGTAGATATATACTTAATGGCAACTTCTTTTTTTATAGCATCTCGAACAAAGTGATATCGGCTCTTTATATTCCTTCGTTTTTTGGTGGAACTTCGGTTCTTTAGCAAACTAAATGGAAATAGTATTTTCACACATTATTTCTACAGAATCATAAGCTCTAGGTGTGAGATTGAGACCAGGGAGAAAACTCCTCAGCCATATAGCCTCCTGAGCGGCAAGGCAGCAATTAACATATTCTATTTTCATGGTTGAAAGTGCTCTGCAGTTTGGTTTCTTATTGCACTAAGATATGACTCCTTTGCCTAGGGTTAATACATATCCTGACGTTGACCTAGACTCATCCAAACCAATACCCTAATTTGCATCCGAGTATCCCCTCAACTTAAGGTCCCCATTCTGATAAGAAAGGGCCAGGTCACCTTCACCATGTAGATAACGAAATATTTTCTTGACATCTTGTCAATGAGCAGGGCCTGTGTTAATTTGGTAACGATTTACCAAAACAACTACAAAGCAAATGTCTAGCCATGTATAGAACATGGCATACAATACGGTTCCTACTGCACTTGCATAGTAACACAAATTTGGAGCTTAAAATAATTTAGACAAGGGATTCAGTAACAAATCGAATTTCTGTATTGATATTGTATATAAGGGTACAATCTCCGTATAATTGTTACAAGAACAAGTATAATAAATCATCTGATTCGATCTCCTTGAATAATCTTGAATGAATTTGGTCTCAAGAGGGGGCCTAATAGGCTTAACCTCTACCGAGCAAATCGTTTGATCTCCAAGAGTGGACGATATGTGTTTGGAGTGCTTGTTGTCTTCTTCTAGAGAGAATTTTTGAGTTCTTCTGAATTCTTCTCAATGCCGACCTCTAAAATGAGAGGAGAAACTTCTTTTTATAGAGAAGTCGGAAATAGGGTTTCTTCCTAATTATTTCTAAAAAGGAATAATAATATATTTTTCACATCATTTGTGACACGTGGTGCTTTTCAATTGGCCACAATAATTCCCCATCAAATATTTAATTTAATGGACTGTCGTAATTAATTTGACACATGGCGAAGTGTAATTGGGCGAAGTAAATAATATTTTTTTCATTTTCCACATGGCACCACCCGATTTGTCATTGAATCTTTTGCCTCCTACAAATGCCTCATCGAGAGTCGGTCGCTTACATGAATTTTTGGGTGTTTGAGGTAGTTGAGTCTCAAAAACTTGGAAGATGTTGACAATTGGAACTTTTTTACCCCCTTTTTTTACTGGTGATAATTTTGAGTTAATGATTTGTGATAAAACTCTATCAACAACTTTGGATAGAATTTATCAATAACTCAAAGAGATGGAAATTGCTGATATTTGAATTGGAGTTAGAGTAGGAAGGTTCAATTACCTACTATTATATAAACCCATCTACAGGCACCTCCAATTCATCAACTTCACCTCGATTTAATGTGTTTCAACTTGAGGTGATTACGCAAAGAGCAATAGTATCAGGATTGTTTCCTACCTCCAGTACCCCATATTTTGCGATAACTGCTGGTTCCACAGATCTTTTCACCAGTATTCCTTCAAGATCCTTAGAAAAAAAGGTATAGACAGGTTTTCCCTGTTCCCTCTTCTCGTACCTTCCCTATGGACGAGTCACCTTTGATGGTTTCTCAGCCCATTTGTTTCATGGATCGACGATCGGTGCCGGCATAGCGGGCAGAGCTTCTGGAGCGGCCATGGCTACTGCGGTTGCTGCTATTTCGCAGAAGAGAGAAACAAAAAGAGAGAGGAAGACAAGAGCTGTCAATTGCCCCTTTTTTGCAATTTTAATGGCAAATTTCGGCGAAGGGTTGGTATTGATTTCTGTAGACCAACACCTTGGGAGAATTTGGTACTTTATTTGTCTTTTTTCTTGTTGCCGTTGCCAAGAATTTCGTTGCAATGTTCCTTGAGAATTTTGCTTCATTTTTTTATTTTCCTTTTTTGGGGGCCTTTTGTTTTTTTTTTTGTGGTACTGATTTCCTTTGTTTAACATCTTTTTTTTGGGGCAGACTTGTCATTCGAAGCATCTAATACTTTGAACTTTGAATTGAAAAGATTGTCTACGCCATCAAAACAAAGAGTATGAAACCCTCTTATACTTGGACAACTTGCCCATGTAGGATGTCATTCAATAAACATTTGACTTTTGGATAACTTGCTCGCAAGGGTCCACCATAGGCCGCATTTATTAATTTTCAAGCTTTGAATGATTTGCCCATGAGGGTCCACCATAGGTCACATTTTATTTATTTTTGACACTTGGATGATTTGCCTACAAGGGTCCACCATAGGCCTTCTTTTATTATTAATTTTTGACCTTTGGATGTCTTGCCTACAAGGGTCCTCCAAGGCCACATTTATTAATTTTTCGACCTTTAGATGGCTTGGCCGTAAAGGTCCACCATAGGCCGCATTTATTAATTTTTCGTCCTTTGGACAACTTGCCTGCAAGGGTCTATCATTGGTCACATTTATTATTTTCGGCCTTTGGATGGCTTGCCTGCAAGGGTCCACCATAGGCCGCCTTCATTAATTTTTGACCCTTGGACGGCTTGCCCGCAAGGGTCCATCGTAGTTCGCCTTTATTATTTTCAACCTTTGGACGGCTTGCCCACATGGGTCTACCTTGGACGACTTTTGTTGAATATGAATATGGAGGTCACGTCATTGTTGTCAGCAACTTGACAAGAACGCCATGTGATTTAAAGGTGAAGGTTGTTGACTTAAGGATGACTAGTATACTGCCAACAACACGAATGAGGATCCACCAAGGAGGAGGAGGTCATTTTATCATTCCCATCTTGCGGGGAGATGCTACGTCGCCAACATGAATAATGAGACTATCTTGTTGTTCCCATCTTGCAGAGGGATGCCACCAATTTAAGGAGGAGGCTTACATCACCGTTGATGCTGACTTGAAGAAGGAGGTTTACGAGTTAAAGCAGAAGATTCCATTGCCACAATCCCAAATTTGAAGGAGGATGCTTATGTTCATTGGCCCCAACTTGAAGGATCCCTAAAAATCTTTGAGGACTTAGGAGTTTTAATTTCGATGACTTGAGAGTCTTGAACTTAAAAGACTTAGTTGTCTTTAATTTTGTTGACTTGAGAGTTTTTGTCTTCGATGACTTGTGAGTCTTTAACTTTTAAGACTTGAGAGTCTTTACCATCAATGACTTGTGAGTCTTGAACTTTGGAGACTTGTGAGTCTTTGATTTTAATGCCTTGAGAGTTTTTATCATTGATGACTTGGGAGTCTTTAACTTGGGAGTCTTTGATTATGATGACTTTAGAGTCTTTATCTTCGATGACTTGAGAGTGGTTGAATTGACTTTAAAGTTTGCAATTTTGTTGACTCAATAGTCTTTAGGCAACTTAAAAGTCTTTCATTTTGATCACTTGAGAATTCTTTGGGTGACTTGACAGTCTATGCTGACTTAAGAGCCTAAAAACTTGGACTTGGAAGTTTAAAGGGTGACTTGAGATATGGAATTATGACTTGGGAGTCTTTAGGAGTGACTTGATAGTCTTTGTTAAGCATATAGTTATGCTGACTTGGACTTCATTGACTTAAAATTCTAATGTAAGTGACTTGAAAATCTTCAAATGTGACAACTTAGGGGTTTATGAAATTTGATGACTTAGGATTCTTGAATTTGAATGACTTGATGTTCTCTTACTTTACTGACTTAGGAGCCTGAAACTTTAACAACTTGATAGTTTGTGAGAGTTTGACGACCTGGGAGTTTACAAAATTTGATGACTTAACAGTCTTAACAGTTTAACTTGGACGTCCATGAGATTTGGTGACTTCTTAGTCTGTCAAGCTTGACTTTGAAGTTTGGTAGGATTGACTTCTATGTCTAAGATTTTGATGACTTTGTTTTCTGTAGAAGCTGACCTAGACGTCTTAGTGTTTCTCAACTCAGAAGCTTGTAAAGGCTGACTTAGAAATCTTAGAGTTCGGTGACTTAGGAGTCTGCTAGTATTGACTTGGAAGTCCGGGAGTTTTAAGACTTGGGAGTCTTCAACATTTGATGACTTCAAATGCAAGATTGACTTCAGAGTCTTGCATGGTTGACTTCAGAGTAAGAGAGTTCGATGACATAGGTGTTTGTAGAGGCTAACTTGGAAGTCTTAGAGTTTATCAACTCAAAAGCCTGTAAAGGTTGACTTAGAAGTCTTAGCGTTTGGGCGACTTGAAAGTCTAAAATGAGTGACTAGAAAGTCTTCTGGTCTATACAAGGAGTGAGTTGAAAATTTGTAAGTTTTTTGATGACTGAGGTGTCTATGGAGGCTGCCTTGGAAGTCTGCCCCCTAAACATCAATTTTGGGTGTTCTTTTACTAAAGCGTTTTTAATATGATTTGATGATTAATCAGATTCTTTAGTGTCTTCTTCATCTAATGTGATCTTTCCTTCCTTTGCAAGTTGCAGGGCTTGTCTTCTGAATGCTTTGCCCTTCTCTATTGGGTGATTGATGATCATGTGAAACTTGCAATATTTGGGATCATTAGTTCTTCTAATTTCTTCAGGACACCTTGACTCTGGGAGTTCTATAAGTCCTTTCTTAAGAAGTTTGTCAAGTATTTCTGGCATATCAGCCTCAGAATAATAACATTTTTTCTCTTCAAACTCTTTGAGCATGAAGCTTCTACTTCTGGATGATGTGATTGATTCACCATCATTGAGTCGTTTTCTATAGTAGGCAATTGTAAGCTCTATATCATGAGCTCGTGTTACTAATTCTTAGAATGTTTTTGGGCTTGTTTACTTGTAAGACATAAAGTATATCCCAATCCATCCCATGGGCACACATCTCAACAACCGAAGATTTAGATAAATGGTCTTTACACTTTAGAGAGAGAGAGCACACCAACGATTAATGTAATCGATGATTGACTTGTTGTTCCACTGCCTTGTGTTAGTCAACTCTGTTATGCCGACTACGCGGCGCTTGCTATAGAAGCGATTTAAGAATTCACTTTCCATTTACCCCCAACTATCGATGGACTTAGAGGCTAGGTCTGTATACCAGTTCAATGTAATTCCTTTAAGGGATCGCACAAACTGTTTCACCAATCGGTCTCGTTCAGTGCCAACATTGGTACAAGTTTCGATGAAGTGAGCGATGTATTGTTTTGGGTTGCTTTTTCCATCAAATTGTTGGAACTTAGGTGGTTGATAGCCATGAGTCATACGAAGTGCATTGATCTTATTTATATAAGGTTTCTTATACAAGTGAGTTTTATGAGAGTCCCCTTCCAAATGAACCTTCATCGCATTAGCTATCAAGTTTTGAATTTGATCAACTGACATTGAGTTCAAGGTTGAATTGTTCTTTGGATTGCATAGCTATTAGTTGTTTGTATTAGCTATTAACTGTTAGCTGTTTGAGTTAGTTATTTGTATTAGTTGTTTGAATTGGCTGTTTGCTGAAAAACTGTTTAGTAAAATTAGCTATTTCAGATAAAGTTGTGAGACAAAAAGCTAATTTTTCAAAAAGCTCTTCCAAAAAGCTCATGAAATTAGTCTTTTCAAATTAGTTTTTTAGACTCAAAAATCTCTTCTATAAAGCTCTTTCAGCAAACACCCAATTTAGCTTTTTTACTTCGTCAAATAATTAATTTTGGTCAAAAAAGCTCTTCAAAAAGTTGTTTGTCAGACACCCCTATTATCAAACTCCTTGCTGTGATTGGACTATCTGACAGAATCTTCACCACCTGAGCCTTTGTTCGAGACTTCAGATGACCGCTTTTCCAAGATCTTTCTCAAATCAGTAATCTGCTTATTTTTGATGCTTAATTTGAGCATCCTTTTCTTCGCTCTCCATAGAGAGTCTTTCCAAAGTTGTCTTCATGCTTCCTAATTCTTCCTCTAAGTTTATAGCTTCTGTCACCATGACTGACATGACGATAGTGTTAGAGAACTTGATTTTAACTTCTGAGAAAAGTGAATCCCTTGGAGATTTTAGTGAACAATCGCTGCTAACATAGTCATCATCTCCCTCATCGAAAGGTTGGAAGATAGGATTGGTGTAGGATTGGAATTCATCCAGTCCATGGGGTAGAGTCTTCCTCATATTAAAGACAGTAAGAGGTTTTAGCTTCAAATTAGGGAGGCAAAGAGTTTGATTAACTCCATCAGTAGGCAAGTTAGAGCCAGATTTTTGAGTTTTGCGTGACTACAAAGTTGGAGTCACAACTTGTTGTTTAACGGTGACAGAGGCAACAACTTTGGTCATGCTCCTAGTCATCACTCTAGTGCTTCAATTGCCAGATGCAATACTAGCCTTTGCGGATCTTTCATATGTAGATCTGATAGTCTCTTTCTTCAAAGGTTAAAGGATGGCATTCTTGGGGGCCATGTTATCTTCGAAAGAATACAAGGTTTGCAGTTTGGAGAAAGAGATGAGAGGTAGAGATGTCCAACCGAACGTGCCAAAAATTTGTAAATACAAATTTTGAGCCTAAAATAATTTAGACAAGAGATTTATTAACAAATCGAATTTTTGTATTGAAATGGTATAAAAGGGCACAATATCTGTATAATTGTTACAAGAACAAGTATAATAAATCCTCTTATTTGACCTCCTTGAATAATCTTGAATGAATTTGGTCTCTGAGAGGGCCTAATAGGCTTAATCTCTACCGAGAAAATAGCTTGTTGTCTGAGAGTAGACAACACATGCTTGGCATGCTTGTTGTCTTCTTCTAGAGAGAATTTTTGAGTTCTTTTGAATTTTACTCAATGTTGAACCCTAAAATAAGAGGAGTAGCTCCCTTTTTATAGGGAAGTCGGAAATAGAGTTTTTTCCTGATTATTTCTAAAAAGAAATAATAATTTATATTCTGTATCATTTGTGACATGTGGCGCTTTTTAATTGGCCGCAATAATTCTCCAGGAAATATTTAATTTAATGGGTTGTTGTAATTAATTAGATACATAACGGAGTATAATTGGGCGAAATAAATAAATAAAATTTCATTTTCCACGTGGCGCCACCGATTTGTTGTTGAATTTTTTGCCTTCTACAGGGACATTGCTCATTCTCTCCTTTTATTTGTTTGTTTTAGGGCATTGGCCAAGACCTAAGGTTAGACTCTTTTTAACTGGAATGTGCATAGGCTTAGAATAGTGCATCCAAAAACATTCCAATATTTTATTAATGTATGCTTCTTGACTTAGACAAAGAAGCTTCTTGGAATAGTTTTGAGTTATTTCCACACCTAGGACATACCTAGCTTCACCCATGTCCTTCATCTCAAAGACAGAGGATAATCACTGCTTAGTGGTTTTGATCATCTCCATGTTGTTTTCAACCAATAGTATGTTGTCAACATAGAAAGTAAGGAGCATAAATTCCTCTACAGTTTTCTTGACATACACACAATGATCTTTAGAAACTATGTTTAAGCCAAAGGAAATAATAACTCCATAGAATCTGAAATACCATGCTCTGGAAGACTTCTTAATAGCATAAATAGACCTTTTAAGATGACAAACTTTGTCTTCTTGATCTATTGATACAAACCCCATAAGTCTTCATTAGGACTTCCACTAAGGAAAGCAATCTTTATGTCCATTTGAAGCAATTCTGAGTCAAAATGGGCAGCCATGGCTAGAAGTACGCGAATTGAGGCAATTGTCACCATAAGAGAAAAAATCTCCTCATAGTCTACCGCCTCAATTTGGGTAAACTCCTTCACCACTAAATAGGCTATAAACTTGTCAATCGATCCATTAGCCCAATGTTTTATCTTGAAAATTAACTTGTTTCCAATTGATTTACGTCAAGGAGGAAGATCAATTAGTTCCCAAACCTGATTTCTTGTCATATAATCCATTTCATCCCTCATGGCATCGATCTTTTCTTTATGGGTTGGTGAATCAATAGCATCTTAGAAAGAGGTCAGTTCGTCTGCTTCCAAAGGAGTGCACATGAATAATTATTCTTTGATTTGGAAATATCATTGAGGAATTCTTCCATGCTTACTTCTCCGGAGTCTTAGACCTTCATTTATTTAACTTACCGGGGAATTCCTCCCCCTATGTCATGGAGGTCTAGAGTCCTCAATGGGTAGAGAATATCCCTAGGAGATGTGGGATCCTAAAGAAGTGGACTTACCTCATTTTCAGGAACTGGAGACAGAGGATGAACCTCAATCTTAGGATGATTCTCTTGAGCAATGAAATACTCATTATCTCTTCTAGATATTGGAAGAGTACTATCCTTGGTGACATGGTGTTTGTTTAAATTCTCCCCCTCACTGAGAGATAGTGGATCATCTTGCTGTAACTCAAACTACTTTAGGGCCTTTTGATTTAGCAACCCTTGTTAACTCATCCTCAATAAACTGAACATCGTGGGAATATACTTTCATGATACCACCACCTTGGTGGCCTTAGACCAAGTTTTCCATATTTATGGATTGGGTTGTGTACATAACTAGTCAAATTGGCACACGATTGAGTATATAAGCTACCGTGTGTAATGCATCCCTTTAAAAATTGATTGGAAGGTTGGTATGTGCTATCATTGACTTTTCTATGTTAAGCAATGTTCGATTCCTATGTTTTGCCACACCATTTTGTTGTGGAGTGCCATCAATCGTAAGTTGTCTTCGTATACCCTTGGTCTCACAAAATCCTTTAAAAATATGTGAGAGGTATTAACGACCAAGATTAGTTTGAAGAGTTTTAACTCTCTCCTCTAACTGGGTCTCTACCTTGAATACAGAATGTTTGAACACATCCATTGCCTCTTAGTGACAAGATAATATGTACACATACTCATATCTTGAATTGTCAAGATATGAAAGTGACAAAATGGATAGCCTATGATATGCTTGAACATTCATAGGCCCAAACTATCAGAATAGATTATTTCTAAAGGACTTGAAGCCCTAGAAGCCTTACCAAAAGGCTTTGCGGTTGCTTTCAAGGTAGGCGTGACTCACATTTAGGCAATTTAACCTTAGTGGGTCGGTCTAACATACCTTCTTTTGCTAGTCTATTTATTCTATCTTGGCCAATATGGCCTAGTCTAGCATACCATCTAATTGAATCATAGTTAGAATCAAAATCTAAGACAAAGTCAGAAGATGAATTATTATAACAACAATCTACAATAAGTACAAAGAAAATCATTTTTCAAAGTAGCTTGGTCAAACACATTGCCACCGTACTAAAGGTCCAAACCATCAGTACAAGAATTGAAAAAGAATCCTAATTTCATCAAAGAAACTAAAGAGACAAGACAAACTCGCACCCCAGGTGCGTATATAACATCATGGAGAAGTAACATATTTCCTCCACACAATCTGCGCATGTATGTCCCAACAGCTAGAACATCTTCTTGACTACCATTTCCCAGCACAACAGTCTCTGAACCCACCGAATAAGGGTAAAAGTCCATGAAGCCAACTCAATCCCGAACTATAAGTTTGCTAGCTCCTATATCTACATTCCAATTAGGAAAAGAATTAGCAATGAATGCATGGGAACAAACATACTATTCATGAGAATAAGTGGAGAAAGGTACCTTGGGAAGCTCTGGACAATCCTGAGCATAGTGCCCTTTCATTCCGTAATTATAGTACTTCACACATGCTATGTCCCTCTCTCTACGCCTTTAGCCTTTAGCTTCTTGGTAACACCACCCTTAGGCTTAACCTTTTGAGGAGGGCAAGAAACTCTCTTAAATTGTCTACCTTGATTATTCTTGTTGCCTTTGGGTCTATTTCCCTTAGAAACAAGAACAACACTGTATGAACTAAACATTTTTCCTCTTCCATTTCAAGGTGACTTTGGATCTCTACAAAGGTCCTCAAGTGCTCAAAATGGACCATAATGAGCTTCACATTTTTTCAATGCTCATGCACTTTAGGAAGGGCACAAATCACATTTAGGACTTGTTTGTCCTTAGAGATCTTAGCCCCCGCTGTCTTACAATCCTGAACCATGGCACTTATGGCTCGTAAGTGTTTAGCCATAGTACGAGTGGTGTCAATTTGGTTTTACATCCACTTCAGGTGCAAGGTACGAAGCCATGTTGCGGATGTATGGTTAAAACGGATCTGAGGTTTGTCCCATATGTCCTTAGAAGTGGAACAACCCTTACACTCACTAATAAGATCGTCGTACATGAAGTGCAACATTGTAAAGCACGCTCTGCAATCGTTATTGGACCAATCTTGATAATCCAAAGGCGTTCTTTATATTGCACATAAACAACATCAATAGGCTTGCCATCTTTGTCTTTGTCTGATGACTGAGACTTAGCTATGGTCAAGTGTTCAAGTAAATCCTTTTCATTCAGAAGATACGGAATGTTCTGATGTCAGATGTCATAGTTAGTTCCATCTAGCTTATGGTTGCCAGACAACTCACCAAGCATTGCATTTTTTTAAGCCATATCTACAAGTATGAAAGATGGACGTTACGCACATTTTCTCTAAACACTAAATTGTTGAAAAATTCCATTACTTATATTATATGATCAAAAAATCTCTCTCATCTCACAATCATCTCATATAAATATAAACTAGAAATTTAAATAATTTAATTAAATATTTCCATAAAAACACATTTATATGGACTAACAAGAATGTTAAACAAATTAACATTCATCTAAATATCACATAGAGATTTATTAAATTCATGTAAAACAAATTTACACAATAATTATATATAAAACTAATTTATAAATGAAACAAATTCATATAATTGCAGCCCATCTAATATTCATGAGTCACCTAAAATGAAATTCCAATCCTCTTATAGTTTGTGGTTGTTTGATACATAAAAGGAATTTATAGAACAAATTTGCGTGTAATAGTGTAACCTTTTCACATTAAACATATTAACGCCATTAAATTCACTCAAAATTACAATTCAATTAAAGAATTATTAACATGCCACATGAATTTAAATAGGAATAATATATATATATATATATACACACACACACACACACACACACACACAAACAATCTATACATATATATATATATATATATATATATATATATATATATATATTATATACATACATACATACATACATGCATATACATAGACACACAGACACTTAGACACACACACAGGCACAGTGTAACACCCAGGATTTTTATCCCCTTCGTTAAGCCGATTTCCCTATTTTATATCGTTATAAGAAATAATGTCGATGTGCCTGCTTAAGTGCTGATTTATATTGCAACGAATATTATTATTGTTATTAAGGATTACTATTGGGCACTACATGGAGTAGATTCCCGAATACGACTGGACTATCGAACCCTGGGAATAATCCTGCAATTTATTGAATCGAGCCTTAATATATTCAAAGGGCGAGCAACCTGACTAACGATTAGTACGGGTTACCAACGGAGGCCCGGGTTTAGGGAGCTCGCAAGTGTTTATCAGTTTAAAAAATATAAAATAAAATAAAATAAAATAAAAGGGAAAAGGGGGGCTAAATGCGTGAACCCCCCCTTGGCAGACACTGCGCAACCCCCCTCTTCTCATCTGCCTTCGCTGCAGTCGGCCACGGCGCCGACCACCGTTTGGCCGCCCAGGCAGCCGCCGACACCACCCCTGTCTCTCTCCCTTTCTCTCGCTCGCGTATGTGTGTGTGAAGAGGAGGCTTGCCTCCTCTACTTTCGCTTCCTCCAGCCCGGACGCCGGCCAGCTGCCGCCGTTCCGGTCGCCGGATCACTGTCCCGACCGCCACCAACCGGTAACCACAACTCCTCTCTCTCGTGCGTTTGTGTGAAGGGGGATGAAGAGGTAAACCCTAATCCCCTCTTGATCTAATTATTGATGTTTACGCTTAAATTTTTAGTAATAAATGATGTATTTGGCATGGATAAATATTTATTGATAAGTTTCTTGGATTATTTTGGATGTTTAAATGGAGTTTGGTAGTTGTGCGATTGAAGGGAGTATAGTGAACGAAGGATTGTAGGGTGGATATGAATTTCAATATAATTGTGTTGAATTAAGGATGCTTAAGCACATCCTAATCAATTGTGAATGAAAATAATAAGAAAACTAAGTGTGGATTGTGTGGGTGATATTGTCATGGATAGGGGAGTTAGGGTTTGTGATTTAAATGATATGACTGACTTGATTATGGTCAATTTAGCGGTTTTAAGTGAGTTATAATGAATAATTGACTAAAGTTGATGGGTTACACATGTGATTTGAGGGATGAGTAGTAGCAGTAGCACGAGGGATAGCGGCCGAAACTCGGCTTCGAAGTCAGCCAAAAAAAAAAAAATCAGCCCTTGTACGGGCCTTTAGCTTGAAGACAAGGTGGGTTTCCTCTTCCTCCTAATTATTATTCATTTCAATAAAAGTTTACTGAGTATAGTTCATTCAGGTTGGCGTTGAATAAATATCAGCAATTCGAGGAAATTGTTTTGTAAAGTGAATTAACGTGCTATGTGAATCCCTCACTCCTTAATCGGTGAAAGTGGGTGATATGCTGGTTAACAAACTTCAGAAACCTTATAAATGTGCGGGAATGCTGATTTACATGAGTCCAAAGCATTTCTAAATGTTTTATTAGTTGTATGCTTCGATTTCAAGCATTTGTGCATCAGATGGTGAACTAAGCTTCAGCGTACGAATCAGAGGTGAAACAGGACGTTTAGTCGTAATATATAGTGGTGTGGCAAGCTGTGATTATGTGTATTGATCTTGCACCTCCATCGCATCAGCATGAAATTAACTACAATCGTGTGGATTGCGCTATGATTTTGGGAATTGGTTGAGGATATGATTTTTTGACATGACCACGCAAGCTATGTGAAACCTTTTCCCCTGAATTGATGAATGTGTGAGATGGCCTTGATCTCAAGTCTTAGAGATCCTTAAAAATTCATAAATTCCCGCTCGCATGATTTCAAAGCGTTTCTAGATGTTTATCAGATGCCTGTTTTAATTGACAAGTCATTGGTAACAAAATAATCCTAAATCATAGGACTGCTCAACTGAATGAGGTAGGTGACTAGTCAATAGGCCTAGGAATCCTTTTAAAATAAAGGACTTAAGTAATGAGCATACAGTTACGTCGTATCAGTTGTTATATTCAACTTAGGCAACCCAGCACCCTTCATCAAAGTTTACATGAAAGTTTCAAAGTTCAGTGTTTTATAATTCTGCCAGTAGGCAGAGAATTCAAAGTTCAGTATTTTATAGCTCTGCCAGTAGGCAGAGAATTCAAAGTTCAGTGCTTCACTGTTCTACCAGCAGATCGAGAATTCAAAGTTCAATGTTTCATAGCTCTGCCAGTAAGCAAAGGTTTCAAAGTTCAATGATTCATAGCTCTGCTAATAGGAAGAGGATTCAAAGTTCAATATTTCATAATTCTGCCAGTAGACATAAACTTTAAAGTCCATATGCCCTATAATTCTGCTAACAGGCAGGAGAGTCAAAGTCATACATTATAAAGCACAGTCAACTAGTAGAAAAACAAGGTCCAAGGAGACTCCCAGTTCATGTGATGGCTTATAAAACGTTATACTTTTAATAAACAAGCATGTGAAGTTCAAAGGTAATATTGCTACAACATTAGTTAAAAAATCACATGACATAGTTATATGTTTCACTGTACAGTTATCGTTCCTTGTTTTAGCAAGGAGATCTACTCCTGCATATGATCTGTTACTGTGTGGTGCAGGGAAGTCATAAGTTTGGTGATAGCATCGCATTGGGCATGATGATTGTTTTAGTGTAATTGCTAAGTTCATATAGCCTATTACCTGATAGCATCTTCAATGAATTTTAATGATTATGTACGGCATAAACTATATGAGCTGGACTATGCCTTAATGATGTACTGAGCATTACGTATAAAGTTTTAGCGATTGATGGGAAGCATATAAGCCTTTTATAATAGAAATCTCAGCAAGTGGTGTTTATGGGTAAAACCCCTTTCTTTTCATTGAGTTTATGAGTTCGTATGAATTTCTTATGGTAAGTTCATTGAGTGTGTCTATTCTCAAGTTTAAGCCATTGGTGCAAATACAGTTTCTCTTGCGTTGTGGTTTGCACATATTGTAAGGTAGGTGAGTTCTTCAAAGGGGAGAATTTACGAACGACTTTTGTAAGTTATTATTGCACTTTAAGTATTTGTTTTGAGAGAGGAGGTTATCCACTGAGCGGTATTTGCTCATTCCCATCTATTATTGTTCCCTTCCCAGGTTTCTGAAATAACAGGCAAAAGTCGGCCCATGTAAGCCGAGATGGAGTCATTGCTGTCCTAGTAGTAAAGTTATAAGCTTGTGTGTGAGCTGTGAAGTTGTATAATGATGTAACAGTTCATTTCTATGTAATTTAAGCCCTTGTGTGCATGTATTGCATATCATCTAGAGTCGCTCTGTATGGCCATGTGAGCCAACCATCTAAGTTGCCAACCATGTCTTCGCTAAGGCTGTTTATAGTTGGGATGTAAACCCCCAGTACTCCGGACGTGTAGTCCGTGGAGTTCTACTTTTTATTGTTTCTTTGTTTTAGTGTTGAACTGCATTGGTTGATATGCTCTGGGCAAGTGGCCTGTAGAGTTGTGAACACCTGCGGGTAGTCGTTGAGTTGGTTGCTTTTATTGCTGTTTTTCAGTGCAGGGAATTTAATGTATGGGAAATGGTATGTTTTTAGGGAAAACTCTATCTGTTTTATCCCAAGATTTAAATAAAAAAGCTAACACTTCTAGCTCTAGGGTTGGGGGCGTTACAGATGGTATCAGAGCAAGGTCCTACGACTATAGGCTGCGACCTAAGTTTTGCATTGCATATAGTTATCTAGGCATGTGTCCATAAGGAGGTGCTACTTGGTGTGCCTTTGTTTACAAATGTGTTTTGATATGAAAGTTGTTGTGTTTAGTTGGCTATGTATGGCTTGAGCATGCTAAACTATTGAAAGAATGGGTCGCCTACTAGAGCATCAACTGAACGGCTTGTGTTCTTGTAATTGAGCTAGGTGTTAGCCCACTAATGTTAATTTTGTAAATCCGCTTTAGTGATTTAAAGCAAAGGTTTAAAGTATGCTTGATTTGGACTCAAACGATAGGAAATGTTTGAGCTCTAAGCTTACTCTTGTCCCTAATGTACGGTTTGCTCCTCGGGCCCTATAATGGAGTGAGTAGACGTGCTCAATGGTTAGTGGAGAAAGGCCTTGATGCAGTCAAACTAATTGTCTTTCGAAATCTAGCAACATTGAAAGTCAAGGTCTTCCTAATCAGTAAGTTGAAGATTTTGCTTCGTATTGAAGGACATTTCTTATTATACAGTCAAGCGTTGCTGTTGCATCTAAAGACGTGCATTTTTATTGCAATGATGTTTTGGATGCTTACATGCCAAGATCCATATGTTGCTTGCTGTGTTGATGAGCAGTTGTAAGTGAATAATGATTACTCCCCTTGACTGAAAGCTCTTTGGGGCACTACCCTATTATGTTACGTACATGTCAAGGGAACTAAGCAAGAACTTCGTATGCGTGCATGTCAGCATGAGTGCTATTAGCGCTTAGATGTGGCCGTAATCTGGATTGTCACGTGCGTTGGGAGGCATCTTTACATCCCAACATGCAACTACTGTTACCCCTGAGTCAGCTCAGCGTTATGCTCGTTGTGGCATGGAACGCTATTCATATTATAGGCTTAATAGTATACTGGCCCTATCAACCCTGATACACCTAGAGTGGAGATAAAAGAAAGAATCTGATAGTCTTTGGAATTGTTATGCCACATGTATCACCTCGCTACTACCCGAGACGAGGATTTATGCCTTTTTGACATTGTTTATGCGCTAGCACCAAGTGTTGAAGCTGGAATTGCTCATAGGAAAAGGTAGAACCTTCCCATCCGTACTAAGAATGCCTTGGACCTCTACAATTACCTTATGAGACAAATGCATTGCAAAGCTTCAACGTATGTCTATAAGACCATTGATGCCATTGTTTTTACTCCTAGTTAGTTGTTTGAAGGCTAAATTCTAATGATATCGGACAAGCCCCAAGACATACCGGTGAGCCTAGATGGCACAAGAAGGTTGCAATGAAGTATACTTGTATAAATGCCCCCTTTTGTGTGGTATTATTACAAACCTATGTATTTTGAAGCACAATTATAGCATTATGAACAATGTGAGGACCCTGGAAGCATGTGTAGTTACAAGGAATGTTATGTATGGTCACTTGTATGTTTTATAAGTAAATGGTATAATAGATAAACCATTGGTGCTTGTTAACTTGAATGTTGTTGAGTTGATCGGACAGCGTAGCCTACGTGAGTATTGCTTCATGTAGTCATCGTTGGGTAACCAGTACATAGCATTTAGTCCTTCTATTATGGTTGAATGACTGGCTGTGTACCTACTTCATAGCATAGTTGCTCGGCTGTGGCCCTTAACATTTAAATGCTTACCTCTACACGCGTTATTGAATGGTATGCTGATTGTTATGGAGTTACACATCTTCTATCCGAACTAAGACAATTATTCTTATGATTGATTGAATGGCTAGTTGCTCATGTGCATAGTGAAAAGATATGGTCATCTTAGGGGTTTACATTCACATTTGGTTGCCTTGTACATTCACTGTTGTGGCCATATCACCTGCTAACGTACTCGCGACTATACTTGAATGCACATCTTTAAAACATATGTATGGAGATATGAAGAACAACCCTAGCAAGGGTTCAACCGAGTGTTCTCACATGATATGGTTGAATCATTTTGCATTATGTGTTGCATGATGAGTTTTATGTGATATATGGTAAATTTTCTAGAAAACCATGGACAGTGTCTCCCTATCAGGCATGCTGCCAATGCTATCTTACTCTACTTAGTTATTGGATGGATTTCTCTCCCACCTAGTTGTCAAGTGGTGAGATATGACACTATTTTTCATATTGCCCGTACCATTTCTTGAGATACGTCCACATATGTACATACTTGTTCATGAGTACCTTATATACAATGGTTGAACCCAAGGTCATGTAGAAGTCTTTGCCGTAACCCTTCATTGAGTTGTGAAGCATAGTTGTCAATGTAAGTGACCGGAATGATGGTTGCATATGTACTGCTCCTGTAAGTTGTTACCAGATATATGGGATGGACTGATTCAGATTACATGTGACTCTGAAGCTGTAGACATTGAATCATTGATTCCATGAACTGTCATTGTGTCAAAGTAATCTTACGTGATGTTGTGTGATACCCTCATCACTTTAGAGAGTTATTGGAATCTCAAGGATAACCGTTCTAAGCCCAAAAAGTGATTTGAACCTATGTTTTAGAATGAAATTACCATGCACGACCCTTGATGGTTATGGCCTGATGTCATAGCCTTAGGCACCAACTCAGGGCGACGCATGTACATAGAATTCCATGTCACGATGCGAATGGGGCTTAGCTAATTCTAAGTTTGTGTTCCTTTCAAAAACAAGTTTAATATGGTTTCCACGCCAACTCAATTGCCCCTTTCCACTGTGATTTCCCCTCGGCGCCTGAGTAAACGCTTGAAAAGGTTGGCGAGGTGGAGCATGGATTCTGTAAGCTCTTTTTTTTTTGGAGTTTAATTCATTGTAAAACAGATTTTCCCGCTCATGTTCAGACTTATGTAGAGTAGATCATGCGCATGCGCATGTGTGGGTGGAAATTCTTTTAAGGGGGGGAGGATGTAACACCCGGGATTTTTATCCCCTTTGTTAAGCCGATTTCGCTATTTTATATCGTTATAAGAATTAATATTGATGTGCCTTCTTAAGTGCTGATTTATATTGCAACGAATATTATTATTATTTTTATTGTTATTAAGGATTATTATTCGGCACTACATGGAGTAGATTCCCGAATTCGACTGGACTGTCGAACCTTGAGAATAATCCTGCAATTTATTTTATCGAGCCTTAATATAATCAAAGGGCGAGTAACCCAACTAACGATTAGTACGGGTTACGAACGGAGGCCCGGGTTTAGCGAGCTGGCAAGTGTTTATCAGTTTTAACAATAGAAAAAAATAATAAAATAAAAGGGAAAAGGGGGGCCAAACGCGAGAACCCCCCCTTAGCAGACACTACGTGACCCCTTCCCCCTCTGCTCCCCTGCCTCCGCTGCAATCGGCCATGGCGCCGGCCGGTCGATGGTCGTTGGTCGCCGTTTGGCCGCCTGGGCAGGCGCCGACACCACCTCTGTCTCTCTCCCTTTCTCTCGCTCGCGTATGTGTGTTTGAAGAGGAAGCTCGCCTCCTCTGTTTTAACTTCCATCGGCCGGATGCCGGCCAGCTGCTGCCATTCCGGCTGCCGGCTCACCGTCCCGACCGCCACCCACCGGTAACCATAGCTCGTCTCTCTCGTGTGCTTGTGTGAAGAGGGGTAAAGAGGTAAACCCTAATCCCCTCTTGATTCAATTATTGATGTTTAGGCTTAAATTGTTGGTGGTAAATGATGTATTTGGCTTGGATAAATATTTATTGATAAGTTTCTTGGATTATTTTGGATGTTTAAATGGAGTTTTGTAGTTGTGGGATTGAAGGGAGTATAGTGAACGAAGGATTGTAGGGTGATATTGTGTTGAATTAAATGTAGTATAGTGAACGAAGGATTAAATGGATTATAATGAATTTCAATGTATTTGTGTTGAATTAAGGATGCTTAAGCACTTCCTAATCAATTGTGAATGAAAATAATAAGAAAACGAAGTGTGGATTGTGTGGGTGATATTGTCATGGATAGGGGAGCCAGGGTTTGTGATTTGAATGATAGGACCAACTTGATTGTGGTCGGTTTAGTGGTTTTAACTGAGTTATATTGACTAATTGACTAAAGTTGATGGGTTACACATGTGATTTGAGGGATGAGTAGCAACAGTAGCACGAGGGACAGCGGCCGAAACTCAGCTTCGAAGTCAACCTCAAAAAAAAAAAAGAATAAGCCCTTGTACAGGCCCTTAGCGTGGAGGCGGGTGGGTTTCGTCTTCCTCCTAATTATTGTTCATTTTAATAAAAGTTTACTCAGTATAGTTCGTTCAGGTTGACATTGAACTAATTATCAGTAATTTGAGAAAGTTGTTTTGTAAAGTGAATTAACGTGCTACGTGAATGCCCCACTCCCTAATCGGTGAAAGTGGGTGATCTGCTAGTTTCCCAACTTCAGAAACCTTATAAATGTGCGGGAATGCTGATTTACATGAGTCCAAAGCATTTCTAAATGTTGTATTAGTTGCATGCTTTGATTTCAAGCATTTGTGCATTAGATGGTGAACTAAGCTTCAACGTACGAATCAGATGTGAAACAGGACATTTAGCCGTAATATATAGCGGTGTGGCAAACTGTGATTATGTGTACTGATCTTGCACCTCCATCGCATCAGCATGAAATTAACTACAATCGTGTGGATTGCGCTATGATTTTGGGAATCGGTTGAGAATATGATTTTATGACGTGACCACGCAAGCTATATGAAACCTTTTCCCCTGAATTGATGAATGTGTGAGATGGCCTTGATCTCAAGTCTTAGAGATCCTTAAAAATTCATAAATTCCCACTCGCATGATTTCAAAGCGTTTCTAGATGTTTATCAGATGCCTGTTTTAATTGACAAGTCATTGGTAACAACATAATCCTAAATCATCGGACTGCTCAACTGAATGAGGTAGATGACTAGTCAATAGGCCTAGGAATCCTTTTAAAATAAAGGACTTAAGTAATGAGCGTACAATTACGTCGTATCAGTTCTTATATTCAACTTAGGCAACCCAGCACCCTTTATCGAAGTTTACATGAAAGTTTCAAAGTTCAGTGTTTTATAGCTCTGCCAGTAGGCAGAGAATTCAAAGTTCAGTGTTTTATAACTCTGCCAGTAGGCAGAGAATTCAAAGTTCAATGTTTCATCATTTTGCCAGCAGGCAGAGAATTCAAAGTTCAATGTTTCATAGCTCTGCCAGTAAGCAGAGGTTTCAAAGTTCAGTGATTCAAAGCTCTACTAATAGGTGGAGGATTCAAAGTTTAATGTTTCATAATTCTGCTAGTAGGCATAAACTTTAAAGTCCATATGCCCTATAATTCTGCCAACAGGTAGGAGAGTCAAAGTCATACGTCATAAAACACCGTTAACTGGTAGAAAAATAAGGTCTAAAGAGACACCCAATTCATGTGATGGCTTATAAAACGTTATACTTTTAATCAACAAGCATGTGAAGTTCATAGGTGATATCACTACAACATTAATTTACTAATCACATGACATAGTTATATGTTTCACTATACGGTTATCGTTCCATGTTTTTGCTAAGAGATCTACTCCTGCATATGATGTGTTACTGTATGGTGTGTAGTGAAATCATCAATTTAGTGATTGCATGGCATTGGGCATGATGATGGTTTTAGTGTAATTGCTAAGTTCGTATAGCCTATTACCTGACAGCATCTTTAATGAATTTTAATGATTATATACGGCATAAACTACATGAACTGGAATATGCCTTAATGATGTACTGAGCATTACGTATAAAGTTTTAGTGATTGATGGGTAGCATATAAGCCTTTTATAACAGAAATCCCAACAAGTGACGTTTGTTGGTAAAACCCCTTTCTTTTCATTGAGTTTATGAGTTCGTATGAATGTCTTATGGTAAGTTTATTAA
Source organism: Selenicereus undatus (assembly GCA_017589665.1). Taxonomy (NCBI): domain Eukaryota; kingdom Viridiplantae; phylum Streptophyta; class Magnoliopsida; order Caryophyllales; family Cactaceae; genus Selenicereus; species Selenicereus undatus. The sequence continues at coordinate 30,296,481 of JACYFF010031954.1, read as the reverse complement.
GTGTGGCTATTGTCAAGTTTAAGCCGTTGGTGCAAATATAGTTTCTTTTGCGTTGTGGTTTGCACATATTGTAAGGTAGGTGAGTTCTTCAAAGGGGAGAATTTACGAACGACTTTTGTAAGTTATTATTGCACTTTAAGTATTTGTTTTGGAGAAGGAGGTTATATACTCAGCGGTAGTTGCTTATTCCCATCTATTATTGTTCCCTTCCCAGGTTTCTAAAATAACAGGCAAAAGTTGGCCCACGTAAGCTGGGATGGAGTCATTGCTGTCCTAGGAGTAAAGTTATATGCTTGTGTGTGAGCTGTTAAGTTCTATAATGATGTAACAGTTCATTTCTATGTAATTTAAGCCCTTGTGTG
>JACYFF010031954.1:30254845-30291119 GCA_017589665.1 Selenicereus undatus | reverse complement strand
CACACACACATATATATATATATATATATATATATACATATATATTTATTTATATTTGTATATGTGTGTGCACCTGTGTATATATATTTGCTAATAACCACCCTAGACCTACCCCCATCTTTTCGTAACCATTCTTCTTTCTTCCATACCCTCACAGCCACCATAACCCTCGAGACACCCTCTCTCTCTCCCCGCCCCCCGCTCTCTCTCTCTAAATTACTCAGAAGCTCTATTTCTCTCACTACTACTTCTAATTCCCTCGTCCACACCACCAACCCCGCCTTACCCAGTCGCTTTCTCCATCCTCTACTGGGCCGCAATTACCACCAACAAAGGGATGCTGTCCGAAAACATTGGTAAACCAAGCCCACCCTACCCAAGGGATGATACCGCCCCCTCTTCCGCATGCTTACACGCTCTACGGGCTTTATCTACTTGTCGCCTGATAAGATACTACCATGAACGTATTGATTGCCAGCTCACAAATCGCCAGACGCCATGATTGGGCTCGTTGGGGTGGTTTCTTATTGGGAGGACATTGATTGGTGAGCATTAAGGGCATGTAGACGAAGAAACAGTCAAGGTCGTCTTCGTCGGTGGCGCGTGGCCCACATGCGCCACACCTCCTGATGGTGGTGATGGGTGAGTCGACTTCTTCTGATTTCTACCCATTTTTAGGGTCTATGGGGTGGCTAGCCGATAAATGTTGGGACTTTCTGGTAGTTGGTCTTTGGTAAGATCCATTGAGAACATTAGGGTTTTGAGGGTTATAGATGTAGCAACATCAAAAGGCATATCAGTTTTAGCAGATTAGCAAAGGTTCATGTCCTAGTATCGCATAGATTAGGCTCAATATAATATCCAAAAAAATAATCACAATTGAGATTTAGGCTAACATGAATCTGTCGGGGGCTAGCATCAAACAAAATTAGCTCTGACACCACTAAAGGATAAGGAGGGCCCACCTCGATGCGGAAGTAAACCCATAATTGTTTGCTATCTGCTACCCACAAACAAGGTGGTACTAGAGTCACCAGTGAGTCCATACCCCAAACTCAAATCCTGGACATAGCTAGATTAGTGTGAGGGAGACAACAATGAATGAATTTTTGTTCTAGGAAATTGCTAGCTCAAACTATGTGTCTTTCCATGATCTGAGCCCCCTTTTTATAGCAGCACTAAGTTGAAACAACATGAAGGAATTGAATTGTCTGATTAATACCCAGTTAATCTTTTTATAACTGCTAAATCAATTGGGTGATTATGGTGAGATTATGGTGATCGTTACTTTTGGTCAACAAGAACAAAATTTAAGATATAAGTCCAAACGTGTAAGGGAAGCTAAGAATGTGAATTAAGTGCTGATAAAATAAAGCAGACGAATAAATGAGGGGAAGATAGAAAAATTTAATCTAAAATCAGTGCTTCCTTATTCTATTCGATCTTGTTGATATGAGAAAGAGCAAATGAATTCAAGAATGAACTTTGAAATAATCAGAATCAAGCTACATGCCTTGGATGCCAATGTCACTTGAATCCATAGAAATCTAACATGGTGAGGAATTTCACTCTAACATGATTAGAGCTATCTTACACAACCAAAAAATTCCAAAATGCTTGAATGAGCTAAAGAAAATTTATTACTGTTTCCACAATCGACATCATAATTTCTTCCAGTATTTTTCATTTGCCTTTTGCCTTTTACTGTGTTATATACACTTTACTGCCATCATCTATGCCCTTGCTAGCTGGTTTGGTGCTCCCATTTCCATGATTCTTCACACTTATTGATGATATGTGGTTCACGTTGGTTCCATTAAGGAAGACATTATCAAGATACCTTCAGTAAATTCAGAATTTAAAATACTTACTCATTGCAAGAATAGTTATTGTTGGATCAATCTATAGCTTTGAAAAACAATTACACATAGAATAAAGGTAGGTGTTGTAGTTTTAAACACTAACACGTGACTAATACACCAATGAAACTAAGGCTTCGTTTGGTCCTTAGAAAATTTGATAAAAAGAAAAGTTGAAGGAAAAAATGTAAAGGAAAAAACGTAGGGAAAAATGAATTTTTTTTTCTCTTGAAAATACAAGAATTTGGATGATAAATTTGAATGTTGACGAACTACTTGAATCATGTTGATGCCATCTAAGCAATGCGAGGTTGGAGATAGTTGAGAATTTTTCGGAAACTTTCCTCACAATTTATGAAGAAATTTTATCACTTGTTTCTAACAATTTTTCCACCTAACATTCCTCCATATTTTTTTCTTTGTGATTTTCTCTAAACCAAACACAAGAAAAAAAAAGTGACTTTCCCAAATTTTTTTCTTTCTACCAAATTTTCCCAGGTGCAAACGGAGCCTCAAAGTTCAGCTCAAAAGAAAATCACTACGTCTCAAAAGGACCATCATCTCAATAAGCAATCCAATTCCCCAAAACGAAAGCAAGCTTCGATAAAACAAGGGAAATTTACAGGAGGATCACACATAAAAAAGCCTTCAACCAACTCATTTTTTTTTGTAACAAACGAGTGTTGCTTTTGGAGGGAAAAACAAGTGAGTGAAAAAGTAAAAGCAAGTGCAATTGCCAAAATAACCTTAATGAGTTAAACCTCCCTCTCTCTTTATCTGCATTGTCACTTTCTCTCTCCACCAAAACTTGGAAGCAAAAACAGGGGCTCGATTTGCGCTATGGCCCTTTGTGCGAAGTACATAGATGCACACACACTCTCTCTCTCTCTTAATCTCTCTCCATAATTGAATCTACTCTTGAAAGTGTGTGGTAGTGAGCAATTGTGTTTCAAAATTGAGGGAAATCTTGCCCCAATTTCTTTAATGAAGCGTCAATGTGGGAGAAGATCAAGTGGGTGAGGCAAGGTGCGTAGGTGTAGGTCAGAGAAAGTGCAGGGGGAGGCTTGGACATGAGCTTGGAGTGTTTGGTGATGGTGGATACCTGACAATGGAGGTCAGTCATGAACTTGGCAGGGGAAGGGTTCGAACATCTAACAGTGGTAGACGACTCCAACCAGAGTGGTAAACAACAGGCATGTGAAATATTGTTTTTAACTTTTAGAGTTTGGTATGTGGAATGACGTTGTGGTGAATGGTTTAGGTTGTAGGAAGGGTGAATGTCTGGAGTTTAATGTATGGCATGTTGTTGATCACTGTTTACCATGCTATCATAAGAGTAGTTGTTGCGTGAACCCAATTGCATAGGTGGTTGGGGGGATGTAAGAGGGTGGGATTGGGGGTCATTCTCCTCCAAGGAAGATAATGTTGTTAAAATGCACATTGACTACGAACAAAGTAGCAGTAAACTAGCGAAAATGTGGTGTTCACCATGGTAGACATAGTGTACTGAATAGGTACACTGAGAGCAGTGGTGTTGACGACTCTTATTATATACTTCCATGCAGTAATTAATGCATTATTGGTTGCGATGACAAAAAATTGTTATCGTATGACTTGTAGGGTAGTTAGGAAGATGGTTGACCGATTGACTCGCGGGTAGTCATTGTTGTGACATCTGGTACACCTATCTTAGCGGACCTTACAACGGGACATTGCTTGCAGCCTGCGCGCTTGATACAGACACCCATCTTTCCAATTTCGCGTGTTGTATAATGTGTGTTGAGAAAATTGAAGAGTGACTGTGGTTCTTGGAAACGGTTGCTGAGTGCTTGGGGGATTCGTGCAAGCGTAGGGAGTCACAAAATCTCAAAAGTGATCAAAATGCAGCGAAGTTGGATATACGAGGCACACCTGTCGTAATCCCCATTGTGATTTTGATGCAAGCTACGAAGGCGATGTCATGGATGTTGAAGATCTATTGGATGGTTCCTATGTTCTGGGCGCAAGCAGGACATGAGATTGTGTTGTAGAATTTCATTAATACACAGATCTGTTAGTTACCTTAAGATATAATAGGTGTAGTCATTGTTGGTGATTATGGTCTATGTTTTCTGTGGTAGTGATAGTGGCAGAGATGTCATAGGACAACCAACATGTTTGCATCATCTTCAACTCAATCTTTGCAGGTTGAATGACTGCAAATCGCCTTCCATGTTCACCCAACGGACCCAACAAGCTGACCCTGGTAAACTGTGCTTTCAAATGGGTAAATGCACTGCTAGTTCAGAAATTGGTACCTTGATTGTGATTTACTGTTTGAATGTTCCCGAGGAAGCCACTGAATGGGGGTGGTGGTAAACTAAACGTGGTTGATTACTAGTGTATGACCAATATGTGCTTTACCAGTTTAGAGGAAGAAGATTCCCACCGTAAACTATCCCTACGAGCTGGACTGGAGATGGTTGGTCCGAAAGTGTATCCACAGTATGTTTGTTTGTGAATGACATGTGGGTTGCAGTGTCGGGTCAAGCTCTACATAGTCATACATTGTATGAATTATGTGGCTTACCGCTTATCATGTAATTCTTAACTTAGTAAACAACTGATAACATCGCGATATACATAAACATCTCAGTACATAGAGGGGTTAACCATAATGAAGTTCAGCGTAAACAATTTCAAATGGACTAGAGTTAGGATTACTAATAGGGGATATACAATTGTAAACACAAATACATAGTAATAGGGGCACATAAAGAGACGACGAACACAATGGTAAAGGACACTTAATCGATATACTAAAATGACAAGAACACCGTAGTAGCAAAATGAGATGCATATTCTTCGATCGTGTCCCCCCCTTAATTTCCCACTTTTTCTTGTACCTTCCTTATCCTCAAACGACATTAATGGGCTGCTCGTGCCACTACCACTCTCCTCCTTCTCATAGGTAGATTCACTTTTCTTGCTTTCATTATGTGAATTCTCATCACCCATGTCGGCCGCTTCTGCGATGGGGCTTCAATTTCGTTTCTGTTTGCTACGTAACTCCATTCCAAATATCTGTGACACATAAATTGGAACAAACACATTACACACTCATTAAATTAGTATATAGTGATATTCCCTTCCCCCATGATTCACCCAACACGGGATGAGATTTGTATACAAAATGCTTCCTACTATTTACCAGAGTATTCCATCATGTTTACCACGGTATACATTCATTGCATCATAGGTTCACAACACAATGCATCATTTAACTGTGGACCTCAGTGACAGTAAATTGTTAATCAATACTTATACACTGTACATTGTAGTTGTAACCATACTTGGTTGGGGAGGAGTCATCATGTGTACTATGCCATGCAATCACAACAATATAATGTAGCTCAATGCATCACATTCATTTTAATGCCTACAATCTAAGCAACTTTTACATATGCACCTTTATCACAATATAATTAACAACATCCATGTACCTCACCTACAATAGGTCATCTCCCTTGACTTACTTATTTAGTTCAGCATCACTACCATGATATACACTCATTGAAACATAGTAAGAGTCATCAACACCACTGCTCTCGGTGTACCTATTTAGTACACTATGTCTACCACGGTGAACACCACATCTCGCATGGTTTACCGCTACTTTGTTCGTAGTCAATGTGGGTTTTAACAACATTATCTTCCTTGGAGGAGAATGACCACTAATCCCACCCTCCTGCATCCCCCCGACCACCCATCCAATTGGGTTCACGCAACAATAACTCTTATCATAGGATGGTAAACGGTGACCAACAACATGGCATACATTAAATGCAAGACATTCACCCTTCCTACAGCCTAAAGCATTCACCATAGCGTCAATCCACATACCAAACTCCAAAAGTTAAAACAATATTTCACACACCTGTTGTTTACCGCTCTACTTGCAGTCGTCTACCATTGTCAGATGTTTGAACCCTTCACCTACCGAGTTCACGGATGACCTCCGTTGTCAGTTATCCACCATCACTAAACACTCCAAGCTCAAGTCCAAGTTATCCACCTCTTCTCCCACATTCACGCTTCACTGAAGAAATTGGGGGCAAGATTTCCCTCAATTTTGAAGCACAATTGCTCACTATCACACACTTTCAGGAATAGATACAATTATAGAGAGAGATTAAGAGAGAGAGAGAGAGAGAGAGCACATCTATATACTTCGCACAAAGGGCTTTGGCGCAAATCGAGCCCCTGTTTTTGCTTCCAGATTTTGGTGGAGAGAGAAAGTCACGGCCCAGCTAGAGGAGAGGGAGCGGTAACTCATTAAGGTTATTTTGGTAATTGCACTTGCCTTTGCTTTTTCACTCACTTGTTTTTCTCTTTAAAAGCAACATTCATTTGTTGCAAAAAAAATGAGTTGGTTGAAGACTTTTTGATGTGTGACCCTCCTGTAAATTTCCCATAAAACAATATTATTGAAGACTTGAACCCAAATAATTTAAGGCGAGAGATTTAAAGAACGATAAAAAAATTGATTTAATTTCCTCTATTGCTATTAATAAAAAGTAATTATTCTCTACACAACTTGGTTTTTACTTTTGTTCATGAATTTTTAAATGAATTTTGCTTATAGTATTCGGTTTTTTATGGTCAATGTCTTGCCCAATTTCTAATTAATACTAGACAATCAAAAAGGAAAATCAATATTTAGATCTAGATTTCATATTTCTCAACGATGATATATGTCATTTCAACGATGAAGAAATGAAATAAAGAACCTTTGGAGTTCCAATTGATTTCAACGAGTTTAAACATGTGATAGAAGGATTTACCCCAATTTAGAAGAACGAATCAAAATGGATGATAGAGACAATGAATTGGTGATTGGCTGTCGTTAGGGAAGCGGCAAGGGGAGGCTTCAGTGATTCACGTGGTTGCCTTTGCGTTGGTTGCGACAGCGGACGGCAATCTAGAACCTCCAAGTCTTCAACCATCACACAATATATAGGAGGTCGAGGGGGGTAGATTGTTCCAAGCTAGGGCTAGTAGTCTAGCACCAAAGGATGTAGCAATTCATAATTGAGACTAGGATCTTTTAAATTATAAAGTGTCAATTTATTCAGAATATTGTTCTTCCTTCAATGATTTTCATTTAGGAGGGAATTTCTAATTAGTATTCACATCTTGGGTTTTTTCTTTTACCTTTTGACAATTACAATGACGGTTTTGTAGATTAAAATAACAATGTTTTCTGTACCTTATCGCTTGATAATGCTTTTCAGTGAATTAAGTGAATGTAATATTTTCGTCATTATTAGTACCTTTCAACAACGAAATTGCGGTTGTTAGAAAGCATAAATATAGTAGTGTTAATTATGTTTTATATGTTCCTCAAAAATCTTGTTTATTTCTTAATTTTGCATGCACATGGATAACAGACAAGTTTATGCTATTTCTATTTCTTCTCAAAAATGATTTTTAAGAAATTAATGGAATGATAAAGGAATGGGAGATCCATGATGAATTTTCCATTTGATTATTGTGCATGCAATGTCCTAGTGGTTCGGCTCAAGTTGGATCTCCAATGAAAGTGGGCTATGTATAAGGATGCAACTAGAGTATTTTCATTTGCAATTTATCAATATGATATGTAATTTGGTTTAATCAACTATGGTTTAAGTTTTATGGAAACTAATGAATAAAGTAGTTGTTTGATCTATGCCTTGCTCACATTTTTAAGCCTTTCCTATTATTATGAGCAAGTGGTGGGGTAATTTTCTTTACTTTTCCATTGCTAAGCCTTTCTTAATTGCCTAACCTCCATTGTTAAATGAGGTAATAATTAAGGGGTGTCACAAATGTGGAATCAGAGCCCAGTTGGAGCATTCAATGAGCCAAGCAGGTTATATGTTGTTGGGGAGATCCAAGGAAGGAGTCCACTTCAACCAAGGTCCATAGCAACAAGCCCAAGTGAGCTTCCATCCTAAAACCAATTGGCAATAGGAGGAGTAGCTCACTTGACTTATATACCATAACCCTTCTTTTCAAACTCTCGATGTGGGACTTTTTTACTGATGTGTGACATTCCCAACAATCTCCCCCTCACACATGAGTCTCTTTCACACCACATCAACGCACAAGCTCCCTCTTGAGCAGAAGCCTTTACCAAGGTGTCAAGCCACCATCAAGAGCTTATCCATGCCATCGAGCCACGCTGCAGCACAAGTATTACCGCTTGATCAACACCTGTGTGTCACTTCACCAAGCTCGTCCATGGGGTTCACCATGCCACACCTTTTTGTCACCTAGCCGAACACACCATCGTCTCTGATACCACTTGTTGGGGAGATCCAAGGAGGAAGTCCACTTCAACCAAGGTCCATGGCAACAAGCCCAAGTGAGGTTCCATCCTAAAACCAATTGGCAATAGGAGGAGTAGCCCACTTGACTTATGTACCATGACCCTTCTTTTCAAACTCTCGATGTGGGACTTCTTTACTCATCGATGCCATTCCCAACAATTACTTGTTAGGAAATTAGAGCAAATTAATAGCGGAAACAATAGGATGAAACAGATATTTAGAAACTTAAAGAAAGATAACAAGAACAAAACAACGACACACAAGATTTATGTGGAAACCCAATGCGGGAAAAAACCACGGACGGCAACGAGCATAATCAATCCACTATATGAGTAGGGAGAATACAAAATGATCACAATCAAAACAAGTGATTTGATCTAACAGCAGAATTACAACCTCTCTTGTAATCTCTCTCACAATTCTCTACCTCTCAATGTGTTTAAGGATTTAGGGATGATTCTGGAGTGATTTTAGATCCTAGGTATGACCCCCTTTTATAGGGTCTAGAAAATCAGGGTTTTACCGTTAGAGATAAACCCTAGCTATCTGACTATTAGAAAACACCACAGTAGCATCCTGTGGAACTCCAAGCTCAGTAACAAGGCCCCTCATCCGAGTAGCCTCTTTCACGCCTTCAGTATCAGCAACATACTCAGCCTCTATAGTAGATAGAGTTGTAATTAACTGAAGCGATGCTTTCCAAGAGATAGCACCTGCACACATAGTGAAGATATACCCAGATATGGACCTTCTCCTCTCAAGGTCACCAGCATAGTCAAAATCAACAAAACCTGTAACATCATATGTAGCAGCATTGTTCCTATCAAATACCAACCCCCTTTTAACAGTACCCTTCACATAGTGAAGGATACACTTCACAGCTTCCCAATGATCCTTTCTAGGATTATGCATATACCTACTTACCACACTCACAGCATGTGACAAGTCTGGCCTAGTGCATTCCATGGCCTACATCAAACTACCAACATCACTAGAATAAGGGACATTAGACATTCTATCTATGTCCTCCTCAGATTGTGGACAACACTCAGCAGACAATCTGAAATGTGCAGCAAGGGGTGTGGAAACTGCCTTACAGTTATCCATACTAAATCTGCCTAGTACTTTTTCAAGATAGTGTCCTTGAGATACGTATAGCTTACTAGCCTTTCGATCCCTCTGAATCTCCATGCCTAAAATCTTCTTTGCTGCACCCAGGTCCTTCATCTCAAACTCCTTACTGAGTTGAGATTTCAACTTGCTAATCAAGGATTTGTCCTTAGAGGCAATGAGCATATCGTCAACATGCAATAGCAAGTAAATAAAAGAACCATCAGAATATTGTCTAAAATAAACACAATTATCATATCGACTGTGTGTGTATCCTTGTGCAATCATGAAGGTGTCAAACCTTTTGTATCACTGCCTAGGAGCCTGCTTAAGTCCATACAAGGACTTTTTCAATCTACATACCAGTTGTTCCTTCCTAGGAACAACAAAACCTTCAGGTTGCCTCATGTAGATCTCCTCCTCCAACTCCCCATGAAGGAATGCAGTCTTCACATCAAGCTGCTCCAAGTCCAGTTCAAACAATGCAACAAATGCAAGAAGCACTCTAATAAAGGTATGTCTAACAATAGGTGAAAATACCTCATTATAGTCAATACCTTCTTTCTGATTGCAACCATACACAACCAGGCGCGTTTTTCACCTTGCATCTTCAACTGTAGGAATACCTTCCTTTTTCTTGTAGATCCATTTGGCAGTTAAGGCTCTCCGGCCTTTAGGTAGCTCACATAATTCCCAAGTCTAATTCTTTTGCAAACTCTCCATTTCCTCTTACATAGCTAGGATCCAATTAGATGAATTTAGGCAGGAGATTGCTTCAGTATAGGTAGAAGGTTCTACACCTTCAGCCACCTCCTCTGCATCTGAAAGTGCATATGCTATCAGTCCCTCATCGTCATTGTAGCGAGCAGGTCTCCTGATCTCCCTTCGAGGACGATCACGAGCTATAGAGTGAACAACCTCCACCTGAGGTTGATCAGAACTGATAGTGCCAGGTTCAGTACCCTAGGCCTCTCTGTTGGGGTGATTAGCAGCTCCACCTTGAACTGCAATGGTCTCCACTTCTATCTCCATACTGGTATCCTGCCGATCACCTGTACCAGTAGAAGAAACAACAGAATCCTTCCTAGAAGATAACATAGCAGTCTCATTGAAAGTGACATCCCTACTCTGAATGACTTTCTTAGACTCAAGACACCACATGCGGTATCCTTTAGACTCAGATGCATATCCAAGAAACATACATTTGACAGCCCTAGGGGCTAACTTCCCGTTATTCACATGGGCATACACAGGATATCTAAATATTCTCAAACTAGACTAATCAACAGGATTACCTGACCATACTTCTTCTGGAATATGAAAATCAATGGAGCTGTGTGGTGAATGATTCACCAAGTAGGAGCCTGTAGAAATAGCATCTGCCCAAAAAGCTTTGCGATCCCAAAGCCCGGCGTTTGAAAGCATACATGGAGCTTTCTCCAGTAGAGTCCTGTTGATTCGTGCTGTAACCCCATTTTGTTGTGGTTTACCAACCAAAGTCATGTGCCTAGCTATGCCATTCATCGTGCATAACTCTTCAAACCCTGACTCAACGAACTCAAGACCATTGTCAGTCCTAAGTTCCTTGATGTTTTTCCCAGTCTGGTTCTCAACCAGAGCCTTGAACTTCTTGAACATGGAGAATGTCTCATTTTTCTGTCTCAAGAAGTAAACCCAAACTTTGCGTGAGAGATCATCAACAAAAGTTAGCATGTAGCGCTTACCTCCAATAGAAGGAACCTTCGAAGGACCCCACATATCAGAATGAATGTAGTCAAGGATCCTCTGAGTACGATGCTTCGCTTTAGAGAAACTCACCCTCTTCTGTTTCCCAAAAACACAGTGATCACAAAAATCAAGCTTACCCGTACCAGTGCTACCCAGACAACCTTTCTTACTTAGAATGGTCATCCCTTTCTTACTCATATGGCCCAATCTAATGTGCCATAATCTTGTATCATTAGCATCTGCTAATGCTGTACCAACTGTAGCTACTCCTGTAACTGTAGTTCCTTGTAAGATGTAGAGACTGCCCTGCCGTAGTCCCTTCATTACCACCATGGCTCCCTTTCTCACTTTTAGGACACCATTTTCCATAACAATCCTGCAACCATTAGTCTCAAGAGTATCCAAGGAGATCAAACAATGAGTCATATCAGGTATGTGACGAACCTTAGACAAAGTTCTAACTATGCCATCATGGGTTTTAACCCGTACAGTACCTATTCCTGCAACATTGCACTCAACATCGTTGCCCATAAGTACAACTCCAGTATCAACAGGCTCATAAGTGACAAACTAGTCCCTACGAGGACACATGTGATACGTACAACCAGAATCGAAAACCCAATCATGACCTAACCCCTTTTCAGAGGTGGTGGCCAAAGATATGGTAGCAAGCAATACATCACCATCAGACTCTGACTCTACTACACAATCAGTTGTAGCAGTTTTCTCCTTTTCCTCTTTCCCTTTCTTTTTCTTTAGTTTCCAGCAGTTAGCCTTAATATGACCCAATTTACCACAGTAATTGCAGGTCTTATTGGAATGACAATTCTTAGACTTAGATCGATTCTTTTTCTTATTACCGTTCCCCTTTTGCTCAGTTCTTGCCCTAACAACTAATCCCTCAGCTTGATCAGCATGGATATCATGGTCAAATTTGTCCTTAGACAACAAATTAGACTTGACATTCTCAAAAGATATAGTATCAGAATTACTATATAGCATAATCTCCTTAAAGTGTTTATAAGAAGGGGGTAGAGACACAACAAGCAGAATAACTTTATCATCATCCTCAATCTTTACATCCAGACTCTCCAAATCAACCAGAATAGAATTAAATTCATTCAAATGTTTTTGAACAGGGGTACCTTTAGCCATACGAAATGTGTACAACCGTTCCTTCAAACGGATCTTGTTGGCTAGACTCTTCGTCATGTAGAGTTCCTCCAGTCGAGTCCACAGATCCATTGCAGTTGCCTTATCGAGCACCTCTCGTAGGACATGTGGTGCTAGGCACAACTGAATGGCTGAAACCGCCTTCAACTCCAGTTCTTCCCATTCCTCGTCTGTCAGTGATCTACGCCTCTTCTTTTGGTCTGTTGCACATTGTTCGTCAGTCATCTTCTCGGGTGTCATGTGAGGTCCTTGCAGAACCCTCCACAACCCATGCTGGATGAGAACTGCTCTCATCTGCACCTTCCAGAGATTAAAAAAAATCTCCCCATCGAATTTCTAAATATCAGCCTTCGTAATTGAAGGCATCCTAAACCAAAGCTCTTATACCACTTGTTAGGAAATTAGAGCAAACTAATAGCGGAAGCAATAGGATGAAACAGATATTCAGAAACTTAAAGAAAGATAATAGGAACAAAACAACGACACACAAGATTTATGTGGAAACCCAATCTGGGAAAAAACCACGGACGACGACGAGCACAATCAATCCACTATATGAGTAGGGAGAATACAAAACGATCACAATCACAACAAGTGATTTGATCCAACATCAGAATTACAACCTCTCTTGTAATCTTTCTCGCAATTCTCTACCTCTCAATGTGTTTAGGGATTCAGCGATGATTCTGGAGTGATTTTAGATCCTATGTATGACCCCCTTTTATAGGGTCTAGAAAACTAGGGTTTTACCCGTACAAACAAACCCTAGCCGCTAGGAGAAACTGCGCTTCAAGACAAACCATAGCCGTTTTTGATTTTGGGCCACGAAACCCAACAACCCAACATATGTTATCATCGGGTTAGATCACACATCATGTGATTGAATCATGCATGATTTATACATAAACTTCGTATAAACTTGACTTGAATGGTATATAAGAATCATTATACGTTATGTGTATGTGTTTTATAGATTATGGTTAAGGGATCCACATCATATGAGATTTGAGCCCAATGTAAAGATTGCTAATTATTTTCATCGCCTCACCAAGACCATAGTCTTCCACATTGGTAAACCCAACTCAGAATTTCACTATGAAATTAGCCAAACACATAATTTGCTTTGTGGTCTTTCAAAATAAGCCTCTATGGAACAATTTTGTACATATGTTCTAAGACTTCATTGTTACTCGATACCTCGTTATCCAGAAAGACCATTTTGAAAGGTGGGACGAGTCATGGAGACGTTTCACCCAAGAACTTTTGATTACGGAGTTTGCATAGCGAATGGGTCTACTATTGGTGTATTTTATGGATGCCTAACTGCAAGCCAAGAGGTATTCAATTCCCTCTGTTTCCTTCAATTGATGCCCCCATTTATATTAAGGATGCCAAACTTGCTTGGTTAGCTAGCATAGATGATTAGTCTTGTAGCTCTACTTTATCGAGTGGATCCAAACATAGGAGTCTATTGATACCCCTCCAAAGATGCCCCCTAATCCCCTAACTAGCCCTAATTCCTCTTTAAATTGTGGTAGCATAAAACAAGGGTCATAGCAATGGATTAAGTAATGCTCTTAGGGGTGGTGTTTTTTATAGATTGGGTGTTCGAAGGGTTTATGGCAATTATAGTGGCATGACTAATGGTGAAGCAAGTAGTTTTGACACAAGTAATGGTTGTTTGTATATGCATGACCTCCACACCAATTATAATGGTGACTCAAACACCTTTGGTTCGACTATGGGCACTAGGGAGCCGAATTTGGACTCCGGAAATTAAAGTTAAATGTTCAAAGTCCTAAAGTTGTGATTGTAGTATATGTGATACATAGATAATTAGTTCTTATGAGCTTTGGTATTTGTATGGGTATGTATAATATAAAGCTAACTTAGTAGGTAAGCATATAAAATTATGTTTCATAGAAAATATGCTAGCATGAACATCGCCGTTGGTTATAAAGGATTATCAACTTTATGCATGCCAGATGGTCCAAATTGAATGTATAATTGCTATATGTGAAATATAGAGATGATAAAACAACAACTTTCACACTGGTCCCGTTTTTTCAAGGTTGAGAGAGATACAAACATAGGCATTCTCACCTTTGCAAATATTTATCCAAGCAAAGAGGTCAATTCCAAGGCCCACAAAAAAAAATTATAAAAACACTTGAGTTGAAATCCTTTGTCACCGATGCAGAAAAAAGAGCATTAAATAAATTTAGCAATACACATTAAATTAAATATAAATAAATAAACGGAAAGAGCTTAGGCATGGCAAAGTGGTACTGAAAGAACTACGAAGCTAATAAAACTAAATTATTATAAAGTATAAAAGAGAGACACCATTGTATGCTGAGTGACCATGAACAGGATTAAAGACACCATACTCTTTGAAATCTACCACTATAATTCTATATCTCTACAAACTCTTATTCTGAGTCATGTCCTCTGTAAGCCTCAAATAATGCATATTTTTTTAATCATCTCATTCAAACTCTTCTTTTATCTTCCTCTACCCTTCTTATAATCCCAAATGTCATTTATCTCATACCTCAGCAAAAGTGCATTTATGTCCCTCCTCTTGATGTGACTAAACCATCTGAATCTTAATTCCCTCATCTTATCCTCTATAGGTGGCACCCCTACTTCCTCTTTGATAACTTCATCCCTAATCTTATCTGATACTGTAGGACCACACATCCACCTGATCATCCTAATCTTTGAAACCAATAATATTTGAACTTGTGTGTTTTTAATTAGCCAACACTTTGAGCCATAATACAATGTTGGTTGAAACACCACACGGTAAATCTTTCACTTTAACTTTATTGAAATCTTCTTATCGCACAACACTGTAGGCACAGACCTCCATTGTTCCCATCCACCCTTATACAGTGACAAGTCATCGTCGATCTTACCATTGCCTTGTACGATCAAACCTAAGTATTTGAACTTCATAACCTTTAGTGTTGTTGTATAACAAATGGTGATGTCCTGCACTAACTCTTCTCCTACATTGAACTTGCATTCTAAATACTCCATCTTCACCTGGTTCAATATGAAACCTTTGGTCTCCAAAGTATCTCTCTACTTTTCTAACCTGCTGTTAACTACATCTTTAATCTCGTCTGCTAACACAATATCATCAGCAAATAACCATCCACCTCTCGGGCATAACAATCCCCCTCAATATGCGCCTTTGGCTTTCGGAGGAATCTATTAATAGTCCATTATATCCTTATTATGAGCTGCTTTAATTGAGCTAAGTAGTTAATAATGACGTTCCTAACCACGAAAATATATGAAATGGAAAAACTGTTGAGCCGCACCAAAGCTCATAAGAGCATATAGTTGAAGAGATCATACCCTGATCACAGTATAAAACCTCCTCTAGTGCATGTAAGGGTTATAAGCATATGAAAATAGGGGCCAAGTAGGGGCTGAGACATATAGTAGGACCATGGATCCTTTAGTTTTAGAGGGGTGGATTAGACTTATGGAAAGATATTTCATGTGAAAGAAGTGCCTAATCGTAAGTGGGTAGAAGTGCCAAATCATAAGAGGGTTAAAGATTCAGTTTTTTTAATCTCATAGGAGAAGCAGGCCATTATGAAAGAAATTTATGAGTTAGAAACTATACAGGAACAATCTTCAGAGGACCTAAGGCCAAACATTTAATCGACCCATATCCAAAAGTTGAAACAAAAGGTGTTGTTGGCTTTAATGTAATGCAATTTATTTGTTATACAAAATATGAATCAATTTAATAAATTGTCAAGGTTTGCTCCTTTATATATTGATGCATGTCTATGAGAATGATTAGGCTTCAAGATGCATTAGTCCCTTACATATGGAAGAACCTAGTGGGTTAAGGGCTATGTAATTGCCAAACATTTTATGAGCAGGTAGCTAAAACATAAAGAGTGCAATGGGCTAACAACTATAGCTTTATCACCTAAGAAGAGGTGAAATGATAAAGGGACACAAGGTATGTAAAATGAGAGATAGTAATAAAGACCTCCAAAAGTGAGAGAGTTTGGGACCTCTGAGCAAAGGTGCTCAAAGTATGGATGAACAATCATAGTACTAAGGATTGCTAGAAAGATACAGATAAATGTTATTGGTGTGAAGAAATAGGTCACATACTTCATCAAAAATGGCCCAAAGAAATCTTTAGACAAGGAGGAAGCTAAGGATGTCATTAGGGATTAAAGGCAGACTCCACTTGCACTAACTGTAGGAAGAGCCTGTATGATTAATAAGAAGGATGTAGCCACTGTAAGAGCAGTTGTTCATAGATACACTTATTAAACTCTATTCTCCATACTATTTTCTTTTATTCAAGTGCATTCCATTCATTCAACTAAGGCTACAACTCAATTAGAAATGAGTAGATATCAACAGTTTATAGAACTAAGTGTAAGGTTGCCAATCATGGAATTACTACCTTGTTATATTATATACCAACGCCATCCCCTTGAATACGAATTAGGATTTTTTCAATAAATTAGGCATCACTTGATTTAGCTAGATTTGACCTAATTCTAGGAAAAGACTGGTTGGAAAAGCACAACGCTAAGAATGATTTTCAAAAGCATATGTTGACCTTAGAAGATACCAAGGGAAAACGAGTATATTTGATAGGGGATAAGCATGAGTGAGTCAAACATTAGCCTCCTTAATACAAGGAGGAGAAATAGATTACAAGGGGATATTTGTGCTTTTCGAAAAAGAATAGAGAAAAGAATTGGGATTAAGGACATTTGAGGCACACAAAGGGAAAGAGAATTTGAAATAAAGTTTATTCTAGGAGAACAATCTATTAGAGGATTTACTAAATAAAGGACATACTTAACCTAGTGCTTCACCTAAGGGAGCACCTACTATATTTGTGAAAATGAAAGGTCAGAATTTGAGGTTATGATAAAGTATAAAGAAATGAATAAGATTACCCTTAAGAATAAGTATCCATTATCTCATATTGATGATTTATTTGAGCAATTTAGAGAAATAGTAGTTTTTTGCAAGATTGATTCTACCTATCACCAGTTGAAAGTTAAACCATATAATTCCCAAAATAGATGTTAGAACTCCCAATGGCCATTATGACCTTACAGTGATGCCTTTGCAGTTAACCAATACGCCAATTGTGTTGATGGATTTAATGGATAGAGTTTTCAGGCATATTTTGATAGATTTGTAGTGGTATATATTAATGACATATTCGTATACTCCCTAGATGAGGCATGTGATAAAGATCATTTGACAATTCCATTATAAACTTTGTAGGAACAAAAGCAACATGCCAAGTTTGCTAAGCGTGAGTTTTTGCTAAATGAAGTATCATTTTTGGGTTATGTGATTACCAAAGAGGGGATTAATGTAGATCCTTATAAGATTCACGTAGTGACTGATGGCCAAAGCCTACCAATGTTACTAAAGTTCATAGCTTGTTATGGATGACAGTATATTGCATGAGTTTTCTAAAGGATTTTGCAAATATATTATTACCTTTTAACAAATCTTTACAAAGAGTATACCTTTTAAATGGATAGAGGATTGCAAAAGGCTTTTCCAGAGCTTAAAATAGGCTTACTATTGCACCAACATAAAGCTTACCTAACCCTAACAAGCAACTTGTGCTATCTATAGATGCTTATAGAGCTGGAATTGGGCGTATATTAATGTAAGATGCTGAAGTTATTACTTATAGCTTATGACAGTTAAAATCTATGAAGGTACCAAAGCTTTGGAATTAGATATTGTGGTAATTGCATTTAAAATTTTGGAGACATTACCTTTATGGAGTTCCCTATAAAATCTTTACAAGTCATAAGAGTTATAGTATCTTTATATAAAAAGAGTTAAATCGAACACAAAGGAGCTAGTTAGAATTAATTAAGAATTATAAGCTACAAATACAGTACCACCCAAAAAAGCCTGATGTGGTAGCCAATTCTTTGTATAAAAAGTCTCAACCAATGGCTAACATTATGAGCCTAATACTAACATAGATTGTAACACCCCAAAATGAAACTACTTCACTGTTGTGGTTTCTTGACTAACTCTCGTGATTAGGGGTGATAATCCCAATGATCAAGGTGTTACCACCGTCTCGAAAAGGATAAGGCGTAAAGCAATTACATTAGACATATTATAATTGAGTATAAATCGAGCCCATAAACATTCTATATCATCCAAAATCATACATTTGTAGATGATAGCAAACTTAGCTTTATATATCATAGAAGGTAATTCACTGTTTTTTTACAACCACTAAATCAAAATAAATCTCCAAAAATATAAGTGAATTACACCATTGGTGACCCGACCAGGGTCTGTTGCTCACTTGTCATCCTCAACAGGTTTGCTAGTCTAGGGGCGATTCACTGAGCACTTGCCCAAAACAAAACATAGCAGAAATTTTGAAAGATTAGCCGAAACTCAGTACATGTATTCCTGTATTGTTAAATGATCTTTGAAACATTGATTGGGCTCACTTTGCAAATTATTTTAATTTAAAATAGGGAATTAGATGAATATAAAACTGCATTGCTAGTTATTATCTGACACTAGACCCCTGAGAACTGATAAGATCTGTGGATAAGTGTATACCTGTCAGGCCGATCGAGGGACCTAACCTGAGGTCGTACAGATAACTGAAGGGAAATGCCCTATAAATGATAATTGATAGGGTCACCAATTATATGAAAATTACTGATTAAATTGATTTGTTGATGTACTCACCAAAACGTTATAATTTTGATAAATACGTTATGACTTCTAAAGATACAGCCAATGAACATATATGGGATTTTTATTGCAATCTCAATGGATAGTATTTATGTACAAGAGGGGGAAGAAATGATAGATTAGGCATTGATTCTATTCAAAATTGTCATTATAGGTATATGCAGTTAGCAGTGAACTTATTCCACAATTGATAATTTTTAATAGAACTTGTTTACTAAAGTATTTAAAAACCAATGAATAGATATAAGATAGATTAAAATAAGATGATACAAACTGTATAAACTATGGAAACTTAGTTTAGGTTAAGGTAATATAATATAATTGAAAGTAAAATAAATCAAGGCAAATAGTTTAGGTTATAAAGTAAAGGCATAATAGAAGTAAAGGAAAACAATTCATAACTTACACTCCCGACCTCAAATTGAGACCTAAAACCCAAATATACAAAGCTTGAGAAGTACTGAAAGACTTTCATTAACAGTGCGAAACCCAATTACCACAACATCGCTCCTAAAATCGAGCTTACACAAAACGATGCACAGCTTTCGCGTATGTTGTGCATTCTTAGCAAATCAGCTATAACTTTTTCCACAGAAGTCGGAATGAAGTGATTCAAGAGGATTTTGAAGGTTAACTCATTGGCCTATCTATCCACCAAAGTTCATAACTTTTTGGATGAACTGAATAGTACCAGTTTTGTTGCAAAGGCACCCCTGTTTCAGGTCTTTTCACATCCCTACTGCCCATGCTCTTAATCTTTTCTTCACATAATTTTCCTCTAAAATCACTCTATAAAATCACTAACCCATGATTTATTCCTTATCATCACCTTACAAAGCCATGTTACTCAAATTTACTCCATAATCATCTTCATCTAATTTTCAATTATTCTCTTTACAAAAACACTTAAGATACATGCCTAATCTCACTTACTTGCATAGATGTACAAAATAACCTCTTTCAATCAATTGAAGAAGGTTTTCATAATCCACCCCTTTTTGCAAAAATAACCCAAGGCATTATCCCAATGAAACCACACATCTAAACTTCATTTCCCATCCAATTATATACATTCAACATTTTTGAAGCTAAAAGTAAACTAATCTATGCATGATGACTACAACCCTAGCTTATGACAAAATCAATATAAACATCATGATATCTATTTCTAATGCCAAAGATCACAAAATCAAATATCAAACAATCCAAATCCGTCATTTCAAACTTAAGCTTGCATGCTCTTGTATAAAGCCAACCCTAGCATGCTTTTAAGCTTACCCAACAAATTTAAACATCAAAATAGTTTTTATTATTACCAAAATAACATGATCAACAACCAAAATGGGTATAAAAAAAAAATCAAAACCAAGAATCAACAAGATAGGTTAGGGTTTACTTATTTTATGCTTAAAGGAAGACGAGTAAGTGATGCTTGATGGGAGTGTGAGTGGTGGTTAAGGTGGTGGTTGGTGGCTATTTGGTGGTTGAAAATGGTGGTGGTAGCAGCAAATTCAGAAGCCAGGGGAAGAGGGAGGGGGTTGCGGTGTGGGGGTGGAAGAGGAGAAAAAGAGGCTTGATATTTTGTGATGTTTTTACTTGGATGAAAATGATCCAAAGGATTTACTTGGCTGAGTTTTTATATTGCTAAGAGTACCTTTTTGCTAATGATAATTGAGCATAAATGATGATAATTAGGTAAGCAAATGAAGTAGAAACTTATTGGGACAAAATTGGGCTTAACTGAATTTGGGCCCGAAAAGAAAATTAAACTGTATGAGATTAAATTTTTCATAGCTCGAAATTAAATTTTATGATGTTATGAAAAATAATTTAATATCTTAAACCATAATTATCGATCTTTCGAAATTTTACGACAACAAAAACCCGAATTGCAAAGTAGACCCAAAATGAATTTTTTTAAACCAAAATGACTTAATACGATAATAAAATGCGAGAAAATTAATAACATGGCTTAATTAAATAAATAAATATGATTTAGGGTCGGGCTATTACAGCATTGCCCCCTTAAAGAGTTTCATCCTCGAAACTTATGAACATTGCCATAACATGCAAGATTACCTCAAATAGGTGCGGGGTACTTGGCTTTCATTTCTTCCTCGATTTCCGAGTGGCTTCTGAGGAGGTATGATTTGACCAAAGCACTTTAACTAAGGGTATCTGCTTGTTGTGTAATTACTTAATCATGCGATTTAGTATTTGTGCTGGACACTCTTCATACACTAGATCTCCAGTGACCTCAATGGGTTCCGCGACAATCGCATGGTCAAGATCGGGGATGTACTTCCTAAGTTGTGAAACATGAAACACATTATGTACATGCTTGTGTTCCATAGGCAGATCAAGCCAGTAAGCCATGGGATTCAACTTTTCAGTACTTTCATATGGCCCAATATATATAGGACTCAGTTTGGCTCGTACTCCAAATCTCTTGATACCCTTAGTCGAGGAAACTTTTAGAAAGGCCTTATCGCCTATCTGGAACTCCAAAGGGGTTCTTCTTTTATCGGCATAACTCTTTTGTCGACTCTGGGCAACTTGAATATACTTTCGAATCTTTCTTATTATTTCAGTGGTTTCCTTAATTAGTTTTGGGCCCAAAGTAAATGCCTCATCCAAGTCACTTCAGTATTAAGGGGTTCTACATTTTCTTCTACATAAAGCCTCAAACAGTGCCATTTTAATGGTGGATTGGAAACTATTATTGTAAGAAAACTCCACCAATGGTAAGTCATACTCCCATTTCCTTTGAAATTCCAAAACAGAAGCCCTCAATATATCGTTTAGAATTTGATTTACTCTCCCTGTTTGTCCATCTATTTTAGGATGATAAGGGTTGCTAAACTTCAATGTGGTTCCAAAGGTGCTTTGAAGTGCTTGCCAAAAACAGGTTTGAAATCTCCAATCTCTATCAGACACTATGTCTAAGGAAATCCCATTTTGTCAAACTATTTCCTCAACATACAACTGGGCTAGTCTTTTAACTCCCCAAGTATCCCGAATTGGCAGAAAATGGGCTAATTTAGTGAGTCGATCAACTATTACCCAAATAACATTTTTCTTTGAAGCAGACAAAAGTAATCCCATGACAAAGTCCATCGAGATGGAGTCCGACTTCCAAGTGGAAATCTATGAAGGCCAAAGTTCGCCCACGGGATGTTGATGCTTAGCTTTAACCTTTTGGCAAATCAAACATTTGTCAACATACTCTACAATCTCATTCTTGATGTTAGTCCACCAAAAGTATTACCTCATGTCTCTATACATCTTGTTGCCTTCTAGATGCACTGAGTATTGGTTGTTGTGAGCTTCCTCTAAGATCTTCTTTCTTAACTCCTCATTTTTGGGTACGCAAAATGGCAAGGTCCCATCTTCATGCACTACAACCCAAGTGACTTCTCTTTCTCAAGATTTTGCTTTATTCTTTAGAGCTTAGGATCCTTTCTTGGTTCGATCGTATTTCCTCCATTATAGAGGGCTATAAGATAAGCATTGACAACTGAACACTTGGTTGCCCATGTAACACTAATTGGATACCCAAGTGCTCAAGTTCTCTTAAGAGGTTCAACTACATAATCACTACAATGTTCGAACTATGTTGCGTCCGCCTACTTAGGGCATCTGCCACAACATTTGCTTTTCCTAGGTGATACTGAATCAGCAAGTCGTAATCTTTAAGTAACTCCAGCCAACACCTTTGCCTTAAATTGAGCTCTTTTTGGGTGAAGATATACCTCAAGCTTTGATGGTTAGTAAAGATCTTACATGATACCCCATATAAGTAATATCTCCAAATTTTCAGTGCAAAAACCACAGCTGTTAACTCCAGATCATGGGTGGGGTAATTCTTCTCATAAGGCTTGAGTTGTCAGGAGGCATAAGCTACCACTTTCTCCTCTTGCATCAGAACACACCCAGACCATTCTTTGTGGCATCACTGTAGATAGTATACTCCTTACCTTCTACCGATATGGTTAAGATTGGAGCGGTAGTCAATCACTAACTTAACTCTTGAAATGCCCTCTCACACTTCTCTGTCCACTCAAATTTGTTGACTTTTTTCAACAAATTAGTGAAGGGAGATGCCATCTTCGAAAATCCCTTCGTAAACCTCCGATAATATCTAATTAAGCCCAAGAAACTTCTAATCTCAGTGACATTAGTGGGTCTTGGCCACTCTGTAATTGCATTCACCTTCTAGGGTCCAACTTTAATTCCTTCTTTTGAAACTACATTTCCTAAAAATACCTCTTCTTCTAGCCAAAAGTCACACGTCTTCAATTTGCCATGTAATTGGTGTTCCCTCCAAGTTTGCAACACCGTCCTCAAATGAACAATATGTGCAACTCTGTCCTTGCAATACAAAAAACTTGTCTAAATAGGGTCTAAAGACTCTATTCATAAGATCCATAAAGGCTACAGGGGCATTGGTCCGGCCAAAGGGCATCACCATGAATTCATAGTGACCATACCCGGTGCTGAACACGGTCTTGGGGATATCTTCAGGTTTAACTATGAGTTGGTGGTATCCAGACCTTAAGTCAATCTTAGAAAAGACTCCTGCTCCTTGCAATTGATCAAGTTGATTATCTATTCGAGGTAGAGGGTATTTGTTCTTGATGGTAATCTTGTTCAATTCTTTGCAATCAATACATAACCTTAAGGTTCCATCTTTCTTCTTTACAAACAACACTGGGGCACCCCATGGTGACATACTTGGTCTAATAAATCCTTTCTGTAATAACTCGTCTAGCTGAATCTTCAGTTCTCTAAGCTCAGTTGGAGCCATTCGATACAGGGCTTTATAGATAGGTTGGGCACCAGGGTTTAATTCAATCTCAAAATCAATTTCCCTCTGTGGGGGCAGTGCTCGTAACTCTTCAGGAAAAACATCTATAAATTCAGAGACTATGGGAATATCTTCTTCTTTCTCTCCTTTGGACTGAGCTTCCATAGCATGACACCAATAGTCAATACACCCCTGGCATAACAACTTACTTTCTTTCACAGCAGAAATTACAGGACATGGTTTTTGCTCTCTTTGCCCATAAAAACATACTTCTCTCCCCCTTTCATTCCTTGGAATAACATTAAGGTTTTCACTGTCAATTTTGGCTCCATAAATACGCAACCAGTTTGTCCCAAAATGATGTCAAAGTTTGACAAGTCAAATTGAATCAAGTCTCTAGGGAATATGACTCCACCAATAGTAATAGGGACAAGTTTATAAAAAATAGGGGACTCAACTACAGAATCATTGGGCAGCTTGATTCTATAATTGGTTCCCGACTTCGCATTCTAAAGGTTCAACTGCATAGCAGATCGGGTAGATAAGAATGAATGAGTAGCACTCGAATCAACTAATACACAAAATGGCTTTGTATTTAAAAAGAGAGTTGTAGTAACTATCGTACTAGAGGTGGCAGCTTCCTTCTTGCTCATTGCATACATCCTTCCTACGGTTGTAGGCCTTGGAGGTGGGGGCCCTTGGGGAAGTGAGGCCAAGGGTCTTGCTGCATTCTTATCCACAACCTTCAGTCTTCAAAGGCAGACATCAATGAGGGGTTCTGGGCTTCCACACCACATGCACTTATTAGTACCCACTCGGCATTCCGGGGTGGTGTGGTTAGTTCTTTTGTATTTCCTACAGGGCTCTACGGGACCTGCAAGATGACTCTTGGGAGAAGCAGAAGCAGGCTTCTTTTGATTTACACTCTCACTTAGGGTTCCCCGCTTGATCCCTTTCCTCTTTTCATTTATTGAGTTTAGGGCTCTCAACTCAGTCTTTAATCGCTCTACTTGAGCTACTTGCTCATATAACTCATGGTAGGTTGAGATTGGTTTACTAGCTAGCTGGTGATGGATGTAGAAAGTTAGACCCTCTTCAAATCTCCTCATCTTTAATCTTTCAAAAGACACAAAGTCAGGATGAACTTGGACAGTTCTGTAAACTTATTAGCGTACTGTAATACAGTCGTACTACTACTCATCTTCAGTTCTATAAACTCTTTTTCCTTTTGTCTTTGAACCCCAACTGGGTAAAATTTTGCTTTCAGCTCCGCCCACTCCAAGTGAATTTAGGCCTTACGAGCCTACCCTTAACACTGTTCCACTAGTTATCAACTTCACCAATACGTCTCAATGTTCACTTTTTTCTCTTCCGTCGGAACCTCTATTATTGTAAACATTTCTCCATTCCTCTCACCCATTCCTCCAATTCCACTGGGTCATACTTTCCATTGTAAACTTTACGATTGCATTGTGCTCCCTAGTCTGCCATCTCTAGAAGGGTTTCCAGCAGGCATTGGGGGAATTCATTTCATTGGTTCAACTACCAAAGTTAACTAGTAGTTTAGGTTCCCAATGTTATTAGTTAACTCAGGGGGAATTGGAAGCATTTCACCAAAATTTGGTGGCATATTACATGAGGCTTGTTTACTCGATCCTTGGCCATGGTTCGAGTTATCCCCTATATGAGTCTTTGCATTGTTTTGCACAAATTCAGACATTCTGATCATACATTAAATGGACTAATTCAATCAATTGCACAAAGCCAACATATAAGATAAGTATACCTAACAAATACAACTAACAATATTATCAAAACAGAAACCAAGGCTTCATTTATCATTTTATAACTGCTTGCTTACATGGATGACCAACAAAAGAATATCAAAACTAACTGACTCACTAATGTCTATCCTTAAAACTAACCTAAAAACTACCTAGCCCCAACCACTAAGTCCACCACATGCTCAAAAAGAATGCGGAACTAGTAAACACAGCCAGAAGGATCCATCCAGCTATATACAATGACAAAACTTGCACAAAATATATTTATCCAACTAACTGTGCTATATACACATGGGGCTCAAAATATGACCGACCTATCATAAAAAAATCGTCACCTAAACCAAAGTAACGATCCCTAGATAGATCATAGTCCGGGTCAGAATTATCCTCAAGCTCATTGCCTGAGTTAAAACTGTTGTCAGATGCACTCGACTCTGCCTCCTCAACCTCATGATCAATGTAATGCTCCTCAAACCCCGGTTCTCCTCTGGATCCTTCTCCGGGTCCTCAATGGGCTCGTCATAAGAGCTACTCACCACTAACTTCGGTGTGCCACGGAGATAAACGGCCACATGGGCTTCCCTAGACCCCCATGGCGCTAAGCTATCAGGCATCAGAGGAGTGCCTAGTGCATGAGGTGAGGGTGTTCCCTGAGTAAAGGTAGGTGCTATAGGTGGGGAAGGTACATGGTGTAAAGGAAAAACATGTTGCAGGATCTCCATGGTGATCCCACTCTGCTCAAACTCCTCTCTGAGCAGCAATTTAGAATTGATGGTAGCCTAGACCCCCTGTATTTGGAACGTAGGCCCATCCCACCCTGGGGCTCCCATCATAATGAAATCATGATAACTAATCCTATACTCAACCCACGGGCCAGTCGTAGGTGGGGACCACAACAATCTATACGCATGGACCGTAATGCTATGGAACTTAGAAAAGGGGTCCTATGTGTGAGCTATCATACTAGTATGAAGAAGAGCGATATGGGCGGCCATAGACCCAGCATCATGTTTATACAGAAAGAGTTAAATCGAACACAAAGGAGTTGGTTAGAATTAATTAAGAATTATAAACTAAAATATAGTACCATCCAAGAAAGCATGATGTCGTACCCAATTCTTTGAATAAAAAATCTCAACATGTGGCTAACATTATGAGCCTAACACCGACACAGATTGTAACATCCCAAAATTAACATGCTTCACTATTGCACTTTCTTAACTAGCTCTTTTGATTAAGGGTGATAATCCCAATGATCAGGGTGTTACCACCATCCCAAAAGCACAAGGCTTAAAGCAATTACACCAGCGATATTATAATTGAGCATAAATCGAGCCTATAAACATTCTACACCATCCAAAATCATACATGTGTAGATAATAGCAAACTTAGCTTTATACATCATAGAAGGCAATTCACTATTGTTGTTACAGCCATAAGATAAGTCAAAATATATCTCCAAAAATATAAGTGCATTACACCATTGGTAACCCGACCACGTTATATTTCTCACTTATCATTCTCAGCTGGTCTGCTAGCCTAGGGTCGATTTACTGAGCAACTACCTAAAACAAAACATAGCAAACATTTTAAAAGGTGAGCTGAAGCTCAGTACAAACATTCCTACATTCCTGTATTGTTAAATGATCATTCAAATATTGATTGGGCCATTTTGCAATTCATTTTAATTTCAAACAAGGAATTACATGAATGTAAAACTTTATTGCTAGTTATAATCGATAGTGAACCCCTGAGAACTGATATGATCTATAGATAGGTGTACACCTGCCAGGCCGATCGAGGGACTTAACCAAAGGCCGTGTGGGAAAATAAAGAACAATACCCTATAACTGATAACTGATGGGGTCACTAATTATGTGATAAATAACTGATTAAACTGATTCATTGACGTACTCACCAAAACAATATAATTTTGATAAGTACATTATGATTTCAAAAGATACAGACAATGAACGTACCTGAGATTTTTAATGCAATCTCAATGGATAGTATTTATGCAAAAGACGTTGAAGAAACGATAGATCAAGCCTTGATTCTGTTCAAAATTGTAATTATAGGTACATGTAGTCAGCAATAAACCTATTCTCACAATTGATAATTATTCATCAAACTTGTTTACTAAAGGTAACTAGAAACCAATGAATAGATATAAGATATGTTAAACTAAGATGATAAAAACTATGTAAACTATGGAAACTTAGTTTAGATTAAGGTAATATAATATAATTCAAAGTAAAATAAATCAAGGCAAATAGTCTAGGTTATAAAGTACAGGCTTAATAAAAGTAAACGAAAATAATTCATAACTTACATCCCGACGTCAAATTGAGACCTCAATATGAAAAGCTTAAGAAGTCTCAAAACCATTTCATTCACAGCGCGAAAGCCAATTACCACAACACGGCTCCTAAAATCGAGCTTAAACAAAACTATGCACAGCTTCCACATATGATGTGCAGTCCTAGCAAATTGGATGTAACTTTTTCCACATAACTCAGAACGACATGATTCAAGAGGCATTTGAAAGGTAACTCATTGGACTATTTATCCACCAAAATTCATAATTTTTCTTGATGTATTATATAGTACCAGTTTCGTCACAAAAGCACCCTTATTTCAGGTTTGTTCACAACCCAAGTGCCCATGCTCTCAACCTTTTCTTCACATAATTTCCCTCTAAAATAACTCTTTAAAATCACTAATCTATGATTTGTTCCTTATCACCACCTTACAAAGCTATGTCACTTAAATTTACTCCATAATCATCTTCATCTAATTTTCAATTCTTCTCTTCACAAAAACACTTAAAATACATACCTAATCTCACTTACTTTCATAGATGTACAAAACAACCTCTTTTAATCAATCGAAGAAGGTTTCCATAATCCACCCCTTTTTGCAAGAATCACCCCAAGGCATTATCTAAGTTAAACAACACATCCAAACTTCATTTCCCATCCAATTATATACATTCAACATTTTTGAAGCTAAAAATACAATAATCCATGCATGATCACTAAAACCGTAGCTTATGACCAACTACTACTTGCACTCAGACTCATAGAAAATTAGTATAAATATCATGATATCCATTACTAGTGCCAATGATCACAAAACCAAATACCAAACAATCCAAATCCATCATTTCAAACTTAAACTTGCATGCTCTTGTATAAACTCAACCATGGCATGCTTTTAAGCTTAACCAACAATTTAAAACATCAAAATAGTTCTTATTCTTATCAAAATAGCATGATCTAACAACCAAACCAACACAAACAAAAATCAAAACCAAGAATCAACAAGATAGGGTCAGGGTTTACTCACTTTATGCTTGAAGGAAGAGGGGTAAATGATGCTTGATGCTTGTGCACGTGTGAGTGGTGGCTGGGGTGGTAGTTGGTGGCTATTTGGTAGCTGAACATGGCGGTGGCAGCAACAAATTCAGTAGCTAGAGGAAGAGGGAGGGGGCTGTCGTGTGGGTGTGGAGGAGGAGGCGGAAGAGAGGCTTGATATTTTGTGATGTTTTTACTTGGACGAAAATTATCCTAAGGATTTACATGGATGAGTTTTTATATTGCTAAGAGTACCTTTTTGCTAATGATAATTAAGCATAAATGATGGTGATTAGCTAAGCAAATGAAGTAGAAACTTGTTGGGCCAAAATGGGGCTTAAATGAATTTGCGTCGTAAAGAAAATTAAACTGTGTGCGATTAAATTTTTCGTAGCTCGAAATTAAATTTTGTGATGTTATAAAAAATAATTAATCTCTTAAACCATAACTATCGAGGCTTACCATCGATCTTTTTGAAATTTTACGATAACAAAAATCCGAATTGCAAAATAGGCCCAAAATGAATTTTTTTAAAACTGAAATTATTAAATGCGATAATAAATGGTGAGGAAATTAATAATATGGCTTAATTAAATAAATAAACATGATTTAGGGTCGGGCTATTGTATAGATTTTGAGCACTTTATGTAAGTTCAGGATCGAACGATGGCAAGGAACTAGAGGCATTTTTCGTTCACTCCAAATACAATCTAATATGTTAGAAGAGATTAAACAGGCCCAAATTAAAGTTAAGAAAATTAAAAAAAAATCAAAGCAAGCATGGAAAAAGGAAAAGCACCAAAAGTTTTGATGAATAAGGAATTCTTAGGTTTAATAAGAGAATTTGTGTTCTATAAAGGAACTTCAGAGGTGATATTTTAAAAGAGGCACATAGCTCTCAGTAGTCCATGCATCCAAGTGGTACAAAAATGTCTAGAGGCTTGAACAAATGCTTTGGTGCTTTAATTAAAAAGAGATACAGCACAATATGTGGATACATTTCTTACTTGTAAATGATTAAAGTCGATCATCAATGAGCAATAGGGGAATTACAACTCTTAGATATTCCTATGTGGAAGTTGGGTTCTGTATCAATGGATTATACTATGGGACTTCCCACTAGAGGCTTTAAGAGAGGTGCAAAATGGTTTATAATATATAGACTTACTAAGTCTACATATTTTCTACCAATTAATTTAACATATACGACATAATAATTAGTATGGTTACATGTAAATCAATAGTATGGTTACATGGAGTTCTCAAAGATGTTATCTTCGATAGGGACGGTAAATTTATATCCCATTTATGGCAAGCATGGGAAAAGGCAATAAGAATCATGCTATGAGTTAGTAGTGGTTACAATCTAGAAATAGATGGGCAGACTAAAAGAGTTATTCAGATCCTAGATAACATGTTGAGAGCTTGTGTGCTTGACTTTCAGAAGTAATGTGCTTTAGTGAAATTCTCTTATAATGATAGTTGTCAAGCCACCATACAAATGACACCAGTTGAGGTACTCTATGGACATAAGTGTATGACACTCTACTGGAATGAGCTAGCATAAACTATTGTCATATGTCCTAAAATGGTACAAAATATGGTACAATGAATTAAAGTGGTCCAAAGAAATATGAAAGCAGCACAAGATCGACAAAGGTCATATACATATTACAAAAGAAAGCTACTACAATTTCAAGGAGGCAGTGAAGTCTTTCTTAAGGTTTTCCCTAGTAGAAGAATAAAGCATTTTAAGGCTTATTCGTTTTCAATATGTTGAACTTGTGATTTGGAATGCGCTCTAATCTACTTCAATATACTCTAACTTGCCCTAGTTTGCTCCACCTACTCCTACCTGCTACTTTGCCCTCTTAAAAATGCTCTGATTATGCTCTAACCTTCTCTAACCTACTTTAATTTGGGCCAACTTCCCCCAATGCATGCCAATCTACTTCAATTCAGTAACCACTCCTCTAAATTGCTGAAAACAAACAGGTCATTAGTGTTAAGGGCAACCTAAGTCCTCACTTCATTGGTATTGGTGAGATTATCGACAAAATTATCCTAGTGAGTTCGGACTATGATAGAAGAGATTAGGGCAACAACGTAATGGTTTTTACATATGAAAATACACATAGTATAAAGCTGGCTTTTGTAAACATTTCGCACAAGCTTTGTGCTGGTGCCAATGATCCAATAGTCCATCTAACTAGGTGATTTTAGTCAAATTTCTTGTTGCATCATGATATATAAATGTTGTATCTTAGTTACTTTAGAAGGATAACAATAGTGCTAGAACTTTTTGCTTGATGATCGTCATTGTGCATTTATTCCTAGTAGGGAGCTGGCATATGATGTAATGTTGTGTCAAGAGTTGGCCAGAGGCTACTTAAGAAGGCATGGTGCCTCTAGATATGTAATGTACATAAGGAATATGATGTCGTGCACTTATTTTTGCGGAAGAAACCTTGAACGACATGAATTTTCAACAAAGATTCGTAGCATTGGCAACGTTGTATATTACTATATTAGATTTTATTTCTTAATGTGTATCAATGAAGATCTGATGGGTTTTTTTTTTTTAAACGAGAAAGGGAGCTCAAACAAAGATATCTATTATCTCCTTTGTATTTGTAATAATCATGAAGGTTTTTAGTGGAATTGAGCTCAAACAAAGATATCTATTATCTCCTTTGTATTTGTACTAATCATGAAGGTTTTTAGTGGAATTGTGAAGTGGTAGATATAAAGAAATAGGTTCTATTGTCATACTAGATGTAGAAGATATCATACCATTTTGCAAAGCTCAAGTGCTATCTGTAGAATGTTTACTAGATATGTTTGAGTCTTTTACTGCAATATCAGTACTACAAATTAATATGACCAAGTCCAAAATGTGATCGTAGGTGGTTCTCCAAAGGAATAATTGAAAATGCTAGAGATTATAGGTTTCTCAACAAGAAAGCTTCCTTTCAAGTAGTTGGGGTACTAATTACTACAAGGAGATTATCACAGTCAGAATGCCAACTTCTGGTAAGTAAAACCACTATTAACATCAAGCCATAAGGTATTAAACATCTTTCGTATGTGGGAAGAGTGACATTAATGAATGGTTCTAATGTTGGAAATTACGAATTTTGGGCATCTGGCTTTATTTTCCCTGAAGAAGTGGTAAAGAAAATGAAAGTTATGTGAAGGGATTTTCTATAGGGAGTATGTAAAAGTTACACTAGAAAGCCACATATGGCTTGGGATGAAGTTAGGAAATGAAAGAAATTTTGTGTCATTGGGTTTAAGAAATTAAAAAGCTAGAATGGGAAATATATCAAGGCCACTGCAAACTAGAAGGACTAAATAACTATTGGTCAAGCCAATCCGCTTTAAAATATCAAACATGTTAGGATTATGTACCAAGTGTATATGTTAGTATTTGGGGAAAAAATTCTAGAGCTTAAAATGGTCATACAAACTGGATACCAAGTGAAAAAAAATTAAAGAGTAGCAAGGATGGGATCTACATATCAAAAACTGGTTATGAATAGTTATAGAAATTTGATGCTGTGAAGAAGGTAAGATGTGGATGTGTGGTCTGGAATAGAGGAAAATTTCTTAAATACTTCTTCCTTGTATGAAAGCTTGCAATGGCAAAGCACATAGCTCTACATAACTCAAATGTCTCACCTGTGTAACAGATATGTAATGTGTAGGAGGAAAACCAGAGCTATGTCAAGTTTAAATGTTCCACTGCTAAAGAAGTAAGCGAACATGTGATAAGGCTATTAAACATCACATGAAGTTACAGAGATTTTAATCAATTGGTACATAAAAAAGTTATGATTAGAGTACCAATAATAGCTATGTCCGATAACATGTGATGGCAGAGAATTTAAGTAATTTTCAGCAATGGAAAACGGAATGCTAAGTGACCATTCACCAGATCAAAGAACTTATTAGATTTAGATTTGAAGTTATTTCCATTTGAAGTAAACAAATATATAAAGATTGTATATAACTTATAAGTGAGAATGCTGAGACGTAGTTATTGATAGGATATTGCTGTAAGATGTCAATTTGGTTATGAAAGTTCTAATTCCCTATCCTCAAAAAGGGAAAAGAAGGAGGTAAGTTTCCAATCTACGGTCTAAAGAAAAGCCTAGTTGAGCTAGAACTTGGAGATTGATGTTGGCACAAAATCTCTTTGTGGCAAAGCTGTGTCAAAAAGTATATATTACCTTAGTAAAAGCATATTATAAATAGGTATCTAGGCCTTGGATGAAGATTTTGCAAATTGTGAGAGATGGACCTTTTTGACCTAATAATATAACAACCCAAATCTAACACCTGCTAAGTCCCTAATTAGCTGGTAATATGAGACGGTAGAACACGCTAACAAGTTAGGGCATTACTATCATCCCTTAGCGAGAGAAGGCTGCACTTCATGATTTGGTAATAGCCACGAAATAAGATGCATCCACTAAATAAAGTCCTTATATAGGGTAAGTTTTAGGAATATTAACAAGACTTTAGAGGTAGCCACCAAATAACAATTCATTCGCATCGAAGATAGATTTACATTCGTCTTAGGCTAAACAAGCCCCTAAATCAAAAGTAAGCCCGTCTTAAGATAACCTAGCTAAGGTCGTGAGTTAGAGAACACTATCTTGGCCTACTCCACCCATTCCCTTTGCGTCAAAAGGTTCTTGCTTAACCTTAACTTGATTCTCCTTCCGCAGAATAGTTTAGAAAACACAAAACATAAGGGAAAATGAGCTATAACTCAATACATTGCAGTTGCATAAATATTTTACATGAGTCAGTGAGCGCGTGCATATTTTAAATCAATTTCATAAATCATAAATAGTAACTAGTGAAAGAGAGTCATTTTCATTAGCTAACCTCGGAGCCCAAGAGTAAATCAATAAGTCATTGTTACACATAACTTTGGAGATCTCCACTCAACTCCTAGATTCCAATGGACAGCTCAACAGTTGCATTGAACAGTGAATGGTGCAATGCTCTGCTAGCATGACATGTTGTCTAGGCATCCACAGATCAACAGACTTAGGAAAATTGTAATGCATGATCTCCATAACACTGAATGGGTCTACGGGATGGCCAAAACATAAAACTATTAAGCCTGGCTCTATAAATGCATTCAAATTTTTACTTGTGTAATAAAGGTATAAGCAATAGTGTCCATTGTCGAATATTTTGTTCCTCCTTTAAGAGTGATTTTTACACGCCTTTCTAGACCATATTAGACATACTTTTAGGCTTTGTAGCGAATGTTAGTAGTTTGGGATTCTTATACTTTTATCAATATATCAATATAATTATTACTGACTTTCTTCCTACCTTCTGTTACTCATTTGGCTTACTTCTTTTAGTTTACCTCACCTATAACCTAACGGCTTCCATACCTAATCATTTCTCACATTGCTTTATTCAAATTTCTCTCAAGTAGTAATCTCATGCTTTTGGGGTATAACCCCAAATAAGCTATCCTTAATCCCTTCAAGGCCCTAATGTTCATATATTATTCCCCTTTGAAATTCATTGCTTACTTGAAGTTAAACTATATAGCCACAATTTATGTTTATTCTGATGCTTCCCTTAGTAACACCATTTGTTTTTGTATAATTCAACCCAACAAATAGCATCCTCAGTTATAGTGTAATTAAGGCATAGTTATACTTCCTACTACCACAGATCACACCACCAAGTAGGCACCCATAATGCTCATAATTATCTCAACCTCCTCCCCACCTTCAGGTCTATCAAACATGTTAGTTACGAAGCAAACCACATCCAAACTCAACATAACTCTACGTCAACATAATCCAAAACAAGCACGCACCCATTTTTATTTGACGTAACAACATGAGCTTGCTTGAACCTCTCTTAACCACTTTCAACATCATCATAAACAGCGCAATTTGCTCGCAACATAATTTAACTTCAATATAATCAGGGATAAACATTCATGCTCATTCCTAAGCTCATTGAACAAATTAATATATTCACATCAAATCAACATGGCTCAATTTCAGCATATTTCAGAACAACTGTCCACGGCTAAACTTAAGCAAAATGACATGAACTACCTGTGGCTTCCTTAATCAACCTCACCCCTTTACACAATCTATACCTAATAATTTTTTACAATTATTCATTCCCACACATATATTCCCACTTTTGCATAATTTAACAAGCTATTTTGGCCCAGTTAAACTAGAAATTTATAATTTCAAATCTAGGAAGAGGATGAGAGTTGGTTGCCTTGGTTCAGGTTAGGAGTAAGGAAGGACTGTGGGTAAGGGAGAACAATGGTGGTGACTGTGCTGGGAGGCTGATGGCCACAAGGGCAGTGACGAACATCGGATGACAACAGGCGTGGCAGCCCTGCTTGGGTTGCACGAAACAGAGAGATTAGGGAGGGGAATACAGCGATAGTGGTTTGGTGTGGCTACAGCAGCAGTGGGGCACGCCAATGACAGCCGTTGAAAAACAGTCATGGTGGACGATGAGATTCGCAAGAGCAGTAGCAGGACACCCTCGAGGTCATGCCTGAGATAGGGGAAAGGGGAAGCTTTGGGTGGCTTTGCTATCTCTTTTCTTTTGTTTTGTTCAAGTTTGGGTAGCCTTACTAATTTAAGGCTAACTGCCCAAATTTAGACAAAGCACCCTTTTTCATTCGTCTTTTTTTTTTTATAAATACTTTGGTCAATTCAGATTAATTTGATCTTATCCTTAGTTTTTCACCACATGGTCAATTAATTCAGCTCAATATATTTTCAGCATTACCTGCGTCTGAACGCTTTCTTGCAAGCAAATGTATACATTTATAAATTATTTACGATTAAATATTCTTTAAAGAAAATTAAGTGGTCACTTAAATTCTGCAAATCAATATTCCTTTCGTATGCACAACTCATTGCTCTGATTATTACTGATAATCATATGGGTAGTGCAAGAATTAAAATAATTAAACATGATTAAGTAATGGGGTTTTACAAACAAGGGGTTTTCAAAGGCGGTGTGAGATTTGGGTATTTGTGCATTATGTCCTATGAACCCCAAATCTCATGTAGGGGAGAGCGTGTAGAGAAAAGATACATTTGTGATAGTGACGGTTGACTTAAACATTAGTTAGAAGAGAGTAAAGACATAGTCTAGTAAGCGTATCTAATTGTAGTTTGATTTTGTTATGATAGTGAATGTGCTGGTTATCATTAAGTCATGGTTTTTTCCATCAATGTGAAAGGTTTGACATTTTAAATTATTGGTCTTCATTCTCTTAATGTGTGTACATATATAACGAAATTTCATCCTACCCTTCCATTCCAAA
>JACYFF010031954.1:30211197-30234845 GCA_017589665.1 Selenicereus undatus | reverse complement strand
GCGTAGAACTGACAACAACGACTGTATGTAGGGCAAACAACAATAGGTGTAGGAGAAGGGCGTGGCTAATAGCGCGAGATGAGGGATGCAGAGGAAATTAAACGGGGCTTTTTAGTGTTTTATTTTTGTTTGTATAAAATTCTTAAGTCTGTGGCTTAATCCCTAAATTAAAATTTGATTCCCTTTCTTCTTTTCTTTGTTTGGAAAATAACTTAGTCAAATTAGAATTAATTTTATTGTTATCGTTAGTTGTATTCCTTTGCCAGATGGCCAAAAATTGAAGATATATTTGGCTTATGCTTTGGCTTGTGCTTAGGGTTATTGCTTTTATTTTATTTTGTTATTTCGTTAACTTTTATATAAATGATTCATATTCTTATAAAAAAAGTCATGTTCATTATTATTAAGAAAGTTAAAATGTCTCGGTTAATTTCTGGTATTATTCGTGTGCATATGGATCCTTGTACATACACAAATGTATATCTTTATGCAATTTTATGTGGTTAAACATGTCAAAGAAAATTTGTGATTGTTCAATTTACTCAATTGAAACATTCCTTTTGCTATGATTCACAAGTAGCGCAGCTCACTGCTTTGATTAATCTTATAATCATAGGATTAATGCCATATTATGAATACTTGGGCATGATTAAATAATGGGGTTCTATAGAGGATATGATAAACATAATTTTTTTTATTAGAGGGGGAGATTTGTAGAGTTTAGTCCAATCCAAAATTATGTTTAATTAATTGTTGTCAATATACTATGAAAAAAAGAAGAGAGAAGTAAGAACAAGAGGAAAAAAGAAAAAATGAGGAAAAAAGGTGGCAAGTTCTTAATTGTGATACGATTAAAGCCTAAATGAACCAGAATTGGGAGCATTAGTACATTAACTCTTGCAATAGGATTTTGTGAAAAAGCATATTTTACCTTAGTGAGAGCTTATTATAAATAGGTGTCCATGCCTTGAATAAATATTACATTGGAGTACGAGAGAGGGATTCTTTTGATGTAATATAGGGTCTTGAGAATTGATATGATTTGGGTATTTATGAGATATATCTCTAGCACCAAAATCCAAGTATGGGGAGACTGTCTATGGGGGAAGGATTTATTTGCAACTGTGGGGTTGACCCAAACACTAGTTAGATAAGAGTGAAAAGCATAGTCTTTTAGTGTATTTAATTATAATATGCATTCTTATGAATGTGGATGTGCCAATTGTTGGCCATAGTTTTTCCCTCATTGTGGAGGGATTTCCCACATTATATTGGTTAGTGTTCCTTCTCTAGATGTGTGCACATATGTGGCCAAGTACTAAACCATGCCTTTGTTCCTAACAAGAATGAACCCAAAAAAAAATAAAAATGAATGGGTCAAGAATAGGTAACATCTAGTATCAAAGATCAAGTTCTATTCTACAATATGCTCGGTAAGCATGACAACCAAAGGCTACCAAAGACTAACCTACTATAATGATGTGTTTAGTTTTGGTCATGCCATTAACATGAAGCAGCAAATTGAGTTATGTAAGCCATTCTGTACTGAAGAAGTGAAGGAAGTTTTGTTTGAAATTCCAGGTACAAAACCCACAAATATTTTTCAATTTTTGGCTAATTGTACAAAATTCATGTCTTGATGACTACAATAGTGGTTTTTAAGGTTTGTTGGACTGAATTCGGGAGCTCAGTCACTGAAGCTATGCTTGAGTTTTTTAAAACTAGAAAGTTGCTGAAATAAGTGAATCATAGAAATTTGGTTCTTATTCCAAAGGTTGATTGTCCTTGAGAGTTTGGTGAACTTAGTATAATCTCTTGTTACTTTTATGGTACATAAGTGTACTTCAAAAACAGTTTGCATAGTGTTAAGATATGTTCTGGGTTTCTTTCAGTGGAATACACTCTTGTGCTTTTATCCTAGGTAGAGAACTTATCCAAAATGTTGTCCTATGTCAAGGGCTAACTATCGAGTACATCCGGAAGCATGGGGCAAAAAGATGCATCATGAAGATTGACTTAAGGAAGGCTTATGACTAAATTCAATTTGCTTTTGTTGAAAAATCTCAGAGAGGGTTCAAATTTTCTCACGGATTTGTTCTATGCATTATGGGTTATATTAACTCAACACTTGTTCATGTACATCAATGGTGAGAAACATGGATTTTTTAAAGGGGAGAGGGGATTGGGGCCAAGTTGATCTTGTGTCGCTTCTTCATTCATTCTTTTTATAGAAGTTTCCCATAGAAGAGTAAAATCTTACATTTAAGTTAGGAAGTTCCACTATCATACATGGTGCGCGGAGTTTAAAATCTGTTAACTTTTCTTTACAGATGACCTCATCTTGTTTTCAAGGCGTATTAAGGAGTGTATACATTGCCTTATATTAGCTTTTTAGATACTCATTGTTAGGGAAGAGATTGAATGCAGTACTTGATATTTCAGCAAATCATGAACGTATCACTTTCCCTAAGACTTGTTTGCTATGCCATAAATAATCTTAGGGATAAGACCTGAAGAAACAAATGTAAATGTTCAAGGTTTCTGAAAAGTTCAGTCAATAAGGGTGTTGCAGTCACTCATATAGATTGTGCATGTTACTTGTGCTTGTTCTTCTTATTTATATTCGTGTCTCAATAATCTGAAAAGACACTAGTTTGTATAGGGTTTGGTAGGTAGTTTTAGAGGGAGATGATGTGTTATTTTCATCCATCAATCTGGATAAGAAATACCAGAAAAATTAAGCTAGCAAGCCCAATCTGTGACACTGACCATGGGCAGTCCGCGGTGTCTACCACGGGTAGCCAGTGGTGGTGGCTTGGCTTAAATTTTCCTAACAATCCCCTGCCATTTTCAAGACATATAAGCCACCCCCCCCACCCCAAACACTTCCAAGAAAGAAGAAAAATACAAAGATAGCATATAAGCAAACTCTGAGATTCATGCATAATGAAAGTATCCTGTTATTTGAACTTTCATTTAGTAAACGTACTTTGAATTGATCTGAATGTCATAGTAGACAAGTCTTTGAACTATACATCATTTTTGATTAATTGGATATATTTCGTACACAAATCATAATTTACACTTAACGCTTTGACACTATCATCCGGTCATGTGTTCATATCCTACATGAATGCATCAAGCCAACCTCCATAGTTCTTTGAAGCAGCCACTCTTCACACTCACATATGTAGACCTTAGAAACATGCCCTTGTAGCACAAACCATTCAATCAAGGTTTATTAAGAGCATAACTCATCCTTTTATAGCATTATAGCTTACAAACACTCTTACTTTGGGATGAAATATGTTTGTGTTATCAATCACTGTATAATGTTGTCACGCATTGAACTTAAGACTTAACATTATATGAGGAGTTAAGTTGAGGCTTCGTTATTAGTGATAAAAAAATGTGGGCTTAAGTATCATCTCTGTTGATGTTCTCAACACCAAGTCCCTTGCTAAACCTTTTGTTAAAGGATCAGCAAGATTCTCACTTATTTGTACATAATCAACCGTGATCACTCCATCCTTTATTAATTGATGAAAATAGGCATGTTTAAGTCCCATGTGCCTTGATTTTCCATTATAGACATTACTATAAACCTTAGACAGTCAATTTGCAATCATAACGGATGGAGAGTAGCGACATTAGCTTTGTTCATAAAGGCACTTCCAATAACAAGTTTTGTAACCATTTTGCCTCTTTCTTGGCTACAGCTAGGACTACCAACTCAATAGCCGTGGTGGAATCTGTTTGCTTCTTAAATGCCTAAGATATTGCCCCACCCACAAAGTAATTATATCCAACCTGACGTAAAGGCATAATCCTCTATGTTACATCTAACTACCCTTCTAAAACAAAAGGATAACCAGAATAAAATAGGCCACAGTCTTGAGTTTTCTTCAAGTATTTCAAAACTCAATGTGTTGTATGCCAATGAATCTTACTAGGATGACTAGTATATCAACTTAATTTCCCTTCAACAAATGCAATATCCGACCTTGTGCTTGTTATGGCATACATTAAGCACCCTATAACCTTCGCATACTCAAGCTATGCGAAAGGTCTCCCACTATTTCAATCAACTTATAAGTTAGTCAAAAAGAGTGGCTACTAGGGAGCAATCTTGATATTTGACCCTCCTAAGTACTTTCTCCATATAATGAGATTAAGACATGTAAATACCATCATTATCTCTAATTATTTTAATTCCAAGTATAATATCGTCCCCCCATGTCTTTCATGGAGAACTGGGAAGATAGAAAACCTTTGGTTTTCTTCACTTCCTCTAAATCAATTCCAAAGATTAGCATGTTGTCAACATATAGACATATAATCACACCTTTTCTATGCCCAACTTAAAATAAACAAATTTTCATATTGAACGATATTAAAGCCAAATGAAAGCATTGCATCATTAAATTTTGTATGTCATTGCTTAGGTGTTTGCTTAGGCTATGCAAGGATCTTATGAGTTTGTATACTTTCTTTTATTATCCTATAACTATTAAAACCTTTAGGTTATCCCATATACACCTCTTCTTCTAACTAACCATTTAAGCTTGTAGTTTTTATATCCATTTGATGAATCACTATCTTTTTAACTGTAGCAAGAGCGATGAGTACTCTAATAGTTACAATTCTAGCTACCAGTACATAAGTATGAAAGTAGTTAATATAATGTTTTTAGTTAAAACCCCTTATTACTAACCATGCTTTAAACCTTTCTATGGTACCATCTACTCTCTTTTTCCTTTTAAAGATCCATTTTGATGTAATAACTTTACATCCAAGGTGTAAATAAACTAAAATGCAAGTATTACTTTCCATTATTGAGTCCATTTCATCTTGGACTGCTTCTTTCTAGAAATGAGCATCTTTATATTCGATCTTTAAAGGAGGTAAGATCCAACTCAATGCTATACACATAGGGGATTTGATTTTTAATGGAATCCCTAGTTCCTTCTACTAGATAGACAAAGACAGTCAATCCGAAAGATTTGTCCTTTCTAATCCACTTACTTATTCTTACTTTAGCTATGTATGCTTGTTCTTTACCATTACTTGGAGACATAGTAATTGGAATAAGATCATTGGGCTAAGGAATTGAAGAAAATCTATTTTCGTCAAAAATTACATGTATTGATTCCATCATGGTATTTACCGTGATTAAAGCATTTGGTTTAATGGCGGTAAACCTATAGGCTTTGCTATGTTCATCACAGCCTATAAAGATGAACTCAATTCCTCTTTCTCCTAATTTCCTTTTCTTGGATTATGGGACTCTTACAATAGCCATGCAATGCCAAATTCTGAAATAACTCAGGTTTGGTTTCTCTTATTCCATAACTCATATGGGGTAATAGAACACTTTTATTAGGAACTCTATTTAAGATATAGTATGTCGTGAGTATTGCTTCGCCCTAAAAGCCTTCACTTAAATCGAAACTAGCAAGCATACCATTTGTCATTTCAGTTAAAGTTTGATTTTTGCCTTTCTACCACTCCATTATTTTGTTGTTGTGTGTATGGTACTGTGACCTCATGAATTACACTGGTAGATTGGAAAAAAACTTAGATCATGGTATTTACTACCCTTGTCTGAACTTAGTCTCTTAGATCTCATAATGCAACTCAGATGCACTCTTAAACACCCTAAACTTTTTTAGTGCTTCATTTTTAGCATGGAAAAGGTGCACTTGGTAATATATTGAAAAATTATTAGTGAATGAGACATATTATTTCTATCCTCCAAAAGGAGTGCTATGAAAGTCACCTAAATCTCTATGAATTAATTTATGTATTATGGTGATCATTTCAACATTAGGAAAAGAACTTCCAATGATTTTGATTAACATGCAAGTTTTGCACTTCTCTATGTTTCCATCAATGTTCGGAATTAACTCAAGTCTAGACATTTTTTTTAATGTTTTGTAATTCACATGCCCAAGAAAATTATGTGATAGAGTGGAAATAGAGTGAACAAGCATGTAAGTAGAATCATTTATTTTATTGGCACTAGAAATAGCGAATGCATTAAGTTTAAACATGTCACCACATGCATAATCATCCCGCACAAAACACTCCCCTTAGATAGAATAAACTTATCGACTTCACACTTGTTTGAAGTCAAAACCTATTAAGAAAAAAACTAAAAACAAGATTCTTCCTAATTTCTAGTGCATAATATACATCATTTAATCTAAGAGTTTTACCATAAGTAAAAACTAATTCTCCTTGGCATATCCCTTTGGTATCAACTAGACCTGGCAAAATTGACCTGAGACCCGAAACCCGAACTGAATGACCAACCCATACGCGACCCGACATCTGAAATAGGCTCACCCGAAAGTGAATCCGAAACACGAATTGACCTGAATCGAACTATACCCAACCCAAAGTTTGCGATAAAGTTGCTTATTTTTGTATGACAAGCTTATTGGACAAAACATCAATTGACCCGAAGTCAACTCGAACCGAAGTTCACCCGACCCAAACCAAATCGACCTGAAATGCGTTTCACTCGAAGCATGACCCGACCCAAACTTAACACGAACTGTACTCGAATCGAATGACCCATTTGTCAAGTCTAACATCAATATCAGAGGTATTCCCCATGTAGAGAACCTTCCCATCTTCAACCTGCATGGGAGTCTTGAAGAAGGAGCGGTCCTTGCACACATGCTTGGAAACATCATAAACATTCCTCCAATAATTGTCCCCTTGGAGAATATTGATTTGATCGAAGATCATGGCTACAAAGTTGTCCTTTGTCTTAGCCTTTTGGTTGCTCAGTCCATGTTTGCACTGATGTAGATTTTATGTTCAATTTTAAAAACTCTTTCTACTTGCAAGTGCATAAAATCAATTTTAGACTAGCGAGTATAAAGTGTCGATCCCACAAAGAACAATAACAATTTTAAATTTACCATTTTCAATTAAAAAGAGGAATTCAAAGGAGGAGTTCAATTATCAATATAAATTGAAGAAATAAAAGAAAAGCAAACGAGTTAAGAAAATAGAGAGACATCAAATTAGAGAAAAATTTAGGACTTTGGATTTCACCAATAAAACAAATATTGAATTGCTAACTCAAACAGGAGGTTTCATCAGTCCTTTGTTCAACATAAGTGACAACCATTATGCCATTAATTAAAAAGATGAATTATAATTATCAAAATGATATTATTTATCTAGTAGTTAGCTTGAATCATAATTTTTAGACATAAGTCATCTAATTTCTAGTATAAATTATTCAACTTTACAATTACAATTTTAAACATAATTGCATATCATCATATTAGCCTACAAGGTCTAATATATAATTGAGACAGCAAATTAAATTATTGTAATCAACATGAAAACATAGTAATATATACATAAATAAATTAGGATAAAGTATAAACTGAAAATTATGCAATGTAAGAGACCAAAATAACCCTCAAAAGTAATTACTAATCAATATTATTAATCAAGGATCCATCTTAGTTCGAGATATGAGCACTTTAGCTGGTTATAGTTAGTTAAAACACTATTGAAATTGGTCTAGACATACTCTCAATTAGTGGCATATTTCAGTTTCTATGTCCAAACTATGATA
This sequence comes from Selenicereus undatus, assembly GCA_017589665.1. NCBI lineage: Eukaryota > Viridiplantae > Streptophyta > Magnoliopsida > Caryophyllales > Cactaceae > Selenicereus > Selenicereus undatus. The sequence goes on along the minus strand of JACYFF010031954.1, from coordinate 30,227,242 downwards.
CACAATTAAACAAAATGGTACAATTACGCACAACCTGTCCAATTTATCTCGCAAATCATATGAGTAGAGAAGAAATGTAGCCAGCAAAACTTATTTTTTTCTAAACCACTCAACCAAAATGGTTTTTTCTTCTAAAAGACATTGTCTAAAAATTGAAAGATGGAGGATGAGAGAATAGTATGAGTGAATTATGATTTTTACTTCAACGTAGACCCCTTTTATAGAGAAAATTCATCCCCTCTTAGTGGCCAAAAATTAATGAAAATTAATTTCAATTAACTCCTTGGTTGTTGTGTTGTTGACTTGCATGAGAAAAGGCTTGCCTTTACATAAAAATTAATCTTGATTAATTGCAGTTGAGTAGGTCAACATCTGAAAATTAACTCATGTGGAAATTCCTAGAGGTGGGCATGGGCAAGGCTAGTACCGCTAAGAAATGAGCACTGATCGCAGACAATAGGCACGCATGAGGAAAGAGAAAGTGAGGGAGACGGTGAAGGCATACTGGATTGAAGCTTATTGAGGATCAGGCCCGGTGAAGAAGATGTGTGGAGCCAGTTTGGGTGTTGGCTAATGGTATGCAGCAAACTGAAAAGAGTAGGCCTAGACGGAGAGAGAGAGGCGCTGAGGCTCGCTACTGTGGGGTTTCTAACTAAACCATGCACATGGAAATGAATAGGCCCACATGGGGGGTGATTAGCACAGGGCACTAGGTCACGTCTGAGGACAACAAGCCCATTTCGGGCTGGCTCTTAGTAAGAGAAAGTGAGAATGAGATAAGGCGGGTCGTTGGGCTGCTGGTTCTCCATAAAATAAGCCCACACAGATCTACGTCGAACTGGGTCGCTCCAGCATTGGACTGCAACTTTGATTTGAGATTCTAATAAAATTGTTTAAATTATTCGGTTCCATTCCCAAATTGAAGCTTCTGTTTGACCGAAAAATTATATAAAATATGTATGTACTTATAAAATATATTTCAAAGACTTAATAGTGGGTATTTGAAAGAAAAATCTCATATAAAAATATGAGTTACCCATTCCCCCGCACCAAAATTATGCTAATCCTCGAGCAAAGAACAACAATAATGCATACATTCGCCTAACCCACTAACTGGAAAAAGCCTTGGGGAAGAAAATCTAATGATTCAACCATGAATGTCCATTCCAAATCACATATATCAATTTACTGCCAACCCACAACACAATATAAAAGATTTATAATTTGATCAAGTGAATATGCCAAAACTCAAACAAATTAAGCACACAATAAAACCATATAGCAAACTGTAAGTACGAGATTTCATCCCACATAACAAAAATCATAAGAGCATCTTTAAAATTAAGTCCCCATGTAAAATCAATTTATTAGTTTGTTTTTTAATTTTTCTTTTTTTTAGAACTTTTTCAAAAGTTACTTGACTCCATGTATTTTCTTGAGTGGATATAGATATAGATATAGATAACACTCATAGAAGGACTTAGTACATATTTAGGCTATTAAAGATATGAATAGAGATAGAACTTAAACATTGGTACCAAAATTATAACTTAATTAATTCAATTTGTTTTATTTATTGGTTGACAGTCAATGGGGAAATTAATTCTTAGTAAATACTCAAAATGATATTGAGAATGGGGTTACATCTCAAACAAAATTGGTTATATAATGGCAATAACACAGCAAAAATTTGTGGCAATCAACTAGTTAACTCTAGAAATAATCTCTGATAGGCAGGGATCACATAAATCAAATCCACATTATAAGCATAGAACATGCATGATTAGAACACTTAAGTTCTTCCCAAAATAAAATTCACCCAAAAATTTTAAACTTAAATTTTCCTCAAAATTTTCATTGTGCCTTCCCCACACACCTAAATCTTACAATGTCCTCAATATAAAAAACAATAATGAAGAGACAAACGAAGAAAAGGGCAATAGAACCTGGCAGCACAAGGAAAGCATTCTTAATATGCCCAACAAGCCAACTCCATTAATACCATCAAAACCACACCTAACGACAATAACTAGAAACCAAGTGAAGCATCACACTCTAAAATGCAAACACACCGAAAAGAAAGCTAAACAAAAGGCTCAAAGTCACCTAAAAAAGATTGGGTTGCCTCCTAACAAGTGCTAAGTTTTATGTCTTCTGCCATATCGGGTCTTATCCACTAATCATAGTAAATTGGGTCTGCTAGATTGATGGACTTAATTAAACCAGTCTCAATCTCATTAGTCACAACAGGTTTCAAACGTTGACTATTGATAGTAAGAACATGACCATCTTAGGGATCCAAAATTTGGAACGCCCCAGAGGAAAACACTTGTTGGATAACAAAAGGACCATCCCATCTAGATCTTAACTTATCAGGAAATAGCTTAAGCTTACAATAACAAAGCCAAACCTTCTGATTAGGTTCAAAAGATTTATTAAAAATCATTTTAGTATGAAAAGCTTTAGTTTTGGCTTTATAAATCTTTGCATTCTCATAAGCTTCATTACACAATTCATCCAATTTATTTAATAGAACCTACGAGTAGAACCCGCTTGTTTCATAGCAAAATTAAAGGTTTTAATACCCCAGAAAGCACGGCGTTCTAATTCAACTAGAAAGTGGCAAGCCTTACCGAAAAGAAGCTAGTGAGGAGACATTCCTATTGCAGTCTTGTAACCAGTATGATAGGCTAATAGAGCTTTATCTAATCTCAAAGATCAATGTTTCTTATCGGGTCAAACCAGTTTCTCATGGATAGACTTGATTTCACTGTTAGACACCTCAACCTAACCACTAGTCTTAGGGTTGTGGAGGGTAGCTACATCACAAGTCATAGAATACTTTTTCAGCAAAGTCTCAAAAGGCTGATGACAAAAACGACTACCTCCATCAGTAATAAGAGCTCTATGGGTACCATAGTGATGAAAAATATACTCTTTCACAAACTTGAGCACCACCTTATGGTCATTAGTCCTAGCTGCTAGAGCTTCCACCCATTTTTACATATAATCAATGCCAACCAATATGTAAACAAAGCCAAAAGACAAGGGAAAGGGACCCATGAAATTAATGCCCCACACATTACGGGAAAAGGACATCATATCATGACGGAAGAGGGCACCTGTATGCTGATAATGATAAGCAAGACAAAAACTGTTAGTATCATAAAACACAGTGACCCTAATGATCCCACTTTGTCAGACATTAACAACTGTCCTACAACCTCCAAAAGCATAAGAGTGACAAAAGGTCAGAATACTATGAATTTTACTCTTAAGGACACATCTATGCATCACTTGGTTAGGATAGTGTTTGAAAAAATAAGGGCCTTCCCAACAGTAATGTCTTACTTGTGAGAAGAACCTATTTTTCTCTTATTTGGACCAGTGAGGGGGAATCTTTCAAGTTCCAAGGTAATTCACAATATAAGCAAACCAAGGAAAGGAGCATGTGTTACAGAAAATAGTTGCTCATCAGAAAGATGGTCAGAAGATCCAGCTAAGCTCTTAGATTTAAGCTATATAGATTCTAGAGAAGTGGTCTGCAACTGAATTTTCAGAACATTTCCTACCTTTTATCTCAATGTCAAACTTTCAGAGCAACAACATCCTTCTAATGACGAGTCTTGGTTTGATGTCATTCTTGGCCAATAAATGTTTTAGTGCAACATGATTAGTGAACACAATCATTTTTAAACACAAAAGATATGAACGGAATTTATCAAGTGCAAATATTACAACTAGCAACTCTTTTTCAGTATGGAATAATTCTTTTGAGCTTAGTTAGAATTATACTAGCATAGTAAATGATGCATGCTATTCACCCTTTGACCCAAATTAGGCCTATTTGCAAAATCAAATGCAACACATATAATCTCAAAAGGAAGAGAAAGATTATCGGTTTGCACAATAGGGCCTGACACCAACAAAGATTGAAGCTTTCCAAAAGCTTTCACACAAGCTCATCAATCACAAAAGGAACATCCTTAGTAATTAAGGAGAATAGCAAGCAGGCGAGCCAATTTGCTAATATCTTGAATAAATCTCCTATAGAAACCAACACAACTAAGAAAAGACCTGACTTGCTCACAAAAGGAGGAATAGGCAAATCAGAAATCATATCAACCTTAACTTTATCAACCTTAATTCCCTTTTTAGATACTTTGTGACGCAACACAATTCCTTCTTGGACCATGAAATAACTCTTTTCCCAACTCAAGAAAAGATTCACTTATTCACATCTTTTCAGCACAGTGGATAAATTAGCAAGACACTCATCAAATGAATAACTAAAAACAAAGAAATCATCCATAAACACCTCCATGAAATTATCAATATAATCAGAAAATATGGCCATGATGCAACGTTCAAAGATGGAAGGTGCATTACACAACCCGAAGGGCATCCTCGGATAGGCAAATGTGCCCTACGGGCATGTAAAGGTCATTTTCTATTGGTCCTCAGGATAGATAGGTATTTGGTTCTAACCAAGACACCCATTAAAAAAGCAGTAGCAACTTTGTCCACCTAATTTTTCTAAAATTTGATCAATGAAGGGGAGAAGAAAATTATCCTTTCTAGTGTGAGAATTTAGTTTTCTATAATCAATACACACCCTCCACCCTGTGGTTTGTCTAGTAGGAATTAGTGCACCGCCATTATTCTTTGTCACAATTATGCTAGATTTCTTAGGGATAACTCGAACTAGACTGACCCATTGACTATCAAAAATGGGATAGATAATGCCTGCATTTAAAAGGTTTACTATCTCTTTCCAGACAACTTCTTTCATATGAGGGTTCAGTCTACATTGCATTTTCCTAACAAGTTTAACATCATCTTCTAAGTGAATTCTGTGCATGCAAATACCCTCTCGAATCAACAATTGACCACCTAATAGCACCCTTATAATCAGACAAGACATGAGTCAATTCTTTCTCTTAATCACAAGATAAAAGAGAAGAGATAATAATAGGTAGAGTCTCCTTGGGTCCTTAAAACACATACTCGAGTGAATTACGGAGAGGTGTCAACTCAAGTTTAGGTAGGAAGAGAACATAAGGTGGCATAGAAGAACCTACATAAGGTGGGAGAGGCTCATTAGTGGACACCCAAGAGGAATACTCAAGATGAGGAGTGGAACTTAGAGTAGAATTCATCTCATCTATTGTACTTCCTAAGTCAAATAATCTCAAGCCCCTATGGGAAACCCCATGGGAACGAAAAGTTCCCATATTATTATTGCTCAAATAGCAGGCAAAGCTTGTTCAATCATTTCATCAATCACATCAACAAAGAAGCATTCAGATTCATCTCCAAACACAGGTTGAGAAGAAGCTTTAAAAATTTGAAGCATAACCCTGATGTTCATGATCGAGACATCCATCACTGCTAACCTACATTTAATGATGGCATTAGTTGTAGCTAGGAAGAGACGTCCTAAAATAACATGGATTTTCTTAGAAGCAAGAGTAGGGTTCATGTCCAACGCAACAAAGTTAACAGAAAAGAATTCATTATCAATTTGAACCCAAACATTGTCTATCTGGCCCCTAAGAGGCCTAACTGACCTATCAACAAGCTGAAAGGTACAGTTACGAGGTTTCAGTTTGCCCAATCCCAACTCTGAGTAAATAGAATATGATGTCAAATGAACACTACAACTAAAATCCAAAAATGCCCTTTCAATTTTATGACTTGCAGTATAACATGAAATTGTAGGAAGACCAGGATCTTTGAAATTAGGTGGAATGTCAAATTTCAAAACCGATCTCACTTGTTCACTTAAAATAACCTTTTTAGATTTGACATCTTTAGATTTCCTTTTAAAAGTGCACGTCTTTAAGGAATTTAGCATAGTCGGGATTTGTCTAATCAGTTCTACAAGAGGAAAACTAACCTTAACTTACTTAAAGCTCTCTAAAATGTCATCTCTTTACTTATATTTCTTGAAAGGGAATGTTGCTTCCAAAGCTTCAGGGCAAGAAACCCTTGGCTTATATATGATAATGGGGTCAGACATAGTAGGAGAAGGGGGTGAGTTATTTTCTTTTTCAGTTTCAAGGTCACTCTCATGGTCTTAAGTCTTTCCTCTTTATCATATTCCTTCTCACTTACTTTATTATCTACTTCTTTACCCCTCCTAAGAACTGTTACAGCTTTCAATTGTTCAAATTGTTAGCCTTTAGGGTTCTATATGGGATGACTTGAGAGTTTTCCTTCTTCTCTTTTACCTACAGCTATGGCTAGGTACCCAAGTTGGGTTTCTAATTTAGCTATAGATTATCAGGGAGAGTCAGTAATATACTTTTTAGACTCAATTCCTTGGACCTCAGAGCCAACATTTTGCACAACAAAAGTCAATGTACCATAAGCAGAAATTACCTTATCTATGTTAGAGCTCCTAAATGGAGGTTGATGAGACAGAGGAGGAGCAAAGCTTTTGTTTTGGAAACCAAGAGGGGTAGGCTGCTAGACTGGGTTTGAGGATTCTCAACATTTTAAGGCCTCCATGAAAAGTTAGGATGATTCCTCTAACCATGATTATAAGTATTAGAATAAGGATTATTGGTTGGAAGAAATCCATGGGCAGCATTCACTTGTTTACTCACACAGTCAGACTTACCAACACAAAGACAATAAATAGAAGCATGCACGGGATGAGCATAAATTGAATGCACATCATGTATAACGGAGCCATTAGACACTTTGTTCATGCACAACAATTGATCAAATTTCTTAGTTAAAGCATCAACTTTCCTAAAAAGGTCAATTGAATGTGAAACCTCATAAATTCCCCTTTACTTCCCAATTCCCTAAGCAAATCAGAATGTGAGGAAGTAGCATGCAACTGCGAGTTTTCACATAAATGTTCAAACAATTCCTAACCTTCTTCAAGAGTCATATACAAAAAACTACCACCACAAGATGCATCAACCATCTTCCTATTGTGCTCATCTAAGCTAGAGTAAAAACTTTGGACGAGTTGCCACATAGGGACCTGATGGTGAGGGCAACTTTGCAACAACTTTTTAAACCTTTCGCAACTTTTATATAATTGTTTATTTTCCTTTTGTGAGAAAGTGGTTATAGCACATCTTAAAGCAGTCAATTTACTAATAGAGAAAAACTTTTCAAAGAATTCCTTTTTTTAGTTGATCCCAAGTGATGATATTTACCTTAGTACCCAAGTAAGCTTTAGCTTTATCTTTCAAAAAGAAATGAAAAAGACGCAAACAAATAATATCACTAGACACATTATTGAAGAAGACAGTAGAACATATCTTTAAAAATGAATCAACATTCTTGAAAGAATTTTCATACTCTCGCCTATAAAAGGATGGAGCCATTTGGATGAGGGAACGCTTAATCCCAAATGGGCCACAGCAACAGGCATATAGGTACTCGTAGGTGAATCACAAGTGGCGGGAGTAAAATACTCTCTAAGCTGCTTAGGTGGGGTTTGTTCTTTAGCTATCTTTTTCTTAGATTCATATTTCTTAACTCTCATCCTACTAACAGAACGTTCAATTTCAATATTATATTCTTCAAGCTATGAGAATAAAGAACGTCTACCATGCATGTAACCCACAAACAATCAAGAGAACAGTGTGAAATCACCATCACAATAGCCACGAAACGAAATAAAAAGAACAAAAAAATAAATCAAAATTAAAGAAAGGTTCAATGGAAAAAAGCAAAAGAAAACAAAATAAAAAAGAATAAATGAAAAGGGAGTGGGATTGAACAATTAAAGGGAAGTAACTAAAAAAAATAAAATTAAAAAGCTAGAAACAAAATAGTTAGGTTAGATTAGAAGGGAATGGGGAAAATAGTTAGATTAAAAGGGATGGGGAGAAAAAAAATAAAATTCCTAGATTAGAAGGGAATGGAGAGTAAAATAAAATGAAATAAAAATAAAAAGCAAAAAATAAAAGGATGGGGGTTGAGAAGAATAAGAAAAAAACAAATAAATAAAAGAATAAAATGAAAAGAAAAATAAAGATCACTATTCCTAGAAATGATTGGTTTGGCCAGCTATAGTGAGTAAAAACACCATTTAAGTTGGTCTAACCATACTCTCGATTAGCAGCATACTTCACTTCCCTTGTTCAAACTTTGATACTTAGTTACACAAAATGATATAATTACGCACAACCTCTCTAATTTTTCTCACAAATGAGACGAGAGGAGAAGAGAAAAATATCTAACAAAGCTTATTTTCTTCTAAATCCCTCAACCCAAATGGTTTTCTCTTACAAAAACTCTTTTTAAAAATTGAAAAATAGAAGATGAGAGAATGGAAGATGATTTTTGCATCAACCTTGACCCCTTTTATAGTGAAAATTCAGCACTCTTGGTACATAAAAATTAATAAAAAATTAATTTCAATTAATTTCTAACTGTTGTATTGTTGACTTGCACGAGAAAAGGCTAGTCTTTAACTAAAAATTAATCTTAATTAATTGCATTTGACTAGGTCAATAGATAAAAATTGACTCATGTGGAAATTCTGAGAGTTGGGTATGTACAAGGCTGCTGCTGTTGAGAGACGACTACTAGGCCACGACTAACAGTCCCACGTGAGGAAGGAGAGAGAGTGAGGGAGGTGGTGAAGGCGGACTAGACTGGAGCTTATCGTGCATCAGGCCTGTGTGAGGGAGTGGGCCACCATGTGAAGAAGAGCTGGTAGAGGCGATTTGGATGCTGAATAATGGGTTGTAGTAAACAGAAAGGAGCAAGCCCAGACGGAGAGGGAGAGGCACTGAGACTCGTTGTTGTGGGGCTTCTAACTGGGCCGCGTGCATACAAATGAACAAGCCCACTTGGAGAGAGTGATTGGGGCAGGACACTTGGCAACTTCTGAGGATAGCAGGCCCATTTCATGTTGGCTCTTGCTGAGAGAATGTGAGAATGAGCTGAGGTAGGTTGTTGGGCCGCTAACTCTCCATAAAACAAGCCCACACAGATCTGGGTCGAACTTGAGCCCTCAAGCATTGGACTATAACTATGATTTGGGGTTCTAACAAAATTGTTCAAATTATTCGGTTCCATTCCTGAATTCAACACTTCTTTTTTGTATGAAAATCATACAAAATACGCATTATTTACCTATAAAAATATATTTCAAAAACTTAATAATGGGTATATGGAAGAAAAATCTCATATAAAAATATGCATTATCATGCACTTCCACGTAATCTCTCTTCCTGTGGCCCGGTTTGTTGCATTCTCAACAAACCACCTTTGCCTTCTTATTACCCTTGTTGTTGTTGTCTGTGTTATGACCTTTTTATTTTCTTCGTATCCTTGATATGTTCCTTTGACTCACCTTGTATACACAACTCTTCTTCTATAAGACGATGCTTCACCAAATCCTCAAGAGACATTTATTCTTTCTTATGCTTAAGGTTCTTTTATTTCTTTCTAAGACAGGGGAAGCTTTCCTACTCTAGAAGACACTATAATAGATTCATCTATGCATTTTATTTTCCTTGAAGTGTCGCAAAATGCATTGAATTTCATGCAATTGGTCTTGAGCAGAACATTCTTTAACCATCTTATAATTATTAAACTGACTTGATAACAAGAAAGTTCTTGCTAGAAGCATCCTCCTCCGTGTACTTGTTTTCCAACGCTTCCTAGAGCTCCTTGGCGGATTTCACCCCTTGATACACATTGAACAAGGCATTCGATGTGTTGTTCAATATGGGCCCTCGACAATTTTAATCATCATTCTTGAGCATAGATCCTCAGTGGGCTTGCTCCAAAGTCTCATTTTTAGTCTCAATAGGGTAAGGAGTATTATGTACATACACCACCTTTGTAGTATTAATGAGGAAGAGCATCTTCTTTTGCCAATGATGAAACCCGACACCATTAAACTTGTCCAACTTTTAAAAGTTGGAAGTCAACTCACGAAGTATTGCCATTATTAGGGAATAAGTCTTCAGATTATTAGGGAAGAGATTGAACATGACACTAGATATTTCAACAAATCATGAACATATCACTTTCCTTAAGAGTATTTGCTACACCACAAATAATCTTAGGGATAAGATGCTAAAGAAACAAGTGTAAATATTCAAGGTTCCTCAAAAGTTCAATCAATGGGGATGGTGTAGTCATTCACATAGATTATGTATATTGATTGTGCGTGTTCTTCTTTCAAATATTCATGTCTCAACAATTTGAAAAGACACCACTTTGGATAGGGTTTGATGGGTATTTTTGTAAAGAGATGTTGTGTCATTTTTATCTATTAGTTCGGATAAAAAGTAGCAGAAAAACTACTTACCATGAACCGTAGAGGGGCCCACGGGTAGTCCATGATCCTCACTATCAATTTTCAAATAGGAAGAAACCAACCCAGGAACCACAGCCTATGGCACTAACCATGACTACCCCGTGGTGCCTACCATAGTCAACCGTGGTGGCTAATGTGGCTGGCTTAAAAGTTGCCCCACACTTACAACTTTATTTGAAATGCAAATCAATAGAAATAAGTCCAAATTTGTGATTGCAAGTGTGACATATGAGATTAATAGGCAAAATATTAAAATTAATGGTTTTGTTGAAAGGAAGCCCTCTATTAAGTACTTATTGGTCTTTATTAATACTGGTAGGTACTCATCTTTTGATTGCGAAATATTAGTTGATACACTACCAACTAGAATAAGAGAGCTGCATAACAAACATGTGTCTTATGCTAGGAGTGTGACATTGACTGATGGTTTGCTCATGGGAATTTATGGTTTTTGGACTTCCCGCTTCATTTTCCCCCAAGAAGTAATTAAGATGGTAGAGTCCATTTGTAGAAGCTGAACCTCTAATTACTTGGAGTGAAGTATGTAGACCAAAGGCATTTAGAGGGTTTGGGGTTTAATGGTATGAAAGCTTGGAATCAAGCTTTTACATCAAAGATACATGGGCTGTTGCTTTGAAAAAAAGATGTTATACGGACGAGACATGTCCATTTCAATTACCTAAAGAAGCACATTTGGTAGGATCATATTCCAAGTGCAAAAGCCTACTAGTATTGGAAGAGCCTTGCTAAGCTAGATGATGTTTTGAAGTAAGGGATCATAGGTTATGTTTGGAAGGAAAGTCAATATGTATCGTACACAAATCAAAGCACCTATTAAATGCTTGTGCATTTTTCTAAGAAGGTATATTATGGTATATTAGTTTTGGTAGATGAAATTTTCTAAAGCATTCTTTTCTTATTCTAGATTATACGTATGAGAGGTTGCAAGTTGCAAGTAAGATGGTTGTCTTCAATTTTGTAATTTCTCCTATGTGGAGTATGTGTAATGCTGGTGAGGAAACAAAAAATCTTGGAATCTTGCTTTGTTTTGCTTCACCACCATACTACTAAGACTATAAGTGAATAGATTTATAGATAGAGAAATGCCCATTGTGCCGCAGTGTTGTTCCACAAAAAAAAAATCATCAAAGAGATACCTGTTTTAAGGTTTGCAACTTTTGTTTAGTGTAGGAAAAGTATGGGGCATGTTTACAATACGTTTCTCACAAACCATGAATGGTAATATTCGGATGTAATTGTTTCTTTTCCCCTTATTCATTTGTTAGGAGGTGACCTGTAGTAATGAAAAACAAAACTTTTTCTTTAGCCAAAAAAAAAAAAAAAACATTTCAGGTTTAATTTAGATTTCGGGTCTAAAATGTTTTAAGCTCTAATTTTCCTGTAACATAACGAACTTAATCTAGTTCTTTTTGGCTGCATTGATTTTTTTTCGTTTACAATTTTATTCTTTGAAGAATTTGATTTGAAAATTAAGGCAAGGCCCTAATTGGAGCTTTTTTATATAAAAAAAAATTAAGGCTCATAACTGATCCTTGTATAAAAGTAGGCCTTGTTAGGGGCCTTTTCTGGTTCTACTCTTTATATAGTCAAGCATTAGAAATCTAATTGATGTGTGAAACCTTGGACCTTGAAATCAAACTTTGCCCCTTAGATTCTTTATTGCCATTATTCTAAAAAACTATATACAAATTGGTGACACAAGATTTAGTTCCTCATTGTCATCATAAACAAAAAGTGATATGGAGGTTAGGAAAAATTATCTATACAAGTAGCAAACATGCTTGCCTCAAGTAAGATATGACATAGGACAACATTCCTAATAAAGTAAGATAATTCTTCCTAGTGCCTATGTAAGATATGGAGGTTTGCATTGGTAGAAAATGAAGAATTCTTATAGAGAAAATGAAGGAGAAAAGCCAAATTTCATTACCTCCAACTAGAAAGAGTGTAGGAGCATATTTTAGTATATATACACTAGGGATGCTTTGTAATGCTTCCTCATGACTTGGCTAATTAACTTACCACTGTGCTAACAAAATTTCTTTACTATCAGCAAAATAAATACTGCTAAGTGCAAGCTTATTAAAAAGTTCATTATCTTTGTATCCGATATTGTTCAAGTTACTCTTGGATGGAAAACAAGGCCCAAGTCATAATCTGAGTGGGAAGAGGTTTGTTATTAGATCAATAAGCTATTAATCACAATTAACATGGGAAATTTGAAGGGATTCCTCTTGTACTCCTAAACGTAATGGCAAGCTATGTCTAAATTCTTTATCCAATTTTGAGAGAAAGGATTGGCTACAATGTACTGAATAACTTCGTTATCACAATTACTAGCAATGGGAGTTGCACAAGAACTTGAAGATCTCTTAGTAAGATAGCAATCCACACAAGTTCACCAGTAGTTTTAGACATAGCCTTATACCTTGACTCTACTAATGATTTGGACACTTTTTTTTGTGTCTTTCAAGAAATCAAGAAATCACCAAAGAAGACACAGTACACGGTTAAGAACTTTTTACTAGAAAGGCACCTGCCCATTCTATATTAGTGCAAGCTTGTAGATTCATGTGGTATATTGAGGACAAGACAAATTAGTCTGAACTATTACATTGGGATATCTGACTAAATATAGAGCAGCTTACAGGTTGGGTTGTCTAGGGTGGCTAATAAATTGACTTAGTTGTTCAATAGAATATGATAAGTCAAGTCTTATTAGCAAATGAGTTGAGGTTGGTTGGCAAAGAGAAAGCGGGCTTGCAAGGTGTGAAATGTATACCATTGACAATGTGAATGTATAGTATGCTTTCTTTAGTTGAGTAGAGTCCCTCTCTAAAGATCTTAACACCTTTATTCCTAAAATGTATCCCATGTACCCTAAGTCTTTGACAATAAAGGCATGATCGAGATCTTGTTTGAGGATACAAATCCTTGTTGCATCTCAACAGTGATTAAGACATCTTCCATATAGGTTAGAATAGCCAAAAAAAGTATCTCCAAAGCCCCTGATAAATAATGAGCAGTCTTGTTTTGACCGTGTAAAGCCTGATTTTGTAATAAAGGCCATATAATTCTTTGTGGCACTACCCAGAGGCTTGTTTAAGCCCAAATAAGAACATGTTTGGCATGCAAACTTAGGCGATTTGCTTGGCATATCCTACAGGAAAAGATATATACCCCTCCATCCAAGAAACCATGCAGAATTGCATTGTTAATATGAAGCTAATGTAATAGGTACTTTTTACTATACCTAATACAATCACTTTTCTGACAATAGGCAGCTTGACAACTAGTGTGTATGTTTATAATCCTCATTAAGATCATCACAAAGGGTCTAAAATGTGCTAGGATGGACCTTTAGTGCTTTACTAATTACAAGAAAAAATTATTTGCTCAAGCGAACATCTCTGCTCACAAAAACAGTATAGTTATCCACATGATACAATTTGTAGACCTTTTATCCTAAGGGACTAACCCAACATAACGCATCTCATGACCTTAGTAGAAAATTTTTCATGTATAGGCTTTAAGTTGAATACATAACATAAACAAATTATAGTTCTAAAATGTGATATATTTGGTGTAAGCACTCATGTAGGGATTTCCATCCTAAGACAGAAAAAGTCAGTATGTTCACCAGATATACAGCTATTAGAATGCATGATCCCCAAAATTTAGAACCAAGACTGGAGAATCTCTATGGCCTTAGCAATTTTAACTAAGTGCTATATGTTCTTGTAAGGACCCCATAAATCAGCCTGAATGAGCTCGAAATCCTTGACATCAATCAAATTACTAATAGGAAAAGGAATTATGTGCAATTTAGCCAATTAACATGAATCACAAATGAATTTATTCACATTTTTACTAGAGAAACCATAAAAATGAGATGTCTTCGATAATTATATATGTCCTACTCTGGTATGTAAAACAACAAATCCATGTCGCCAACATTATCCACAAGCTAAGCAGATTCATTTACTATATTATGTTAAGAAGAAATACTAGTAGTCTTATGCTTACACTCTGTACTCCTCAGCATATAAAGAAGTCCGAATTCATTGCTGCCACTAGCAACTACTCTTTTAGGAGTATAATCCTACAATAGAAACCTTTTTTGAATAAAGAGAGCAACAAGATCACCTGTCTCCAGTAACTTGCTATCAGATAAGAAACTAGATTTACAACTTCAATATATAGCATATACTTAAGAATAATCTACGGGTGCTCAACAATGTCACTAATGATTGTCACCTATTTGGTACTTCCATCAGGTAGTCCAATAATACATGAATGAAAAGGTATCCAAAGGCATCAGTATCTGCTATCTAAAAGGTATCCATTGATGCATCATAATACATGAATGAAAAGGTAACTAAAGAATCACTTCCAAAAGTATCGGATGTGGATCCACTTGTAGAATTTCCAGAATCTCGTCTTTCCTTTGGAATCCTTTAATACTTCTCGATAAATAGCATTGACCAAAACTCCATCAAACTTGATCACCATATTCATCATCGAGAGTACCCAAAGGGCTATTAAAATCAAAACATTGACGTAAAAATTGATATCAGTAGCTTGAGCAACTGTGTTTTTATTCAGATACCTCTTTTAACTACTTAGGCTACTTAAGCAGTTTAAAACATTGGTCAATAGTGCGTCCCTTAACCTTCGAATGTTCACAATACTTGTCACTCTTACTGTTCTTGGATCCCAAATACAGGCTTAGGATCTTGTTTGTGGACAGCATGAGCTTTTGCCTCTACCTTGATTTGCGCATTATCCATATCTAGAATTTGGTTCTTGATAGCATCATAACAAGAGTTCCACCCATTCATAACAGGAACACCTTATTCCTAGAGTGTAGTTCTAATAGCCTTTTGGGTGAGAAGAAAAGAGTCTGGTTTAGTTGATAAATCAAAGGCCCATAAGCCTCTCGAAACGTCTCAGCAAATTTCTCTTAAAATCTTCCACTGATCGGATATACATAAAACCTTCAACAATTGTTGGAATAATATAGTTTAGCGGCTAATACCTCACTATATGAATACTTAGCCATTTGTGAAGATCTTCATATCTAGCAGGTAGTTTGAAACATACTCTTTCATGCAACCTAGCTTTAAATACAATAGCCATACAAGCTCACATGCTCCCAACCATGAAATTCTCATTGTCCAATTATTTGTTTATAAGTTGTAGCTATGGATGATCCTATCTAACAACAGAGAAAAGATCTCGGAGAGATGTGTTGAAACCATCACTTAAATGATCGCAAAGAACCAGCCACGAAATCCAAGAAACAAATATTTAAATCAAATACGAGGCTAAATTGATTGAGGACACAAATCAAACACAAGATCAGTAAGAATATTGTGTCTCAGTTTGATGTTTAGCGAGATTAATTTATCATTTGAATAAATTAACATGAACAGAAGAAAATTGGAAGGAAGGACTTAAGATCCCAAACCTCGACAGCCCTATTACCATGAAGAAATCAAATGAGAAATTCTTAGAAAGAAAAAATTGAAAAGAGAAGCAAGTTTGATTATCCACAACTAGCATAAGTGTAGCAGCATATTTCAAGGTATATATATATACATCTAAATATATACATACATACATATACATATATACTTACAAATATATATATATATATATATATATATATATATATATATATATACACACACATATATATATATGTATATATATATA
>JACYFF010031954.1:30169102-30182178 GCA_017589665.1 Selenicereus undatus | reverse complement strand
TATTATTATTATTATTATTATTATTATTATTATTATTATTATTATTAGTTTTGAGAATTTTATGATGATTTTTAATATGTGTTCATAAGGATTATTATCGGTTACTAAGTCGAGTGGAATCCCGAATACGATTAGATTATCAACCTTGGAATTAGTTTCGTTCTTTATTTAATCAATCCTTGATATATTTGGGAATGATTAATCGATAAAAGATTGTGTTATCGATTCGGGTTTAGAATACGGGGTACGAATTTAGACTAGCGGTGTAAATTATTGAGCAAGCTTGGACAAAAAAAAAGGAGGAAAAAGGGAGGGTTATTTTTGTCAAACGCGCCAGGCCCCTTTTCTTTCCTCCTCCCATACGACACCCACCTAGCTCACCCCTCTCTCTCCTTCTTCCTCATTCGCTACTCTCTATACACACGACCATTGAAGCTCCAAAAACCCTCGATTTCTCCTCAACCCAACTCGAAATCCCCCTCATTCAACCTCCTCCAGAACCAAACGAAACTCTGGTGTGAATCTGGGAAGAAATCCGAAGGTCTTTATCATGTGTTTGGTGGGTTTGGGTGGCGATTCAAAGCACCGAACGCGTGCTTGAACTCGACCATGCAAGCTTGTTTCTAATTGCCCAATTATCTCTATAAATTGGGAGTAAATTCTCAACTTCAAGCATCCACCACAATTTCAAGTCAGTGAGTGAACATTTGGGGTGAATTTGGGGTTCGAATTGCGTGAGATTGGGTGTGTTCTGGGTCAATTCGTGTATGAGTGAGCAACGGTCAAGGAATTGGGATTTTCCAACACTCAAAGTCAAGCCAGCAGCCTTAGAATCGAACCTCTAGTTTGGAATCGAGGTGGGGGTTCCTTTCCTCCTAATTACTATTATTTTCATTGAATTTTACTGTTTTTAGTTAATGCATGTTGAATCTGAGTTAGTAAGCCAAATTTAGGGAATTTAGAGCTAAATTGAGTAATCATTGTGATAATGCTGATTTTAGGATATTTGCATGTTGAGTTGATGTGTGGTTCTTACTAACTGGTCTATTGGAGATTAGTGGAAAACATAATGTTGCTTTAAAATTGATGTGGAATCAGTTTATTATGCCTTAAAAATCTGCTTTGGAGGCTGCATGTGAACGTTATGCTCTAGGTTGCTAACAGGGTGGTTGAGGTATTATAGAGCAAGCTTATTTATATTTAAATGTTGTTATTAGATCAGATTGGACACGTTTAAATTCTACTTTTCACTATTAGCATGAATGTTACACTTATGTATGGTGGTTTCATGTAATAGTGATTCGTTTATGGCAATATTGAACTGAGCTTGGTAGTTGGATGGTTTGAGATGAAACTATTGAGTAATTTGAAGTTCTCGTGGTTGGTGTGGTGTGATGAGGGAGCCTAGGTTTGATATTGACCGCAATCGCGAGGATTGCGAGGTATATGGAATAATTAGATTGATTCTGCTGAAACTGTTCCTACGAAGTGTTACGAATGTGCTACTTGTGAACCCCTTCCCTCCTCATGTTATTAAGTGATGCTATGTGATTGATTTTTTTACTTAGACATCTATAAAAAGGGTCGTTAGAAGCTTGTTTTCACAATTGTGTATGTTTCTAAATATTTACCAGTTGCCTATTAATTTGTTAAGATGTTTGTAGCCTAAACAGATCCTAAATCGTCGAGCTACTTAATTAATGATCAAACTGAATAGTCGATAGGTCTAGAAAGCTAAAACGCAATCAAGTAATGAGCTTGAAAATGTTTTAAGACTTTAGTTTGTTTGTACCTCCTTCTTTGTGTTTAAAAGGATTTAAACGAACTGAAAAAGGGCAATTGAATGTGCTAATGACGAAAAGTTTGCGTTATATGCTAGCCAATTACTTTAAGTTTCGATATGCGAGTTAGTAAACTCATTATGATTTTAAGAAGCTTTTTATGTTGAAAATTAAAGAACCATAAACCATTAGTAGGATCATAGGCTACTTTGCTAGACAAGCATGTTTTTAATAAAGTAAACAACTATTACAGAGAAATAATTTGTGATTCACTTGAGATTAAACTTACTGTGTGTGACATTGACTTCTTTTTATAATCTATGAGGGTTTAATATAATTTTAATAGCTAAGATAGTGTTAGGCAATTGGCCAGGCCTAGGGAGTTAGACCTAGAAGTGGGAACCCTAAAAGGCCCTCATAAGGGTAATGTGATAAAACCTTTAGGGTGGGAACTGGACTCAGGATAAGGCGTCAGTTGTTTCCCCCAAAGATAAGATTTGATGATATGTGACGTGCGATAAAACCTTAAGGGGGACTGGACGCAAGATAAGGCGTGAGATGTTGCCCCCACAGAGGATAATATTGAAGTTAGAGCTACTCTACTAAGACGCATTTTGGCCAAATGTTATGATACATATACCCCAGGGATAACGTAATGCATAAGCGACGACATCACACAGGGCGAGTGATGATCTCTCCTAAATTAGCACATTATGAGATCTTATGCCTGAAATGAGAAGATATTTTCCTGATAAATGAGAAAATGATTTGAATCATTACCAACGTGGGTATTTCAAGAACTTTAAAGAGTATATGAGCCTTGAGAAGCTAGCTTGATTTGTAAACAATTCTTTAAAGAGGTTAGCTTGATTTATAAACTATTCTTTAAAGAAGCTAGTTTGATCAGTAAACTACCCTTTGAAGAGGCTAGTGTGATTTGCAAATTATTCTTTCAAAACAACATGAGTCACTACTTTTCCAAAATGTGTATTCGAAAGCATTTTGCCCAATTCTTGTTGCTTACTTGCTTATGTGCCTAAATGCTTGTTTATTAAGGGAGTTTGGTTATCAAGGGCTTAGAAATAAGCTTGAGTGACTAGTATGAAGTTTATAGGTGATGATTCTTCTTTGGGGACAATAACTGCCTAATATGATAGTAAATATTCAAATGTTGTGTCACTGCTACTTATCATTATTTTCTGCAAATGGTTTTGGTTTTTAAGGAGTTGAGGAATACTCATTGAACGTGTGGTAGCTCATCCCATTCCTATTTTCCCTTTCCCCAGGTTTTCGATGTGACAGGTAGAAGTCTATTTTCATATGCCAAGTTAGAACATCTACTTGCTTGAAAAGGTGTCATGTGTGCACATATAAAAGTAGACTTACGAAGTAAACGATGTAATATAATGTATCCCTAGAGTTGTAAATGCATGTAAACAAAGCACTCTAGTTCATGTAATGCACATTGTTTAGAAGTCGCTCTGTATGGCCATATGAGCCAACCATCTGATTAGCTAGTTGTCTTTTTAGCTAAAGTTAGTTATATTTTGGGATGCAAACCCCAGTGTTCCGGGTGTGTGATCCTTAGAATTATATATTTGATTTCCTTCTATATTACGAACTTTATTGTTTGGCATACTCCAGGTGAGTGACCCGTAGAGTTGTAAACTCCGGCATGTAGCCATTAAGCTTATTGCGGTATTCTTTTACACTTCTACTCAATGCAGGGATTTATTTTAAGGCTTTTAGCCTGAGAAACGGTCAGTTCTCAGGTGAAACTCTGTCCGTTTCACCCCAGAATTTAAGAAAATGTTAATATCACTGGCCCTAGGGGTTTGGGGTGTTACACCATCTTAAATGGGCAACTGGAAAAATGGGCAGTAATCTTAAAGTAGTAAAACCTTGTCTACATACGACACAGAGCGGTTAAGTGGCAAGCGTTGGCAGATTTCTTAGTAGATCATCCAATTCCTGATGATTGGGAATTAAATGATGATTTGCCAGCGGAAGATGTGTTCTTCATCAATATCCCCCCTCCTTGGGAAATGTATTTCGATGGAGCAGCAAGGCGAGATAGCGCTGGTGCCGGAGTGGTTTTCATCTCCCCTGAAAAGCACATTCTCCCCGAATTCATTTGTGCTTACTCAATTATGCTCTAACAATGTGGCAGAGTACCAAGCACTTAGCCTAGGTCATCAAATGGCTATTGAGATGGGGATTAGCGACCTGAACATATATGGTGACTCGTAGTTGGTCATCAATCAACTACTTGATGAGTGCGAGGTTAAGAAAGAAGACCTTGTCCCATATCACAAGCATGCATTAGGACTGCTAAACAAATTGGACATAGTCAAGTTAAAGTACATGCCAAGGAGTGCCAACAAGATGGCTGACGCACTTGCAAGCCTCGCAGCCACTTTAGCACTGAAGGCAGAAGAAGGAATGACTATTCCACTATGTAGCCGCTGGGTTGTTCTTCCCAATGATGAAGACTCAGATGAAGATGTCAACATGATATGTGTTCTTGAAATAGATGCAAAAGACTAGCATCAACCTATAATTGAGTACTTAGAGCGTGGAAAACCTTCTAGTGACCCAAGGCATAAGATGAAAATACAGCAGAGAGCTCCGAGCTTTCTTTACTATAATGGAACGCTCTATCGATGCTCTTTTCTTGGCCTTTGTTTACGATGCTTGGATATGGAAGAAGCAAAGCAAGCAATGGTGGAAGCTCATTCACGTGTGTGTGGAGCACACCAATAAAGGCCTAGGCTACACTATTGCATTAAGAGAATGGGTTACTACTGGCCCACTATGGTGACAGATTGCATAAATTATGCAAATAGGTGTGATGCTTGCTAGTTCCATGCTAACGTCATACATCAACCTCCAGAACCTCTCCGCCCAACGGTTACATCTTGGCCCTTTAAGGCATGGGGGCTTGATGTCGTTGGACCAATCACGCCTAAATCGCCTGCTAGTCACTCCAACATCTTGGCTGCCACTTCTTACTTCTCTAAATGAGCAGAAGCAATTTCACTAAGGGAGGTCAAAAAAAAAATGTGGTCGACTTCATAAGAACACACATTATCTATCGATATGGTGTGCAGAGGTACATTATCACTGATAATGGTAAACCCTTCTTCAATAGCCTGTTGACTAGTCTATGCGAGAAGTTTAAATTTACCTAACACAAGTCTTCTATGTACCACGCCCCTGCAAATGGCTTCGCAGAAGTCTTTAATAAAGCACTTTTGTAACTTACTCAAAAAAGTTGCTGCAAAGTCTAAAAGGGATTGGCATGAAAGACTAGGGGAGGCTCTTTGGGCATACCGAACCACATACAAGACGCCAAAATAGTCAACCCCCTTCGCTCTAGTGTATGGAGTTGAAGTTGTTTCACCATTGGAGCTCCAAATCCCATCACTTCGCATTGCCATACAGGAAGGTTTGACGGAAGATGAAAATCACAGGCTTCACTTAACTGAGCTGGAGGCCCTTGATGAGAGAAGACTTTAGGCACAACAAAAGCTAAAATGCCACCAAGCTCGTTTAGCAAGAGTGTTTAACAAAAAGGTTCGGCCGCGCTCATTCCAAGTTGGGGATTAGGTGCTTGCACTGAAGAGGCCAATAATCATGACCCACAAGACAGGAAGCAAATTTGCTCCGAAATGGGAAGGATCTTATGTTGTTCATAAGGTATACTCAAATAGCGCCTACAAGATAGTAGATGGACGAGGGCTTCGAGTAGGACCCATAAATAGTAGGTTCTTGAAGCGTTATTATCCTTAAAATAGGATGTTGTAAAGCTCCTAAGTTAGAGCCTAAACTGCTCGTTCTTCCAAGTTAAATTCTGTTGTACTACTCCTGACCCACAAGACTATAAACTGTGTACAGCAAAACAAATATATAAAAAAAATTATTTTATTGAACTACGTGATGACTTGATCTTATTGGAAATTACAATGTTTTCATAAGTACATAGGTAGCTTGGTAACCAAATCACCCAGTACGGTCAAACACAATAAAAAGGGATAGCAGGGTGGCAACCAAATTTTATATGAAGGAGAACATAAAGTCCATTATAAATGTTTATTACAAAAAAAAAAAAGAACAAAACAAGTTGAGTGATACATCAGGTGGTGTCCATCCAAGTGTCAGGGTTGAGCGAGGATTGCAGCGCTAGCATGACTTGCTCATGCCTCTCCAACTACTTTGCATCATCAGGCAAAAGAGTGGGCACCATCTCAAGACCAGCAAGAACTTTGGATCTCACATCAACTTCCTGCTCGGCAGCCTCCAGTAGGGAAGATTGGACTTGGATGTCGCCCTTAAGCTAGCGCTCCTCTTCCCAGGCAAGGCAATGCGTGTCCTCCAGATCAACAATCTTTTCCTCCACTCCCTTGAGTTTCTCTGTCGAGGCACCAAGATCTGTGCGAACCGTGGCAAAATGTGAGCACGCAAGATCGACCTGCTCAGTGCACAAGGCCTTCTCCTTTGCCACTTCATCTGGGTGACGGCATGAGGAAGCTGCTTTGTTTAATGATAAAAAAGCCGATATAACACTCCCATAATCCTCAACCTTCTTCCTCAAAGGGGTCTGGTTTCCACAAAGTCGCTCAATCCCCGTGTAAATCATTAGGGCACCTTGAAGTTTTCCCCCTACCTCATCAAATTTTGCATTCTTCAAGCTATTCAAGTACTCGGACCCCCCATCACTCATATGGCGGCGGTGAAGATACTTTGGGAGCCAGACCCAGGACAGAAAGAAGTAGTGGAGGGGCTAACAACATAAGAGGGTCTTCCTTTGGAACCCCCAAAAGTGCCAACATCAACATCAGCTGAGAGTAACCCCCTTTATGGCTACCTCAAGAGAGTTGGGTCCATCAACTGAATGCTGGCTCTGGGTAGTTGATGCATGTAAGGCCTCTGTTCCACTGGAAGTTGAACTCCCAACCTTGTGAGGTGATGTCTGCCTTTTCACAATTGTAATATCGTTGCCTATGTCTGGGGTTGCCTTGGGTGCAGATGATCTAGTAGCACGGTTAACATCCTCGAGTAACTGCTCGTCTATAATAGGTGTAGCCTCTTGTGCTAGGTCAAACTCCTCTATCTAATAAAAAAGAAGAAG
This sequence comes from Selenicereus undatus, assembly GCA_017589665.1. Lineage (NCBI taxonomy): Eukaryota > Viridiplantae > Streptophyta > Magnoliopsida > Caryophyllales > Cactaceae > Selenicereus > Selenicereus undatus. Next base: position 30,175,266 of record JACYFF010031954.1, on the reverse strand, counting down.
AGGGGTGAAAAAAAACAAGTATGGAATCATTCCGTACTGATCAAAATCCAAGGGAACAAGGGAAAAGAAAATGACAATAAAAAGGCGAAGGAAGGGAGCATACGTCCTCAAGATTGGCTAGCTCGCTTGAGCAGCTCTGGACATCATCAAAAAAGTCATCCCCAAGGTTGACTCTAGTATCCCTGGGGGTCACAGTCTCGCGACTCTTGCGCCCCCCATGTCTGAAGTTCGCCTCAGACTCTGGCGCTCTATCATTACGCGATGCCAGACCTCACTTTCTATTAGCGAGGTGAACTCCCGAAGACCCATGAGCATCATCACTAGACTTCGGTCCCTCAGCATCTAAATATGCCACAAGATCCTTTCCTTTCTTCCCCTTGGCCTTCTTCGATGAACCAGCCTCCATATCCTTGTCTCGCTTGGATGAATTTGCTTTCGTACTCTTCTACAGGATGGAAGCATTAGATCGAAGGTCATTAATGGTCACCTTAGGCCACCAAATCTTGTAAGCTGAGGAGATATATTGACTTAATGTCCAGGAGCGACAAGGAAGAACACTCTGAGACATAGTCCCCAAGCATAGGAGCCGCTTCCAATATAGAAGGGCATCATCATAGGACACCACCTGGTGCGAGGATCCTCGAGAAGCACTTCAGGAATCCCTTGGCAGTACCCAAACTGCTTGCTGAACCGAGGCTGTAGGGTTCGACACAGAAAGTCGCACCCCAGCGAATAGGAAGGAAACCATCTCGAAGAGAAATCAGGTAGCCTGACTTATCCTCATCCAAATCTCCATCATCGATAAGGATCTCTGATCGGCTTCTTGCCAACATTAGATATAACAGGTCAGAGACTCTTCCCTCATGTATAAGCTCGTGAGCATCCCCAATGGCGCTACGGGTCATTGGTGAGCCAGAGTGGCGCACCATCAAAGGACCCAGAGGGGGAGGCTACAATACATGGTGAGTCTTGAAATAGTGGGCAAGCCATCCGTGGAGGTAGTGGCATGGAAAGAATGACCGTGAATGAGAAGGTTTTGTAGCTTTAGTAATCCCATTAAGGTCGCGATAGATGCTTGCTAGCATAGGGATTGCCAAAGTGAAAGTGGTACCAGATGTCATCAAGCTGGCGGCGTGAAAAGTTCCCGGGCGAATGAACTTCTCCCCAGTCTCAGGAAGTACAAAAGTGCATAGTCAACATAACAAGAACGCGGCAAGATGGCACTTTTCCTCTTCTCTTTGGGAACCCCCAAGCTCTTAAAGACGTCTAACCCATCACGACTCCAACAAAGATCTAGAGGTTGAATCTAGCCACTAGGATTTTGTGTCCTTGTAGGAGTCGAGCTATGAGGGCAACACCGTATTGGTGAGTTATGGATAAGCTTCTTCTTACACCAAAAATCAATCTAAGCTTTAGCACTGACGCCCTTCTCTTAGATAGGCATCTTTTCTAAGCTTCTAAAAGCAGCAAATAGGAATTTGCAAGAAGATGGGATAGTCTTCAAATTCTGCTTGTCCCAATACTCAAAAGCTTGGATGCTAGGCATAGCCTCATCATAAATTTTGCCGCTAATTGGGGGCCCACCAAGCCTGTGCAAGTCCTCTAGGGAGATGAACATCTCTCCAAATATGGTATGAAGAGTGTTAGTGGTAGGATACCAGGTCTCACAAAAGGCGCACAAAACATGCATGTCGCAGCTTAGGGGTAAAGCCTAGCGTACACCGCCTGGTACAAGGCACATCTCCGCAGGTGCACCTTAAAACAAGAGAGTACGTGCTCTGTCCATTCTTAGTACAAGGGAATGTAGCCAAAATCTCAATAAAGAAGCATATTCGGGCCCCATATGCATTGCCCGGATATAATGTGGCACCCGAGCATAGGGAATTCGGTGAGAAGGCTGCACTTGTCATGATACACACTTTGCAAGAAATACCTAACTGAATCATCCTTCGCACCTTTTTCCACTCGGATAGAAAATTTAGGATGAAAGGACGATGGCTCTATATAGCAGATGCCTGATTGGCCTTCGGCCTCCTCAAAGAACGGTAGATCCGGAAGCAACTCCTTGACTGGGGTTTGTCATTTTCTTTATCCATGATGGAAAGGAAAAGTTTGTCGTCACGTTGAAATTCCTTAAGAATCACATGAAAATATAAGAAGACACAAAGTTAGTTTATTTGTTAGGAAGAAAATCAACAAACAAAACAGCGTCCAGGAAAAAGAAATACTAAAGAAGGGATAAGCGTGAAGGAAAATCATTCAAAATATTGGTTTTCAGCCGCCCAGCTGCTCGTCATCGCTAATACCACTTTCAAGCGTGTAGGCATCTGTTCTAGGTGCCAAAAGGCCTAGCGGCGAACCATTTTGCACGGGGTTCTTCAAGTCTCCATACCACTTTCATCTGTGTAGGTATCCGTTCTAGGCACCAAAAGGCCTAGCAGCGAACCATTTCACAAGTGGCTCTTCAAGTCTTCATACCACTTTTATGCGTGTAGGTATCCATTCTAGGCACCAGAGGCCTAGCGACGAACCATTTTGTAAGTGGCTCTTCAAGTCTTCACACCACTTTCAGGCGCATAGGTTTCCGTTTTAGGCACCAAAGGCCTAGCCGTAAATCATTTCACAAGTAGTTCTTCAAACAACTTCTCAACTTGCATAAGCAACAATACAAACGCGAAAAAAAAAGGGTGGGTCTTGGCATATAAAAAAACACATCTAAGCCAATCTCATATCCATTATCAAAACCCCTAATCAAATCAAACCCAAATTCTCCAAAACCTCTTCCAAATTAGCCCTTTCCTAATTCTCCTACTCCTTTCACCATTTTACAAAACCAAGTCATAAACCCAACCCATTTGAGCATTCATAGCACAAAATTCATATGCCCAAATTATAAATCTACTATGTCTCTCCTCAATCTACCCAATTCCAACCAAAAAAAAAAAGTATGATCTTTTCTTTATTTTCCTTTTCTCTCTCCTCAACCCACATAATGTAACCACACACAAAAAAAATTTATTACCTTTACTCGTAAAGATTGGTACCTTGATTTATTCAAGTTACTCAATCCATAAAGCATTTAGCCTTCATACAATTAAAATAACAAAGTGAATGACAAAGAGACCAAGATAACATTTATTTTCTCGACGCCCAAAATATTGTCCTTGGTGATCACAAAGTCACAGATGAGATAAGGTCGATGAAGCATGTCAGATTTCTACATCGTTGTGGTGTTGAAGACCAATTGTGACTCCTACAAGGCCTCCATTGCTAATTGGAGGGACACTTTGGTTATTAATGCTGTGTTTTTGGGTCAACATGATCCTCACTAAATACCCGATATATGTAGGAGTTCTGTCATCACAAAAGCTATATGGACTCATTAAAGAGCGCCTATCAGAAAACAAACCAGTTTATTGGGAATTCATTCCTAGTTTTATCAGCACCTCTTTACTTGGGCAGTGGATGAGCAAGTGCTTGATCATAGCAAGTCGATGCAAGTCTTCTCCCTTAATCCAATTATCTTCTATGTAGATTTATCTATATTGTGCTTGGATTCTCTTAATTTATGCATAATTTTCATTTCCAAAAAAAAAAAATGGATGCCAAGTAAAACGACATACCCCAATGACAAAAAGGAGGAAGATTGGAGAAATTTGATACCTTCAATTAATCTCTGGATGATAGCCCTTGATTAAGGTATTTGGAGATGTCTAATGTTGACGTTGTGGATTGCAAAGCATGAATCTATCACCTAGGGAAAAAAAAGGAAGCTTGCTCTATTACAAAGAAGAAAGCATGGCATTTTACCCGGAAAAAAAAAACGAACGAAAAAAGAAGAGAAGGGGTTGAGAAAGTTGATACCTGTGATAGTCACAAGAACCGAAAATGGTGGTGCAATGGTCAAGCTTTGAAGGGGAGGACACCTATTGTGAAGACCAGTAGCAGCAATAGCAGCATAGGGCAGAGGGCAGAGGGTTTCAAAAATTTGGGTTTTGTTGCTGGATGGAAGAAGAAGAAGGGCTGGAGCCTCACGTGCGCCATGCGTGCCATTTAAATGAGGCAAAACTATGCAACAACCCAGGCTCTGGTGTGGGAAGGGAACGAAAGCCGAGTCTAGCCCGTTCAAAAAAGCAAAAAAAAAAGAAAATACAACAGAGGAAATCGCGTCCAGGGCTTGCCCAAAAGAAAAATAAGGTGTGTGAATTCAGGCCTAGCCCGCATGCAAAAGAAGGAAAAAACAGGGACAGGCATGTGATCCTCACATGATCACTTAAATGCAACAAAGTAGGCCATGCAGGACAGTCCAGGGGAGCAAAATGAAAGCTTGTCTAGGCCCAGTCCAGGCAAGGAAAGAAAAAATAAAAGAAAAAGAAGGAACAGGCCAGCCCACACGAATTGAGAAGGCCATTTGGCCAAGCCTGCTTGAAAAACAGAAGAAAAAAAAGTGGGCCTTGCTGAGATTGGGTCTCTTGTAATTTCCATTTGATCCAATCCGTATATCCCAATTCTTTGTACTAAAAAAAAAAGTGTTCATTTGTTCAAACTTTGAAAAGAAAAAACTCAACAAAGCATGTTGAAATTTTGTTCAAGGCATTTGTCATGAGCAAATGATAGAGTATAAAAAAAAAGGAGTTGAGACATCGATCACGCTCCAACAACAAGTGTTGTACGTGACCTTGTCTCAAGGGGGCAATTTGTAGACACTCAAAAATTTAGGAAAATTTACTTAATAGTGTTGTTTCAATTAACACTTTTAACTTTAGTACTTTTCTTTCTTACAGCTGTTATTCTTCTCTCCTGCTGGGCTCCGCCTATAAGAAAAGTGGAGAGATGATGGACTAATTTGTCCTTGAATGAACAAACTGGTGGAGGTCAGCTATTTCTACTCTTTACTATTCCGTTTCTCTGTGCTCCCTGACTCTTTAGTGTTTAATAATTATATATTTTTTCTCATTGTAAAAAAAATTTGTTAATTTAATATTTTCTTATTTAAAGTAGCTTGTATTGTAAGGATTCCTCATGTAAATAGAAAATTAAATATTTAAAATATAGAGTAACATTCTTTAAAGAATTTTAGTCATGTTATTATTTTCTCTTATTATAAAAAAAAACTCACTTTTTTCTATAAAAAAAAACTGTTAATTTTAGTGATTTCTTTTTTAAATGAAAAAAAATATATGATTGAAATTATCATTTGATGCTATTCATCTAAAATTTTTATTTTCTAATTTTAGTGATTTCTTTTTTCAATGAAAAAAAAATATATGATTTAAATCCCCCCCCCCCCCGCACGCGCACACACACACACACTTATATATAAATATAAATATATATATATATATATATATATAAAAATATGTATATATATATATATATATATAAGAAATGAAAAAAATGAAACATACCTCAAATCATAGACCTTAGTCACATAATACCAAACACTAAATCAAGAAGACTAAACCCTAAATCCTAAACCTCAATTGTAAATACTTGTGCCCCATATAGTGTTTAAAAGTCATGGATATATGTCAACCTCGAACTATAAATATAATTACTCGGGTTAATCTAAGTCAATTCTCAGGATAGAATAAATCCATTCGTGAGCTTCCAATTACAAATAAGTTTTGTTTCTTGAATTAAGATAGCTAGATTTTTTTCAAAAAAGTAAATAGGAAGGCTTTATTATAATTAAACAAATTAGAAGACATGCTTTTTGCATTTCCTTTTTCTTCTCTCTCTATTAAATTCTTTTTAAAAAAAAACTTTGAACTATTCATAAAATATATTGTTTACGGCCCAGCAGGAAAAAAAAAGTGCAATAATTATAGAGAAGATGGGGACGTAATTTTGGGGGGGAGGGGCACTAAAGATTTTTGAGCTAGTTTTTTGGAATTTAAATTTTTTTTTTCTTATGTGAAAAAAAAACTATAATTTATGATCAATATATAATCCGCGGTGGTGATTTAATATTATAACTTATAAGATACTGATGTTTATATATGTTATTGTATGATTTGATTTTACAAGATATCAATGGTCCCTAAGCATTGACTCTTAATATCTAAACCTTAATCCACCCAAAAGCTTAATATAAACATGCCCAAGATACACCCTAAATATATATCCGCATCCCAGAAAATCTACTTCAGCTAACCCAGGTT